>VXBI01002687.1:183468-228450 GCA_013397375.1 Toxostoma redivivum
GCTCAACCTCCTCATGTACCCGGTTCCTGACCTAGAAGCTGTCGTCTTTTGCCAGCAAGGGAAAAATGTGACTTCTATGGTTACTATTCAATGAGTTAAGTCAGACTCCAACTCTGCTAAGAAGGAATCAGTCATGGACTCAGATCTTTAGGAATGACAAATCCTGCACCTAAACTGAGGCATGGCCAGAAAATGGTTAACAGCAGGTAGCACTCCCAACAGCAAAATAGGGAACGATTAACAGCCCTCAAATGGATCGCAGAATAACTAAATGATACTCCTGACACCAGTCCAGCTCTATAAATGGGAGCCTTTAAAAATCCCTTCAATCTTCTTGATCCTCTGACTCCAGAAGCTACTTTAAGCTTCCTGTGTTAAAGTTACAGCCTTTGGCCCACAGCATGTGGTTAAACCACCACCAAAAAAAAAAAAAAAGACTGAGAATCACATTTTGCAAAAAATTGCTCCCTCACTAAGTATTAGCTAAAATTTAAACTCAAATAGCTTTGAGCAACTGAGAGAATTTTCTGTTTATGACAGCGCTTAAAGCCTATTTTAAACAAAAGCAATGTACTGAGCTCAGAATTCCAAACCCAGCATCTCCCAGGGATGAGAAGGAGCACTGAACAGTTCTGAAGTTTTTTCAACAACTACTTTCTCTTCAGGTAACACCTCTGGGAATTCTTACTCTGGGATCCACTGGGAGAGCAAGCTGGTGTACTCAGTACCAAGGCAGCTGCTTTAAGAATAACAGTACCAAGGCAGCTTATTCACAGCTGACTTAACTTTCAGACAGGTATCTGGGCAGATCTAGAAATTTCATTTCTAAACAGTCTTTCAGATTATTCCTGACATTTTAAAATCTGTATTTAAAGATCTACATCTTTATCTAAAAAATACTTTGTGTATACTAACAGAATCTGGGGGGGGGGGAAAATCCCATGAAGCTGAGCGTGATTTTATCTCTTATCACTTTACCTCTCCTGATGCACAAGACCTGGATGACAGAGCAGTCTTCACAGTGGAACAGATGTTTTCATCCCACATTCCCAGCACCACAGAATTCCTCCGTTTCTAGTTTCATTGTACCTTCAAAACCTGTTTGCTACAGGACTTCAGAACTAATGTTTCACTGACAACAGAAGTGAAGATTTACTTTTCTTACCGAATAGATTTTTATTTTTAGGAAATGAGTCAACTATGTTGGTACCCAATGACAAACATATAACAGAGACACACATATAAATACATGAGGGGGTCGTGCAACTCGTTGTCTTTGAACTATTCCAGGATTTGTGGAGGTAAAGAAGTGTATTACTGTACATCACTTAAAATTTTATTTTTTCACTAAGGATTTCAAGTGTCACAGTACCCTCCCCTGGATGGGCCAACTGCTCTGTCATTGTGATGTATTTTAACACACATTTTGCTTTATATTTCGTGAAAGGTTAAGACTTCCTCGTACACCTTCCAGAACATTCCTGGTGCTGGGAGAAAGACAATCCTGCAACACTCACCCCCAAACACATCTCCGTTCTGGTAGTTCTTGCCCTTCTGAGTTTCCTCTTCGTTTTGAACAGTAGACACATGCTTGGCGGAGGCACAGCCCATAGCTTCATTCAGACAGCTCCAGCTGGACCGAACCACAGATCATCTCTAGCAACGCTCGCTCATCCTTGCAGAAATAATCCACCTTCCTGCTTGGCTCTCACGTCCCTTTCACCTAAACACAGCCAAAGAGAGGAAAACATTCACACAAAGTACCCTCTACATGGGGAGCTTCAAGGAGATAAAAAATGAGTTTGTCGGGAGGAGCACAAGGGCACAGGCTCCATGGCCTGAGGCTGCTAAAACCATATTCCATAACTTCTGGTACAGGCAGGTCATGATAAAGGTACCTCCAACCCTGCCCTGGGACAGAGCACAGCAGTAGAGCTCAAAGCCTCTTCCAGCCTGATTCTTTAATCCATGGCTTGAAGAAAGCAACCTGCAGATCTGTTTCCTACCCAGCCAGCTCTTCCCACAGAACGCAGAGGGTTTTGGGAGAGGAGATAAGAAACCATCAATATCTGCTCCTCCTTCTCCTTTTACCAATCTACCCATCAAGCCAGATTTCTTACAAAGCATTTTACTGATTAAGAGCTTCTAATTGCAAGTGCTTGGACAAAATAACCCATTTAAATCAATTAAATATCTTATGTTCCCAGATGTGAAAGGTGATAGTCAGCTGTATTATCTTTTCTCCACGTATTCATTATTCTACTCAATCCATAAAACCTCCACCACTCAAAAAGACAACTACTCCCATTTTAAGATGGAATAACACTCCCTGAACAGTCCAGATGTCACATAAAACAAAAGGTGAATGAAAAATCGAATCAAGAACTGTAATATTTTAGGTTAAAAAGAAATTCAAATTCATGAACTGCTTATTGCTAAATGGTTCTGCACTGGAACAAAAGCTACCTCAAAGTTTGGTGAGATGACCTGGTTTGCCTTTCCACCAGCTAAACTTTTCAGGAGAAAGGAAAGTGAGAAACTCCCCCTTTTGCCAAGTTTTTTAGTTCAGCTATAGCATAAGATCATACACACAATTTCTTAATTCATTACTTCTGAGCACGTGCTTTACAAGGCTGTGGCTTATTTTGCTCCACGCTGATCACGAGTTTATGTGTAATATCAGACAAGCACTCTTAGCTAGGACAGGGAGAGCTGGAGCAAGATGATCTTGAAGGTCCCTTCCAACCCAAAGCATTCTATGACACAGCAGTATCCATTCCAGCAGAAATGTGTAATCCCAAAGAAATCCTGAGCCTTCCCCGAGCACTCAGCACTGGCAGCACACCTGCCCCATGCCAGGGCAGCTCAGTGACACACCAGCACATGGCCTGGGAGGGCTCTGCTCCTGCCTCCAGAGGGATTTTCGTGCCCATCCCCAAAGCCACAGACATGAGGATGTGGCAGCTGGGCTCAGGGTGATTCCATTCCTGCTACGGCAGACCTTGGCTTTCAACAAGCAAGGGGAAGGACTCTGGGTGCAGGACCACCTCTAACTCCTACTCACAGCCAGCTTTCCCCCTCCTCTGCACAAAGCAGTGCTCCTCTCCACTTGGTGATGGTTTTCCAGAACATACAATGTACATCTGCTCATAATCCCTGTTCCCAGCAGCCACCCCTCCCTGTCACCCCTGCAGAGTTTTATGTTCAGTACATCCCCCAACATACTCTACTCCTTTTTTCCTTCTCCTATATATGCACACCTGAGCCTGAATTTCTCGTTGTCCCATCCTTCTCCTTTCCCTTAGACAAAGCTAATTACTCACCCCAAAATACATCACAGGATCATAGAAAAGCTTGGGTTGGGAGGGACTTTAAGCTCATCTTGTTGCAACCTCTGCCATGGGCAGGGACACCATCCACTAACCCAGGCTGCTCCAAGCCCCATCCAATCTGCCCTTGGACACTTTCAGGGGTGGGGCAGCCACTGTTTTGGGCAACTTACACCAGGCATTGATGCTGTCAGTGGAAGAGAGTGAGAACACCTATCTGGAGCTGTTTTTTAACCCTATATGGTTACATAACTTCCCACCCCTCTCTCATCCCCAGCCCAGGAAAACCTAGATTTTACAGGAAAAGTCAGTATAAAGCCAGGGATGTTCCTCAGTTTTTGCAGTCTGGGGAGGGTCACAGCTGACAGCTCATCCTCTCACGTGTCCAAGTGGCAGCCTGCACTAAGATCTTGATCTCACTGTTGGGGGGAAACAAGGATCCAAAGGGATTTAAAGCATCAGCCATGCTGTGCTTGGAGAGAGGTAGACACACAGAGGTGTGGGAGATGGAGGAGAAACAGCAGACTGGGAGAGGGAACTTCTACCTGGACTGGAACTGAAATGGGGACTTATTTTCCCAGAGGACATAAATTTAGTTAAAGACAAGAGCTTTCAATGGACCAGCTGAAACAAATGAGAGGGTAAATATGACCAACAGAGTCCTTCAGATTTCGGAAAAAAGCAGGAGCCTCCAGGTAGACAGAGCCTGAAAACACTGACTTCTGATTTAAAATACAACCAGTAGTATTATTCCTGGGAAAAGGGTGTGGCCAACTATGGCAAAGGAGCAAGGGAAGGCTTGATGCAACCCTGGAATTGATATAACCCTGGAAAGGATGTGGAGGTGTTTGGGTGAGACCTGCATAGGAGGCTGCTGGGGGGAATTACTGCCTACCACAGCTCAGCACCTCTGAGCAGCAGAACTGCAGGCACAGAAGTACCTGTTGAATGAATTATGCTCCTGCCATCTTCAATTATTTTTCCTGTTTCTTTTTCCATCTCTCAGCAGGGACCATTTACAAAAGGGAAAATAGCTGCTTAGTAATAAGACCCCAATGTATTTCACAAAGGAGCAGGGGGTTGCATTTAGGAAGGAGATTTTTTTGTGACGCCTTATACAACCAACATGCAGCACAACAAATTGCAAAATACTTAATTATTGATTAGTGGCCAGGACAGTGATGGTCCCAGGACCACTGAGCTGCAGGAACATTCAGGAGCAAGGAGATACAGAACAGGAATGCAGAAAGATAAAGCTCTTTGGGGAAGAAAAGGAAAAAATATCCACAGTCAAATCTCTGCTGCAGCATTTTGGTAGCACACATCAACCTCTAAAAATATGATCACATTTGAAGGCATGCTGTGATTAAAGGAAACAGATGGGGATACAAGAACTGGAAATTTCACCTTTTACATTAAGGACCACAATCACAGCAGCACCTGAAAATGCCATACAAGTAATAGCTGGGTTATGGAGGCAAACTTCTCCTGGTGCCCATAAACTGGGCTGAGAAAGCTACCGAAAAATCACCTCCAAGGTGAGTCTGACACACTTCCAGGCAGTTCCTTGGACTGTTGTTAACACAGTGCTGTGAGACACAGATAACTAAACACAACCCAGGGACAGTACAGGGTAAAGCAGAATTAATTTCACAGGGGATGAAATCTCAGGTACAGGGCAGCATGATGCTCTCCAGCCTGGGAAACCTCCCCTGCCTGAGGACCAGAGCCCACAGAGATGAGGTTTGGAAATCACTCAGAAGAGAAGTGCTGGTCCTCACTCAGTGGGATGCCTGGCAAAGCTTTGGGGATGTGAAGCACAGCACTGCACATGACAGCAGAACAACACATCCGCTCCTCCTCCTCCTCCCCCACTTCTGCACAAATGCAATTTTCTCTTTTGTCTTCCACAGCGTTTTGGGGGCACACAGATTTTCAGAAGCCAAAAATAAAAAGAAGAAAACCTCAAACCATTTGCAGTTCATGTTCACCACCCACAATCATTAATTATCAAGATTTGAGAGGCAATTTGCAGGCTCTGATCTGCAAAACACTAGTGAGAAAAATCTCTCAGGCAGATCAAAAGTGTCTACACCAACCCCAAGTGAAATGCAGCAGGTTGAGGATTAACACCTTGCACGAGGGTCAGAAGAACACTAGAGACACTCTCAGATGCTGTTCTTTGTACCCCAAGTTTCTTCTGAGCTAAAAATGGTGGAGCTCAATTCTTAGAATAGAAAATACCTTTGGAAACTTGAAGCAATTCCTTTCTTCTTTCTTCTGAGCAATGTCTATGATGTGTTTTTTCTTTTACCAACTCTTTCAACACTCTGTTAATCCACTCATTACACTCTCACCTCTTATTTCTGATGGTCAAAGGCTGCATCCTTGACAAAATACATTTTGCTTCCACAAACACTTCATACAAATGGAGGACTTCCAATGTTTTACAACAAATGCATGCTAATTCTTCTATTACAACAGGTGTATTTGTTTTCATCTTTATTGCATTGAGATAACTGATCTTTCATCATCTTCAGGCTGCAGATACATCTGCAAGTTTCTTTCTGTGTTGACCACACAGGAAATCAGGTTAAAATTTCGCAATGCTCAAGAGATCAAAGCAACAAGTTTCATGCAACCATGAAAAACCCTTGAACTACAAAGAAAAGCCACACCAGCTTTTCCTATGAAACAACCTGTTCCAGGCAGAACTTGAGGATTTAACTTACTGCTATTAATTACATTTCTTTCCTATAAGAAATAGGCCTGCTTGATTTCCAATTAATTTTTTTTCCAAAAAGAAGAAAGCAGAAATGAATTCCAAATTTGTCCTGCACACAGGCTGCTAGTAGTTAGCACCTGGGACTTCTACACTGCAACACCTCTCTTTCTCAGCTACCCTCCACCAAAATAACTGCTTTTTGGGTTTTATTCAACAGCCAAAAGGCACTTTTGGAGCCAAAAATATATCACTTTTGCCTTTGAAGTGCACCAATGGCCTAAGGAGGAAAGGAAAAAAATACTAAAAAAAATGTTCATATAAAGTCTCTTTATCCTTCTTCAAATTATTCAAATTGGCATTAGCACAGTTAAATTGAAAATTAACTCACTGACTTGCTAAATGAACAGCAGAATGAGAGGTGCAAACGCTCTGGTGCAACATCTTCTGTTCCTTGGGAGCCATGGACAGAACATGCTTCCCTCACCACTGGTACAAACAGCCAGGAAATGAAGCATTCTCTGCCCTTCTGTGAATTGTTTGCACAAGTCCTGTGTTTATTACACATTCCAGCCTCCTCCTGGACACAGGCTGTCCCAGAGAGCCAGGTGAGCACAGCAGTGACTGCCTGGGAGGGGAGGGAAGCAGCTCCATGCTGGAAAAGCAGGAGCACAGGGAAGCACACCATGGCTTTACACGAAATGAGCACTGATGCATGGAACCAGCCCCACAGCTCTCTCCTGGGAAGCTGCACTCAGCACAAATCCCTTTCCCAAAAGAAAACAGGGATACTGCAACTTGACAGCTAAAAATACCCAGCCTTACAGAGATCATCTACCTAGTTTTTCTCAGCAGGGAGAGCCTAGTTTGAATTAATTCCACAAATTCCTATCATCAGTTTAACACAGGACAGCCTTTGCTCTGCTGAGGCTTAGATCACCTTTTTCATCAGCAAAATTAGCTGATTTTCTTTTCTTTTGCTTGCAATCAGCATTTCTGCTGATCCAGTACGCAGGGTTTTGATATATTAAAGCAACAAGTGATTTCCAAAATAAAAAAAGCTCTCAACAGCAACATGATACTTCTTGGGAGCACCTTCTCCTTCCTCAGACTCTTAAGGAGACATAACACCAGTAAATCCATGGAAAAAGATTTCAAACATCACAGAGTAAAATACAAATATGGAAGGGAAAGGGAATTGCATTGCAATCATCCTCTCTCATTCACACAGGGTGGAGTTAAAGTAAAATCAGTGTGAAAAACCCAGCAGCACATGAGATGTCATACAACTCCCCATTTTCACTGTTTCCAAAAAAAAATATTACATTTCATTCTGAATTTCTTTTACCCTCAAATACTTTAAGAGTACCGATAAAAAGATTGCCACCACCATTACAGAATTCAGTTCTAATATTTAATTACTTTCCCCCCTCTTTCTACAAGAATTAATAGATAAAATTTTGAAGATAGATGAGATTTAATTGGCTGGCAACACTGTAGAATATTTGTTTTAGCTTGCACACAGAGATGGCCTGTTTCAGGTGAGAACCCAAACTTTTCAAACATATTTCATCTGCACAACCTCTTCCAAACCAGCAGCGGTACCAGAGCTTGTCTTTAACACAGAGGCAGGTACTACTCAACCAGATTTCCAAAGGTTCAGGACATTTATCCTCAATACTTTGCAGAGAAAAAAAACAAACAAACAAATAAAAACCAGAACTTTCCATAAAAAATAAGATTATACAACAATATGCAGAGAACACCTAAGTATTTCTGCTTCTACAGCAGAGATTGCTGTGGTTGTTAGAAGGACATGACAGAGAGATGTTCACAGAACCATAGAATGGTTTGGGCTGGAAGGGACCTTAAAGCCCATACCATCCTTCTCCTGCCATGACAGACAGCTTCCACTGTCCCAGGCTGCCCCAAGCCTCATCCAGCCTGGGCTTGGACACTGCCAGGGATCCAGGGGCAGCCACAGCTTCTATGGGCACCCTGTGCCAGGGCCTCCCCACCCTCACAGGGAGGAATTTCTTCCCAGTATCCCACCTAACCCAGCCCTCTGGCAGTTTGAAGCCATTACCTTGCCCCCCACAAAAAAAACCCCACCAGCAACCACCATGAGGGATCTGGTTAAAGGCAACAAGACCCTTCCACTGACTTTAGGTGGCTTGAGGTCACTTCCTGAACCTCCAGTTTCATGAAACAAAGATTGTTTTGTGATTTATTTCCAAAGAGATTTTGAAAATGCAGTGCTGGTGGTGGTCCCTCAGGCTGATGTGATGTGAGCCACTAGACAGGACTACAGAAAAGCCAGGTTCAATTTTCAGTACGTGGCTTTCTTGTGTATCTAAGAATAATCTCCAGCACTTACCGTAATGGGAAGGTAGCTCAGGCACCTCTAAAGTAGAAAAAAAGCAAGCAATAAGCTTTCCTATTTAATTTTATTTTTGTCTTCATGGTTTAAGAGTAAGATGTGCTTTACTGAGCAGGACACAGTAAAAGGCCCTGAGGTACAGGAACAGAGATTTATACAATATTTAGTACGCTCTAAGCACAGGTCTCAGCATCATCTCCCTTCTGAAGACCCACTCCCCTTGCTCTGCCTTAATAAATAATTTAAAGATGCAACCATTACACCTAGGCAGTCACCATCATCATGTCAAATCAGACTAAAATAATTGATGTAGAAGCTGCAGCGACTTCATCAACAAGACCCACTGCTTTGGAGGAAAACCTTGAGTGATAATTACCACACTGAAAAAACAGTTTTGTTCTTCTGAATTCTTCTCCTTACCCCACCAGGGCTGGGGGATGCATCTCCAAATGTCAACACTGACTCTGGCCTGGAGCTGAGCTCCTTTAAGGACTGCCTCTCTCCCACAAAAAGCAGTGGTTTAACAAGTCTCTCCTAAAAATGTGAAGCAAATACTTCACTATTTCAACAGGGAAAGCATCAAGGATCTAATACCACCCACTAGTGTGGTAGTGAAGACCTGTAATTTTAAGACTTGAATGACTAATCTTCATTTCTTCTTCTTTCACACTTTGATTTCCTTCCCAAACTACTTCTTTCCTGAGTGCCACCACGAAGGAAGAAATAACCACACTGAAATGGGTCCTAATGCAATTATCTGTAATTTGCACATTTGCAGGGTCTCACCTTCCTTTAGATCCACTGATTTTCATAACAGCTCTACAACAAAAAGCCCCACAGTCAGTTGACTGGTTATTCCCTAGAAAATCCTTAAAAATACCGACAAATGAGATGACAGACCCTGGCATCTCCCTCCATCTCCAGCTCCATCAGTGAATGACGAATACATACACAGCAGCAATTCACCTCTCTGCTCAAAAATCCAGCACAGATTTACTCCACCTAACCTAGGGAAACTGCTTTGACTCTGCCTTGAATAAACACTCTCCTGTTATGCTGCGAGCTCCCAGCTTCCACCTGGAGCCCTTTCCTTGCATCCTGGTAAGCTTGGCCAAACAGCATGTTTGGGCCAAACTGCTGCCCACAGAGGAAAAGGAACGCAGCTGCAAGCTGGAGAGGGGTGGCTGGATGTCCCTGCATCCACACAGAGCCCACAGCCTGCTCCCCACCTCGCTTCCAAGGCATTTTTCATCCTAAGAGCTACAGCGGGAGCTACTGTATGTGCCACTGAGGATAAACTTAACACACAACAACTGAGCTGTGCAGAAGCCAAGGGGCTGAGATGCTGGGGACCTGCTGCTAATGTGTCAGCAAGGAAACATTTGCCATGTGCGTGTCTGCTGCTGCTGCTGTGCAATTAGGGGATGGAGCAGTTTCAAGGGGCCTCCTCTTCTTGCAGATGAGCTGGAAATATAAGAAATCTTTCTTCACTAACCTGATAACACTTAAATGACAGAATAAGTGCAGAGATGCTGCTCAAAACCACAGGAGGTGACTCATCCAGGCTGCTGAGGAGCGATCCCAGCACAGGCACCCATTCCATGCACGTTTGCCTTTTCCATGGCTCAAACAGCAGCTGAAATTTTGCTAAAAATCAGCAAGTAAAATTCAGGATAAGAGTTAAAAAAGCAGCTCACTTCACTCTTAGCTCTTCTGAACAACTGCCTAGGGTTCAGTATTTCTACTGAGGATTTTTTTTAGTGTTTCCTAACTGTAGCCCCAAGGAAATGGCACAAGCAGGAATAAAAGGGATGAACACTGCAACCTGCATTCCCAAAATGACACTACTGACTGCTCCCTTCTGCTTTGCAGGATAACTCCTCAGCATCAAGGAGGAGAACACAGGATTTTTGGTGCTGAAGGCCACGGTACCTGGATGCTTGTGCTGGTATGGTTTGATCCAAGAGCCCTATGCCATATGCTACTCAATCTCATACCCTATCCCACAGGTTATCCCCAAGAAACCCAGGCTGGGAGGGGAGCTGAGAAAGCAGGCTGTGCTCTGAGCAGCACAGCTTCAGAAACCTCCAGCCCACAACAGGGAGCTGGAAAAACACAGGTGAGAGAGAACAGGGTTCTGCTCCTGTAAAACCTGTTGTGATCCATTCCCTACTTTCATGCCACCTCCCCATGCACTACTCAGGCACGGGAGCTTCTGGACATCCCTGAGGGAGGCAAAAACATTTCCTTCAACACAGATTTAGGAGTTTACTCCAGTCCCAGCTTTGGGCAGTGGCTTTCTCCTTTTTCTTTTTTTATTAAAAAAAAAAAACATCATTAGTTACAGTTCCATGGTGAGATGTTGAATGGATACATCCATAACCAAGCCTAGATATACACAGAATAACATCTAAACCACGTTTCAGCCTATGATATAAATAAATGAGCAGCAGACTAGCCAAAACCAATTGCAGTATTTTCAGTTCATGTTAACATAGTTATAACTCACACACAACCAGCTAGGGCAGAACAGGATCAGTTCTGGATCAGAACAGGAGCAGGGAGGGCTGCAGACCTCTCCTCCCACTGATGACAAGGAGCAGCCAAGTCAGCAACAGACCTTACTAGAATTTAAAACACAGCAACTAGGTTCTATCTTTTTTCAACTACCCACATCTTATTCCAGCTGGTAGCATCCTGTCTCTGTATTTTGACTTAATGTTACATTTCTGTGTATAGGGAGCTGAGTTCTATTATGCACTTCAAATGCCTGTATAGTACTCTTCAGCTTTGAGCCACAGTTTAAACACCTGTTTGAACTCAAAAAACCACCATTTAAAACCCACTGTGTATAAAGCACAACTTTCTGTTTCATGGTGTAAACTTTTCCTGGATATCACTTGAATTTATTTAAACCAAATACTATGAATAGTAACAATAAGGCAATTTTTGGTACATAAAGAGGTTTAAGAACCACCCTGAGAGCATTTATGCCTCACCCATGAATCCCAGCTCAGCAAAACCCCTGCAGACCTGAAGAAGAGGGACACAGCATCCTTTTGGATAACACACCTTTTGGAAAGGCCTGTTAGATATTGGTTAGAGATTGAGTTCGATATTGGGTTAGATTCAGCACCAATACATGCAAACACCATGCCAATGCTTCCTGCATGCACAGCATGGTTGCAGGGACTGCAGAAAGCATTAAATAATACAAGTCATCCTTGCAGAGTGTGTGTGCATGCCTCCACAGGAACAGTGAAGGGTATAAACTTATCTGTGCTGTTCACCACCAAAAACTGAAACTGGAGCTGACCTGGCAACCAGGAACCACCCAAAACTATTTTGAGTCCTGCTTCCAATTCCCTTTAGGCAGCACACGGAATGTAACCCACTGAGGAATGAGCAGGGGGACACATGTCAGTCCAGCTGTGGGACTGGGCAGCTTCTGGATGCAGGGACATGAACTGCTGGCTTGTGGTCCTGCAGTGGTGAAAGGTGCATCACTGAGCAGGGCCAGGGTGGAGGAAATAATCCTGAAAGCACAGGACAGATGGAGCATTCTCCCACGCCCTCTCACAGCCGCCTGGCCTGATCACACTGGCATTTTCCTGCCAAATAGACACATGAATGGGGGGGGAAACCCAGCTGGAAACAGCCTCACAGCAGTCAAAGCAAGGAGAACACCCATAAAGAGCAAGGAAAAAATACACATTCTGCTCAGCTGTAGGAGCAAAGAAAAAATGTATTATAAATAATTGAAAAGGCTTCCAAAGACCATTGAATACAATCAGCATGAATTGAAATGTAATAGGATTTTTTTAAAGAATTGTACTGTCAGAACAATACAAATGACTACAGGATCATAATTCATGTGGAAAACCCAGGTCAAAATAGGCCAGAGCAGGCATCCAAACACACTGAAGCTCTGCAGATGCTCGTGCAGTTTTGTCATGAAGAGAAAACTGATGGGAAGAAGAGTTAATGCAACATTGTTCAATTTGTGAGAGTGGGACAAAATAATATAGGGCCCCTGAAGAAATCAGAAACATGGATTGCAAAAGACTAAGACAACTTTGAAAAGCAAGGACAACATGAGTGCACAGTCTGCTCGGCTGGCCTTGAGGAGGGACTGGCACTGTGAGTGTAAATGCAGCCCCCAGGCTGGACCACACTGGGACCTCACTCACATCTGGAGAGCAGAGGACAACACCTATAGGAAAGTGAACATTTCACCCACCACACTGTTTTCATCATCTTGAGGACAACACTGTCTCAAAAGTATTTTCCAAGTTCTTCCACTGTACACCAAGCAGATCTTTTTCATGAGGATCAACTGAGCTGACCTTCTAGGAGTTGAGTCCTTCTCCTTCTGCTTGCAAGGATTCTCCTTACAATTACTTTATCATTCAAATACTTCTCCTTTTCCAATTCAATGTCCACACATCAGGGCCTTAGTTAATATATACTGTCAGTTATTACACAGTGTCACATGTACCTCTGTGAGCTACCCACACAGCCACAAAGAATTGCTAACACCTTCAACAGCCTTCAAACTTTACATACTTTGAACTGCTGATGATTTGGGCAGAAACTACATTAAAATCATCACATTTCAAAGGTGTTTATACTCAAGTGTCCAAGGCCAGGCTGGATGGGGTTCTGAGCAACCTGGTCTAGTGAAAGGTGTCCCTGCCCATGGCAGGGCATGGAATGAGATGATCTTTAAGGTCCCTTCCAAAACAAACCGTTCTGGGATTCTGTGGTTCAACAGCACAGCATTAGTTCAGTATTTCTGAAAGCCTCTCTAAAACGTTGCCAAGGTTTTATGATCTTTCCCAGTGACTTGTCTCTAGAGTTGTTTTAACCCTGTCATGTTTATTAATTTGGGAAGTGATGCAGTCTTAAACTCCATTTATATTTTGTTCCTTTTGTTTTGTTGTTATTTCCCTCCTTGTGTCCAGCAAGGACTAACTGCAGTAACTTGAGGTCTCCATGTCCAGCTCTGAAGGTCCAGCAGGACCACTGCACTGTCCAGGGTCCGTGATTCCCCAGGACAGACACTTGGACACAGCTTCATCCCGTGTCAAAAGGCAGCCATCCAGCAGTTGGATACTGCCAAGCTCAAAGGCCTCTTTACTCCCACATTTAGCTTTCTGCACATGAAAATAGCAGCTGCTTTCCTGAGAGTCAGTTCTGCAATATCTTTATGGGCTTTCTCTCCCCCTTTTAGGGTCAAGTGAAGAGGATTCCTTTTTAAAATTAGAAAAAGAGATAAGTTTATGAAGGCTGAATAAGGCTTGCTCTCTTAGATAGTTTTATGATGTTAGGAAAGCAATACTGAGACTAAATTCAAAAAACATTGACTTGGATATTAAAAAGAAGGAGAAAAAAGGAAAATGGGAGAGTCAATTGTGCAATATGACTGCATCACACAAACCCAGCTTTGAAACAGTGCAGCTACAGGGCCCCAGGTATAAACCAGTGTCCTGTGCAAGGTCCTGCAGACTGTGCACCTCCCTCTGAAACCCATCCCTGGGATGGTCATGGCAAGGAGCCCATAGATGGAAGCTGACTCAATGTTATTTGTAAGAAAAACCATTTAACTGAGTCCAGTTCCCTAGAACAGCATTTAACTCAAAACAACACAATTGTAAATGCTGGTGTCATTTATAGCACCTGTAAATCATCCACTGCCAGACAACTGATAAACCCAGGCTCAGGAAAATCAGCGTCCAGAGCAATATGCACCAAAACACCATAAATCCTTCAGTCACTATTACTGTATTTTTCCATCCCCATGTTATATGCAAATTATATGCAACTGAATTATAATACTGTAGCTGAGCACTTGCCAATTATACTTTAAACAGACTATTTAAAGGTGCCTTTATCCCACTGTAAAAAACATCCTCAGTACAGCAACAGCAGAGAAGCATCCGTCCCAGAAATAATAACCGGATACTTCTCTCTTGACTTTGTTTCTCTTCAGTTGCATGTTTTATAATTAAAAATTACATGACAGAGAGCCACTAATTTTTAATCTCCAGTGCATCATTTAATACATATGTCAGTGCTCATAAAAAAACCTTACTGCATCCGGGTGAAGTTGACATCCTCAAAACTCCAAAGGCTAAATCCAAAATGTCACTGTGAGAGCTTGAAGCTAAAAAAGAGCAAGGACAGAAACACTGTGTCTAGTTCATCAAGAGCAACCAGTTTCTGTCCAAGGCCAGGCTGGACCAGGCTTGGAGCAGCCTGGGCTAGTGGAAGATGTCCCTCCCATGGAAGTGTATAGAACGAGATGGGGTTCTTCCCAACCCAAACTATTCTAGGATTCTATGACCCGTTTTAAAAGATGCTGTAATAAAAACTAAAAGTTTCATCTTTTCCTTAATTTTTTTCTTCTCACTTCCCCTTGGCTAAAAGAGAAGCAAAGTCTAAGTGCTCAGGTTTACAAAAAATGCTGTTACATTTAAAACAGACAAACAAAAAAAAAAAACCACCAAAGAAAAAAGCTCAGGACATTCTTCCCAGAAATCAGTTCACTTTTCTTTCTGATAGGCAGCTTTCTGTAATGCAACACTCTCTCATCTTTGCTGTGTGGTAACACCTGAGCCCTTCCTATTTCTGACACCACCATGACAACTCCTGGAAGGGCTTTTTCAACACAGCCAGACCCAGTGCTTGTCTGGAAACCTCCACAGGAACTCACAAGGAATCCAAGCAGCACAAGAAGCAGTTTTCATAAGGAATTAGGTGAAATCAGCTTTGTGTTGCACCAATATCATTCTGCCTCCTCACAGAGGGATTATGGGGAGTGACTGCTTACTGAGATGGAAGAGACCCTCTAAAACCCACCAAAACACCTGGACAGGAGAGAAATGCCATGGAAAGAAGGGAAGAAGTTGCCTAGCAACTCCCTTATTCTGACTGCCAGTTGGGTGAAAGAAGTTGAAAGGATAAAGGTAAAAGAATTAAACATAGAGACTTTGTCTTCTAAGTCCTCAGCTGATCTAAGTCACATTACTCAGAAGATTTTTGATGGGCTAAGTCAGCCTGTGCCAGCTGCGGATGCAGGGCAAAAATAACAGGAATCAGCAGCTACCCAATGAAGAAATAAAGCAGCAGAAACCTGGGGAAGGCAGACTCAATCACCATCAGGATCTACACAAAGCGGTCACTTGGACTTTTACACCCAAATGCCCACAACCTCCTCCCAAGCAGCCCCAAAAGTGAGTTTCCAAGCAAGCTCCAGAGATCAAACTTTAAATACAGCCAAGGTGCCAAACCAGGACCAGCAATTCCTGGGGTATTTACCAGCCAGCACCAGCTGGAACGTAGGCTATGACCCCAACAGCTTGGTTAATCCTCTCTTTTTATGCAATAAAAAGATCTTGTACAGGCCTCTGAATTCAAAGAACAAATGATAAGTTAAAATGTGAGAGGAGGAATTATGTGGATGCTCACAGATCCCAGGGCTTAAAGCTGGGCTCTCCAGCAGCTTCAGCCTGGGCAACATACAGATCCCCCAGCTGAAAGCCAATAGAACAAGGGAGTTACTTGATGCAAATGAGGGTTTCTGTAGATACAGTGGTTTAAAAAGAAAAATAAAAGTATTGATTTTTGCTATTACTTGACATAGAAGATCAATCTGCATGTGACTAGTGCATTTCAGTCTATAAAATAACTGACAAAAGTGTAATGAAACATTAATCTTCATTTAGGGTTGTTTAAGTGCCTTATGGGGGAGGGAAGGATCTGATTTTATATAAGCCAAAGTACAGCTTCAGAAAGGGACACTAACAGATATTTTATCAGTGTATAAAAACCAAGACCAGTATTTCAGAGCACAGCAGACTTATTCATAAGGAGAGGAGTAGGTAATCCAATTTTACATGATAAAATCCCAAACTTTTGTATTTTCTCCATGCCACTTAGCTTCCCTCAATGGTTTGAGAGTGAAAAGCCAGCCCAGGCTGGCAATTTCCCCCAGAGCCTTCAGGACTTCTTTCTCTCCCTGCAAGCCACCACACACCCTTACAGAATACCAATGACATGGGATGGGACAACTGGGAACCAAACCAAGGGGCTCTAGAATAGGTCAGCACAGAGCAGCAATTAATTCTGCTTATTTTAGCAAATCAAACTAAAGACATGAGGTAAATGCATTGCCCTGGTCACTTCTCACCCACTGTACAGTGAGGAGTTAATGGGTGCATTACAGGCAGAGCTCAAGGTGCATGGTGTGCCCCTGACAATTTCCTGCTCTCCACTTAGCAAGAACATGGTTGACTGACTGATATAAAGCCATAAATCATTGATTTACTCACAATTTACCTGGGAAAAATATTTCATTTTCCATCCGAATCAGCTAGAGTGGGAAACTTCTGGAAAGATCTTGAAAATGATAGATTGATTGGTCTTACAAGTTGTTTGAAATCAGAATTAATTAACGATAGTGTTTGAAAGCAAGTAGAGGAAGATGTTAAATCAAGAAATTTTAAGCTTCAGTCAGGGAAGTCAGTGTGCTTGGTTTTTTGGGATAAAGAAAATGTCATGTTACTTGAACGTTCAAAAGCCAGGGGCTGTGACTTGGAGCTTTCTTGGAAACATCTGGGAAGTGTCTTGGAAGGAACCTCAAAAGTTACCTGGCCTGCCAGAGGGAAAAGAAGAGGGAAGTCTTCCCAAGAGCAAGCTCACCCTCGGAAGCTTCACTGAATGCCAGCATAAGCAAAGAACTCCTCTGGGAACACTTCAGAGCTAGAGCCTAAGCTGGGACTGCTGAGTGGTCCTACAGCCTCCCTGCCTCTGTTTAGTCCTCATTAACCCCACTCCAATCACACAGCAATCAACTTCAGTGGCCAAGAAACACCCCAAAACCCCACACCAGCATTCATCCTTGAGTACAGATATGGGCTAAAACATATTTCCTGCCAGGAGTGGCCAAGGAACAGCTATATATGATGGGTGGTACTAAATTGCACAATCATCAAGACTGGAGAACATGGCAAGATCCTAAGGAGCCAGAGAACAGCCAGACAATTAAGCTGCCTGAACTTGAAATAAACTTATCTTGACAAGCACAAGGTAACACAGATTAGAAGGAATAATGCACAACTGTGATGTGGGGCTTTACTGTAGAGAATTCAATGGCAATGTTTCATTGGGATTCAGAAAACTTGGTGAAAACCTGACAAAAAATGACACATAAAACTAGATCAGCACCATGATATTTTATTTCTTGCCTTCATTTCATTATTTACCATAGGATATTCTGAATACTGAGTTAAAACACTTTAAAAAAACTACATCAAAACATTTGTACTGATTTGTATAGCAAGATGAGCTGTAACAGATACTCACATTTTATTCTGGTGATCAGGATTATATCTCCCAATTATCCTCACACACATTTTGTTTATGCACATCAACAGTCAACTGGTCTCACCAGCAGAAGGCTTCACCCTGATAGACTGTAATTCAGTAGATCTCTCACAAATTCTGAAAAGCCCTCTTGAAGGCACAGCACCATTTCACAGCAAATTCTGGTCTGGAAAACACTCTGGAGAGGTGTCATGATGTGGCATCATAACATGCTAAGCAGTTCTTGCAGATTATGCCTGTCTCATACAATCTCTGGTGAAAGCCCCATGAGCCCCTCACTGCTGGGCACTATTAGCAGACCCGTTAGGAGCTCCCGTTCCTCTCCCTTAATTTCTACCAACCAGGGGATGTTGTTTACCCAGATTAAATTTTCATGCTCAGTATGAGAGATTCCAAATGCACCCCCCAATGCCTTCCCTATGAGGGAAGCATTTGTATTCCAGAGCAGCATCACGGTCAGCTTGTGCTCCCAGACAGCTCCTTGCCAACAGCCCTTCATTAAGTCTTCAACTCAACCCTAAGCATCCCATTCCATGAGCTGCCCTGTCAGCGGATGTGTTCTCTGTAAAGAAGCATTGTATCTTGTACAAGGAGGCTCAATCAAAAGCAGAGCAAGGAGAGCTGAAAAACAATCCTGAGTGGCACATTTCCTCCACTTCCCCAGACTGAGGGCAGTGCACTCTTCCCACTTGGATCATTTCCTGTTGGTCTCACACAGTCCTTACATTTTCACTCATCTCACAGTAAGAGTTACTTGAATTTCCTTTTTACAAGGAGTATTCTGGACTGCTTTTTTAACCTATAAAACCTTTGGAGTAAAACCCTACATGAGTTTTTTTTTTTTTTTCTCCTTAGACATTTTATGGAAGTTCAGTAAATGTTTCAAACAAATTACTGCTGGCTAGAGGGAAAAGCCCAGACACCTTCAGCTCCTCTAGATACCCTCTTGGTTCAGAGAGCAAAATTTGTGTCTTCCAACTCCCCAAGGTAAATGAGGCAAATCTAGGACAAGTCATGAATGAGCAAGTGAGCAGAAGCTGTGGGTACCCCTGAATATGAGCTCCTGCTCTCCCCCTACATCTTCCCCTCAGCATGAAAATGTCACAAAGGTGTATCTGCCCCCTACAGATACATATATAAATACATGTATTTCCTATAAAGCCAAACAAAGCATCTAGAAGGCACCAATACACACATCTTTGCATTTCAAAACCAAGATTCCTAAAAATGCCAGTCCTTACATCCTCCTCCTCCCATGGTGCCAGGCTCTCTCAGCTCAAACAGATTTAAGAGCACTTTGTGCTGGAGCTTCTGCCAACTGGTTTCCAGGAGAGAAAACATCTTTCATCCTCTTAAACATCAAAACTGCTTTCCAGAGAGGCTGCAAGGCAAGCTTTAAAACTACTTTCCAGTTAATTATCCCAACACTGGTTTCTAAAATATTTTCCAAAACCATTGCAAATACTTCCCATGATTATAAAAGCTGCATTTATTTATTGCCTTTAACCTAAATCTCAAGTGGTCTTGTTTAATATTAATCCAAATGAGATCTCCCCCTCTAAATAAAAACACTGTATGGAACTTCTAAATTAAAGCAGCATATTCTGTGACTGTGCAGCTCTGCTCCAAGCAGCTGGGAAGAGCTGCCTGCAGGAGAGGAAGGATGGGGTGGGGGAGGAAGGGGCCATAACCCTTGTGACACATGTCCAGCTCCCCAAGCCCAGGCACTCATAACAACTCCAGATGAATTTTTAGTAATCCTGGGAAACTTCATTTCTGACACAAACAGCCCCAGTCTGCAGATTTACGTAATTTCTCCTCGATGCCAAGCAACAGCCAGCAGCCTCTGCTGAGTTGTGTTCTGATGGTTCAGGTTAAGAATAAGCCATGAAATCACAGCACAATTCCAGATGCCAAGCAAAGAAATGGCTGCACCCTACCGGGGTTCTGCTCTCCATATCTTTCCAAATATGAGATGACAAATACAAAGGATTGTTAGGACTTGCAGTGTCTGGCTGAGCAGCAGATTCGCACGTCAAAGCGAAGTGTCTTAAAACAGAAAAAACATCTTTGGATGCAACAAATAGTAATACAGGTTTTAAATTAAAACACAGCTCTCCAGGAGCATCAGTTTGGTATCTGCTACGAAAGTACATCACTTGGAAATTGTTTTGTTCAGGGTGGGCTTGGGGTTTTTCACTAAAAACAATGCATCGGTTATGCACTGACAATATTCTTATTATGCAAAACAAAGCTTTTCATGCTGTACACTACTAAAAACTTTAAAGCAGAACAAAGTATAAAGGCTGACAAACCTACAGTATAGAACAGTGTAAGAAACCTTCAGATACTAATAATATCCTTTCTTAATTGTAGGCTCCTATTGTTAGAACTTCATATTATGGTGATGGGAAACAATACACATGAAAGATAAAAGAAATTTTAAAAACTGGTCATGCCATTCATAAGCATGATCTATCCTATCCCCTACACAAGATAAACCAAGAAACAGATGATTCTATCAAAACAGCAAGAGAATGGTACAACTTTGAATCATCAAAAAAGGTATTAAAAGTCTCCTGCTTGTTTGTTTTTACCCCTGCTTTAAATTTTACTCTCATCTGCTGAGCAGAATCTTTTTTTCTGGCTTGACATAACAAAAGCACACTTTTGAGTGGAAGTTTGATAGGATGCTACCACATGACCTCTCTACACCCAAAAACATTTATCTCTGGGTGCACATATTTTACAACCTTGATTTCTTTTGCTTTAGTCCCTGCCAAAAACAGCCCTTCCAAAAAATGCTGAAATAATCACCAAGAGCCTCCTTGATTCATACCTGCAGCTGCTCAGGCTGTAAGGTCCTGGCAAAGGTGAATTATTTACAAAACTGGGTTTTAACAACCACAGCTGTCAAAGGAACTTGTCTCGTTTCAGCAGGTACAGCACCAGTAAGTGTCTGACAAAGGATGCTGATTTGGGGGTGAGCAATAAAGATGAAGAGCGACTGTACCACTGAATTAGACCAAATTAAAACTCCTGTGTAACCAAACCTACCTGGCTTATCCCTCTCACAGTCACCCCAGGAGAAAGGAGGCAGCCTGGCATCACAGCCCTGCCACAGCTGACCACATCCACGCTGCTTCTGAAGCTCTTGCAGGACTCATGACAACACCACATGATGTTTTTGATAATCCTTTGAGACAGTTCCCATTCTTTATTTGAGCATTTCTTTAGCCTGATGCTATATTATTGTTAAGGTTTAAATTTGTAACATTCTGGCCTGAGAGAAACCACAGTTCACCCAGACAGCTGAACCTGACTCCACGAAACAGGATCCCAGCATTGCTCAGGATTGTCACCAGAAGAGATGCTACAAGCACATTACAGTATTTATACTGTAAATACTGATTTTTATACTGTAAATGGATGATACAAATCAGTCCTTCTTTAACATACAGATATTGCTGGCCTACAGAACATCTATCTGCTTCTAATTATCACGGATATCTCTTATTATTTCACCTCTGAGCTTTCTCCTTGCACCTGAAAATCCCCTTCTGGTGTGTCTGCAACCTTTCTCACTGTAGCTTTCCTCATGATCAGCCTGTTCTACAAACATCCTCACAGGTGAGACCAACCACACCTACCCCAGCATGAGTTATTATGTGGTTATTATTGCATGGGCAAGAGAATCATTCCACCAGGACTTAAACATTCGCCATGTATTATTCCCTTTTATTACCCAAAAAGACTGTAAATGTTTCACCCAAGATGAAAAAGAACTTTGTCTTTCTCAGAGAGCCTCTGCTCCAAGACTTGACATGAGGCTGGTGTGGCAATGCCACCTGAATGTGTCTGTCATTGACCCCATCAACAGCTGCATCATAAATCCTTGGCATTAACAAAGCACAGGTGCAATGTTCAAACCTTGGAATGTTCAAACCTGCCTGAACTGCTCTGCCAACCACTGCAAGAGGACTGAGAGCAATATTGATCCTACTTGATTCATCTCCCTGGCAAACACAGGTCCTCTGGGCATCCCTAACAACCCAAAAATTTTCCATGCAAAAGTAGAAACCTCCACTAATCCCTGGGATCAAAGAGAAACTTAAAGCTCCAGGGATCTGGCTATCCTTGGAATGGTGTTCTTACAGAATTGTCTGTATGTCTGATGCCTTTACTTATGGCTCTTTTTTAATGGCATTTGGAAAAACAGTACCCGAGGTTTATCCTTCAAAATGGAGATACGCTGCATTTGAAATCTGAGGATTTTATAGAAATCATATAATTAGTACTTGGACAAAAAGATCAAGAAAAAATTGTTTCTTCTTTCACTGTTTAAGTGCAGTGTAATTTTTAAGAAAAAGATGGCTATCTGCCAAGAAAAAACCTTGTAGCAGAATGTTTTCAGGGGAAAAGCATCATGTCCTATTCAGTTTGTAAAATTCTGAGTATTCCTGAAGGCAAGCAAAGAGTCAGGGAGCATCAGTTAAAGGTTTTAATGCTGCTGCAATTCAAACAGTAAACCATTACAAAAAGAAATTTTAGCAGACTCAGTAAATACATTTTAACATATCATCTTAAAAAATTATACCTGCCAGGCATCATGATAGCACAGTTCATTCACTGTGCTTCATGAATAATCTTGCATAAAACAAAAGGTAAAAGATTATGTAGACAACAATTGCCATGAGTGCAATGATCAAAAGGGTGGTCACTGCTGACACACAAGGGGCACAACCTCTTAATGCAATAAAAATGCACTTTTACAGAAAATAACAATGATTTCAGAGCTGAGATAGTAAGCTGTCATTCTGCAAAGATTACTAACCTGCCCTATATACAGATACAATTGTATATGAGGTATACAAGCACTTTTCTGTACATCATCCACTTTTTAAAATAATTTGTATTTCAGGAAAAAAGCCAACACAAAACCAACTCCCACCTCCTTTACCAAACAGCCTTAACTTCAACTGCAGAGCCAGAGGTGTCCCAGTTGTAAAAAGTAAGCACTTAACAGCTAGACAGACTAGAGAATAAAAGTTCTGTGCAGACAATGATAATTAAAATTGCAAATTTAACATCTCAGATGCCTGAAGTCACCTTCAAATCTGGGGTAGGAGCCCATTCAGGATCTGCCAGGGCAGCATTTGGATTCCAGGCAAAAGCCAGAGGCGCTCGTTGCTAGCAGGAATGGGGTTTGGGGAACAAAGCACAGGGGCAAAATGCTAATAACTTTCTAACTTGCTTTAAAAAAAGAAAAAAACATTTTGGTGTTGAGTATTTCCTGTATCCCAAATGCTCAGAGAAGCAAAAGCAAGAAAAGAATAAAAAGTTCAATGGAAAAGGTGCTTCACAGTGCATAAAGAGGCTGCAGGAAAGCTGGAGAGGGGCTTTGGGTCTAACCAAGGATTACCTTCACTTTCTGCCTCATTCAAAACTTTATTGTGACAGCAAATCCATATCCAAGGAATTCAAATACTCGCACACCCTGCTCAACATCCTCTCTCAACACGACATCCCACAGGCCTTCCCTTCTGATGCAAGTGGTTTAGTTCTTACAAGTCAACCAACACACTCACTGAAGTGCATTCCCTCAGGAAAACATTCAAATGAGCTCTTCTATTAAATTACAAAATAGATCTGCCTACAGTTGTTGAACATGCACTTGAGTTTCTCTTACAACAGGGCATCATCCTTCAGTATTTAGCAGGAGCATGTTCCCGAACTATTCAATTATTTTCTTGCTGAAGAAACATCAGACCTTTGAAATGAAGGTTAACCACTTCTGACATGCAAACACCGTGTATGAAGATATTTATAACATCACTCATATCATTAATGACAATATTGCATTTATATGTCCTCTACCTGCATGAAATTCAACGAAAAAAAACTGGCTGCAGGCTGCAAAAGCAGGTAAAAAAATGGATACCATTATCATTCAGCAACATTAAAATCCAAGGGAGGAGAAAACGCCACCAATTTTAACTCTGTGGTCTGCCTTTTATGAACTTAAAATCTACACAAGGATTTTATTGCAGGGCACTCCTGCTGATAAACAACAATAATAATCCAGAATCATGATGATCTGGATTAGAGGAAGGTTTCTGCATCCTCAGCAGGATTTTTTCTTTAGAAACACAAGATGTTTTCCACGACTGAAGATGCCTTCCCTGCAGAGAGGTGGGGAAACATCTTGTTGGATCCCTTACCAACTCCTATATAAATATATTTATTTTTTTTTTAATCAAATGAGTTCAGTTTCATGAGCTGTGATTCCAGGTGAAGATGCAGAGATGCACATCCAGATCACGATGACACATTTATCACTCTGCACTGGGAAGTCTCAATACCAGAATAGCTGGGAAAATGGATTCATGCTCCAAGCATCCTCACCCTGGTATAAACAATAGTTACCACAAACTACCTGTACTGCACAGCTGGAAGCAGGACTTTCAAAGGCACCAAGGACCATGAAAAATGCACCCAAGGCTATGACAGCAGAAGAGAAGAGACTGATAATGGGAAGCAAAAATTTGGTGGGGAATAATTCAAATGTGAAACTGTTAATAAAATATGTAAAATACATCCAGAAGCAGCAAGGGATAGGAAAATAAAACAAAACAAAACCAAATGCTGCACCTACTGTAAACAAGTGTGAACACAGAGAATAAATATATCTACCTTCCAAACTGTGATTTGACTTTCTAATCTCTTGTCTACAGATTGCAGATTTGCTTCTTTTTGAAACACATGTTCCCTGAAGGATGTCTCTACAAGATTAAAACAAGAAGTAAACATTTCAGCATTTAGAAGAGAAACAGTTAAAACTGTTTGTTGTTCAAGATTTCTTGAATTCCTCATAACACAGCAAACAGTTTCTACTCCTGTTTAACATAAAGGGTTTACCAGTATATAAGTAAACAGTGTCCCTTGTTACCAAACAGGCAGCAGAGAGCTGTGACAAGCTCAGAACAATTCTAGGCAGAATTCGCAGGGCTGCAGATAAGAAAGGAGGAGTTGAACAATTTAAAGCAGCTTGTGGAGGAGAGGAAAGAGAGCTACATGCAATTTCATTATTACTTCAACTTCTGTAGTACATAGGAGCAGCACGAGAAAGAATCCCACTGTGCTGGACACTGCAAACATGCAGCAAGAGCAGGCTCTCCCAAAAAGCCTGTGATTAAAGCATAAAACAGAAGATAAACGCTAGCACAGGGTCACACAGAAGAAGATCTGCAATTCCTACTCAAACTAATTTTACTTCTATATACACAAAAAATTCAAATTTGGTTTAACAATAAACACTAACTACTGTCATCCAGTCCCTATAAAATGTTGCTCATTCAAGGCACGAGGCCGAGTTTTCAGAACATGATGGGTACAACACAGAAGATGGAGAGTACCACAATTCCTGTCTTACATAGGTGCAAAGAGACATCTAAACATAATTGCAGTGGGTTCCAGATTAAAACAGATCAGCCCTCAGCCTGTGAACACAATGAATCACTCTCAACTTTAAAGAAGGTGTCCTGGTTTAGGCTGGGAGAGAGTTAATTTTCTCCCTAGTAGCTGGTACAGTGCTGAGGTTTGGATTGAGCCTGAGAATAATGTTGATGATTCAGTTGTTGCTGAGCAGAGCTTACCCCAAGTCAAGGACTCTGCAGTGTCCCAGGCTCTGCCAGCGAGGAGCTGCACCAGAGCTGGGATGGAGCATGGCCAGGACAGCAGATCCCCCTGGGCAGAGGGATATTCCACACCATGCCATGTCATGGCCAGTGTGTCAACTGGGGCAGTTGGCCAGGAGGGGCTGAAGGCTGCTGGGGGACAGGCTGGGCAGCAGTGGGTGGGTGGTGAAGGACTGCACTGTGATCACTCACCTGGTATGGCTCGTACTCCCCTCTTTAACCGTCTCCCAACAATAATAATACTATCATTATTGCTTAATTCAAGTATTAAACCATTTTTATCCCAACCTACAGGTTTCACCGTTACTATCTGATTCTTCTCCCATTCCCCCAACATCTGTTAAACCTTGCCAGATGTTTCCAGAAGCAGCTCCAGTCAGTTGAGGTCTCTGCAGCAAGCCTGTAGCATCAGCTAAAACATTCCATGCTCATAGATTAAACCAGTGCTCAGGACACTGCTGGGCTCCTGACAGGAGCAGTTTTATGGGAAAAGGGGAGTAAGCCTTTTGGGGGGAGTTTTATGGGGAAAAGGGAGATGAAGATAGACCAGGATGAATCTTAATACACAAACTGACAAGGAGTGACATGCAGTGATTGACAATGTACATAATAAACACAACTGGGGAGAGTCTAGACAGACTTTCAGTGTGTAAATACCGAATTATACGAAACATGCTGGAGGGACTTGTAGCAACCTCTAATTTTAAGGTTCTACCTGAAATTTAAAAGAAAGGCAGCAATACCCTCCCTGGCTCCCTGCCTAAGCAGGTTCTGCTGATTTGCTTAACTAGACAAATCACATAAACCCTGTGGTTTATAGACACCTTTACAAGTTTATTCTCAATGAGTAAATTGAGAAAACCTAAGGGTCTGGGTTTTTTTCCCTGAAGAAAAAGTGGGTGAGGGAGGAGGGACCCCTTTCCCTTCATCCTTCCCTTTCATTCTCCTTCATTTTCCCAGTGAGCTACAAAACTGCATTGTGCCCAGCACTTCCACTGTCCTGCCCAATGCTCACAGGATGGATTCTATTTTCCCTTTGAGAACAACATGAAAACAGTTTCCCACTGAGTTCTTCCCAAACACTTTGCCTAAATTATTAAAAGGCAATGTTAACCACTCCTGCCACAACCCCTGTGCTCTGTAAACACTGTCCACAAAGCACATCTGAACCACCAATCCTTTATCACCTCTCCAATTTCAGAATGTATCAGTCCTGCAGTTTAAACTCCTCACATGCTTTTGTGATGAGTAGCAAAACCAGAAGTCAGTGGTACACTACATAACCTGCTAAGTAAAGTTAAACGAAAGATTTGGGGGGCCTGAAAAGGGGATTTGATCTTCCACTCAATAAATAAACAAATAAATGAGTGACACACAAGATGAATGCAGCTCACCCTAAATACAGGGAGGAAAACTCCAGAGGAATAACCAGGATTGTATTAAAAAACCTCAAGTTCTAAGGGCACCAGATGTTTTCTCTCAAATTATTCCTTTTGGGACCAAAGATAAATCACTGGGTTTCTGCTGGATGCAAAGCCATCAGGTGTAACTCACCTGTCCCACACCAGCTACATGTCAGTGCCTGCACATCTGGGGATCTCTACCACGGAGCATCACATTATGTGGAAGAAATTGGATCCTCCCCACACAGCCTGCTCTTTATGTTGATTCCCTCTTTTCATCTTTTTTTCTCTCTTTACTTTTTTTCCTTCTTAAGAGAAAAGTTGGACAAGGAAGGTTTTAGCAGACCCATCTCAAAATGCTGAAATTGCTTCAAAGATTCCCTCACGGAGAAATACCAACACAATAGTGAGTTTTTAACAGAAAACATGAATCCCATGAGAAAAGTTAGTATTTTAAGCAATTTAATATTTCCCATCTCCTTATCAGAATAGTACTGATTTTTTGCAGTCAAAGCACTTCAAACACACACATACGTCAACCACAACGAGCTTGAGGGCTCAAAGTTACACATATGCCAAGAGGGTCTGGTGAAAGACAACCAAAACGACCAGCAAAGACTTTTGGTCCAGTAGTGAAGCAACCAGCTTGCCACAAGTGCTTCCATGGCCCATAGTGGGCCAAAAGCAGCACTGTGTGTTTATTTTATTAACAGCAAGTTCACTTATCTTAAATATGCCTGACATCACCATTGCTCCACATCAAATGCCATTCTCCAACTCTGTCTCCTCCTCTCCTCCAGGCTTCCAGTAAAATTAGACCCTGCATTAAATTTCCAGTAAAATAATTACAGTTGGCAGGTATTTTTCAACACTGATTCAGAAGCCAAGAAACCAAAGCAAAACAAAACAAAATCAAGTCAAGCATTACCCAACTTTTCTCAGAAATAGCTTGTTCTGTAGATCAAATACTGTCACTGGTGGATGGTTTTGCTCTCCACTATTTCATTATTTTGCTTTTGCTTCACAAAAGCACTGGCTGTATGCCTTACAAAATTCTCCTACAATAAAATAGGGGAAAATGTCTCAAGGCCTTCAAAACAACAACAAAAAATGACAGAGAGAAAAAGTCCTCCTCAAATGCAGTGGACATTTTTATTGTGGAGAAAACAACGAAAAGAAAAAGGAAAGCAAGAAGGAGCCAGAGTCCTTCACACAATTTCTAAGCAGCATCCATCACCATCATCACTTTCTTCTGCATGCAGATGATATGCTAACAAGCCCTTTGGATAATTTAGTCCACATATATGCTGTGTAGGTGTTTGCTAAAACACTAATGCCAGCATCCAGTCACTACAATTGGTGTGCTTTCTACTTTATTGCATTAAAAATTGTTAGAAGTCGTCACAGAAAAATGTGACAAGAAAGAGAACTCAATTTTCAGAAGTATTTTAAGTCAGTTCACCTCCATTTATTTTTCACCAGCAGCAAGACCGTTGTTAGAGCTGTTTCCTCCTGGCATTGCTAACTCAGCACTCCATTGATTCCCACACTTTATCATTCCTCTTTCCTGTTTTTGTACTCACTGCTGCTTTGGAGCATGCTGAGTTGGGGCAGGAGGAAAATCGAGACGAGAGCCCTGAGCTTTCTGAACAGCAACCTCAGGAAGCAAAGCATCTAACAAACACACTGGAATGCTGATCTTTAATTTTCAGGTCATTTAGCCAAAAATGCGATGTGCAGAAAGGAAAAAGCAATGCTCTAACAATCCCTGATGTTTCAAAAACAACAATTCTGTCCATTCAGAGAATCATAACCAGCACTTCTTCCTCTGTCTATACTTACCACTTCTGTCTCATCCCACACTCTTAAATTTAAAAATTCAGGATGTTTAACAAAAAGTGAACCAGGTTTGACTGCAAACATTTTTTGCCAGGATAACTCTCAAAATTGCCTAAGGGCTTGAGACACTCAGAAGCTTTAAGTAATAATTGAACAGGACACTGCATTTCGTATAGCTCTGAGATGGCTCTGAGACCTTTGTCAGTGTTTTTCCCCTGATATACATAGCGAAGAGGATGGATCATTCTGGAGATGAGTCACTACTGAAACAACAGAATAGACTCCTGTGAAATGCTGTGGGGTTTCTGCTTAACATTCTCTAGCTCCTTTTTGGGAGAATTTGACAAGGTTCTGGCAAATGCTCTTCCCACAGAAATCAAGTAGCGATTTTGTCAGTGAAATTAATCTAGTGCTTAATATTAATTTCAGTCTCCACTTACCTTCTCCTCCTGCTTCAAGTTTGCTTCCTCACAAAGGTGACAAAGGAGAATGGAAAGCCACCAAGAGCAGGGTGACAGCTGGTACCAAACCCACAGCCAGGACAGATTTCCACAGCTATGGACAGAGTTCCAGCACATTTGCTACTGTTGTTGTTTCAGACAAAGTGCCTGAATACATAGAATGCTACAGCGTGGTTTACATTGGCTTCCACATGTAACAAGCTTGGCAGCAACATCTTTTGGCTAAAGCCAATTAACACATGTAAAATGGAGGGGAGAGTGAAAGGCAGGACAAGTGAGGCTTTGGTGCCAAGCAGTCAGCAGAAAACTCAACCTAAACCGAGTGCTTCCTGCTGCCATGGTCTGTATGCACAGCATCCACCCTCCCAAAATCCTGACAGACCTGTACACTCTCCTTCAGCACAGGCACCACTGTAATTACTGCCAGCCAATTCAATTTGCTCACAAATCACTAATTAACTCAGAACATGCAAAAGGTACCCAACCCAGAATCACAAATAATGTCCCTGTCTGTCACCAGCACTAATCTCAGGGCCATCAGGGAACACTGGGTGCTTACCTGGACAACTGTCCTATGCTGCAATCTGCCCTATTGCCTCTGCATGCATCCTGCTACTTATTTATTCCTATTACCTTCTTATTTGTCCTTATTACCTTCTAATTTACCCTTATTACCTTCTGGCTCTGCACAACTCCCTGACAGGAAGGTGCAGCCAGGTGGGCGTCAGGCCCTGCTCCCAGGGAACAGGGACAGGATGAAAGGGAACAGCCTTAAGCTGTGCCAGGGAAGGTTTAGACTGGGAATACTGCATTGAATATTAGGGAAAATTTCTTCATTTAAAGGGCGGTCAAGCACTGGAATAGGCTGCCCAGGGCAGGGACGGAGTGAACCCTGGGGGGATTCACAAGACATGCAGAGGTGACACTTGGGGACACAGGTTAGTGGTGGGCTTGGCACTGCTGGGGGAACAGCAGGACTCTATCTATAAAGAGATATTTTTAAACTTGACTCTACGATTGCACCTAAAAGCTATGATAAAGATTATTATTATTATTATCATCAATGTTACAAATATACCTTCAGTACAGATACTTGCACCTTGGTTTAAAGTTCCTTTGGAGGAAGAGGTGCATTCCTACCATCCCTGCTCCCACATCTGCACAGACTGCAGATGGTAAACCCTTTGTTCTTAGAGTCACTACCCTATCACTTCAGTCATTTTATACTGTCCTCAGCTAAGGCAGGAATCTGATGGAGAATAGAATGAACTGCTTATTTACCATACAAGTTATAGTAGGACTAAAAACATTCTGATTGGCTGTGCATAGTTGAGTAGACAGAAAACATGAGGAAAAATGCTACAGGTTTTGGAGGAAAAAAAATGCAATCTTAAAAAAAGTGACCAACTCTAAAAGTAAATTAATTTTTCTATTGTCTTCAAAGAGACTAAAAATAAGGGGGTTTTACCAAAACAAATCATTAAGTCTATAAACATGAAAATGAGTTTTGTCACTAGCAAACATTTGTACACCACAGACACTGAGTAACAGCACACAAGGAACAAGTGCACTCACAGCATGCTCAAAATTCACCATTTCAATTAGACTGTCAGTCCCTTAACAGATGATAATCCATCATTCCTCAGAGACTGCAGGAATACCAGCACTTCCTTCAGCAGTCATCGGAGAGAAAGATGAGAAAACAATGTACAAGAAATGAAAGGCAGGCAACTTCCCCTCAAATCCAACAGAACATCTGCTCTTTTTCATGAATGGGGAAAGCACTTTATACCTTTGTCCCCTCTGCTGAGCAGAGATGGTTGGCATTTTTACAGTTTCACAGACAGCAAAGCAAAGGGCAAGCAGCACAGCAGAAGCAAAAGAAAGCTCCACCTTTCCATCCCTCTGCTCTTATATCCATGGAAGAAAGAGGCCATTTTCATTTTCAAATTTGACAGCAAACTTTCATGATATTCCTTTGCTTTCCCAAACTGTTGTTATCCCAAAAGCTCAGCTGGGGACGTACAGAAACAAAGCAAGAAGCAATTCCTTCTTTAGGAAGCCTTCAGCGGAATCCCCCAGTCCCCCCAGCCATCCTACAGACATCCCACAAACCCATCCAAGGCTTTAAAGAGTAGCTAAAATTGTAGGAAGTGCAACACAGCAAGTCAGCATGGACTGACCACCACTGCTGTTGGGCTCTCCTATCCATTTCCTTGTTCCTTCCCTCTGTGAGCTTTGGAAAACCAATCTCCTTGCTGAAAGGCATGATTGCACTTCCCAGAACACCACCTGATTTCATCTGGGGGTTCCTTGCACCAACATAACAAAACTGCTAATGTGGGGAGGGGAAATTTAAGAAGAGGAAATGGGAAATGGTTCCAGTGCTGGTGAGAGGGAACTCCCTAAGAACATCCTCTTGACTTGAAAGCAAAATTAACCAAGGAATTTCTTAAGAGCTTTTTAGAAAAGCCTTAAAATTTTAAACCAATAGAGAAGACCCCCATGGAACAACTTTACATTGCCCAAGAGTTTTCAGATACCACACACATGAGCTTCCCTGCCCAAAACCAGCACTGGAGCTCTTTGTCCTGGACATGAGGCCCTGCTGCACCAGCTCTGTGCCTTCCCTCCATCACCTCTGCTGACAAGCCAGCTCTTGCTCCTTGGTGTCCTGCCAGGACCTCTCCTGTCAAACATCCCGTGTGCCAGCACAAGTGGCAACATGAAACTGCACAGAAATTCATGCTGCTCTGGCTTTTGCAGCTCACTGCAACACCACACAGCACGGGTGGGGATATAAAACACAAATACCAACAAGCCTCCATCTACAGAGCAGGGCCTTTAACCATGCAAAGCTACTGGGATCACAAATCACTGTATCCCCATAGCCAGTGCTACTGCTCCCTCTTTCCCAACAGTGTCCATGCCACAATGAGACTGATTTCGTCCATCAAGCCTCATCCCAAGTTTAACAAGTGAAGGCTCATCCATTAAACTTCATCTATAGCCTCACTTCTCTCCCAAACACATACACTCGATTAGCTACAGTTAAGGTGCCACAGTAAAATGGATTTTAATCAAACACAGTTTCTTTTTTTCCTTGTTGCTGTTGTTTTGCCTTTTACTTACTAATCTACTTGTCTGTCTTGCAATCAAATCCCAGAAAACAAACCAGCACCACTGAGAATCAGGGAACTAGCACAAGAGGTGATTATTTTGCTGTAACACCAGTTATCCAAGTGGTTTGTGGTAGAAAGAGAAGGTTTAGGGAACAAACAAGGGGTGCAGCCAGAGATCAAAAGAAATACTGCTCCTAAGTGGAATATTAGCATTTCCCCCTGGAAGAGATGACAGGAAGATCAGTAAAGTGCATTAAGTAGAATCACTGCAGTTTACAACTGGAATATTTATAAGCTTTTTGGCTGACTTTTAGTATTTCAGAATTGAGGAAAAACCCGGACTGAATCTTTCCTCTTCTTCCTTGCCCATACCTAGTGGTGCTGTTCAGCATGAGTAACAAATTTTCTGTCTGGATCCAGCCCAACTGTATGTCAACCATTACAAGAGAAGGGTACACAATGAAGAAAAGCAACACAAAGCCACGGCAGCCTACAGAAATCAGCTCTGGGCCTGAGCACTCACTCAAAGTTTTTATTCATAACACTCACAGCATGAAGGACAGGAGAAAGAAGCACTTGCTCATTTCTGACCCTGACCACACACCTTGAGACAGCAATGCAAAAGGGCACACGTGTGCCCTTACACAACTTCCTTTCCAACAGTAAGTGCCTCTATTTGTTTTTGCCATGCCTCAGTTTCTCCTGCTCACGTTTCCAGCCTCATGCCATCAGCTGTTTAGCTCTTCACATTCCATCTCAGCCCTCCACCTTGCCACCTCCTTGTTTATTGCATTTACAAACATTATACTCCCACTCTCCAGGTCATTTTTCTGGTTATTGACACCAGCTCTGGATGGTGACAACCCAGACACAACATGCTCAAGCTCTGCCTTTACCCCAAAATGAAGAATCAGCCAACATGAAACACCCAAAGCCAGGATGGATGAGGCTTGGAGCAACCTGGTCTAGTGGAAGGTGTCCCTGCCATTCCAGGGGTGGGAATGATAAAATCTTGAAGGTGCCTTCCAACCCAAGCCATGCTATGAACATCTGTGAATAACTCCTTTGCTGGACATCATGGTGGCCAATCCAACCATTACTTCTTCCTAGAAGTTAATTTGTAATGCATGCTAAGCCCAGGGTACCTAAAGACTTCAGTCTATACGAGGTAGGTAGGCACTGCAGAAGGGTGGTGGGGAGCTGGAGCTGGGGGACAACCAAACGCCAGAGGTGCAGGAGACCCACACACCTAAAGAGGGCAACCAGAAAGACATGTGCTAAACTGCATCTGCAATGATATTTACACAAATTTTCCTATTTGTAAACTAATTAACATGGCCCCAATATTTAATTGTACTTCAGTCCTCGGTGACCAATGAGTCAGAATTGCTGTTTACAGTTATTAGCAATATAACCCTCCAGTCCATCAGCACTGCCTTCGCCCTGCGGAGGCAGGTGAAGCTTTGAAAAACATCAGGAAGCACACCCCAGCCCCAGGATGGCACTCTCAGCATTAGTACTTGTCATAGACAGCAAGAGGAAATACTCTGTCATAATTCCGAACTTAAAAATAGTATTTGACAAGCAAATCTGTTATGAGAACAGAATTAAGCTACTGAGGTTCAAGTTGATCAAAGGATTTTGAAAAATAATCCAGATTTCACACTGGATTTAAAAAAAACCATCAAAAAACCAAAAAACCACACACAGAGGAAAAAAAACCAAAAACAAAACTGAAACCCACTTCAAAAGCGAGAAAAAGAACTAGATTTTATTTTTGTGATAGCAAAGCACAAAACAAGCTCAGAGTCTTACTACAAAGACAGTGCTGTGGCTGCAGAGAGCCTGGATGTGCAACTCCCATCACAGCAGCTCCAGAACTCCCTGGGAAAAAGAGCTGTGGCCTCCCAACTCCCATCCCAGGGCACCATTCCCTACCCCATGTCGTTTTTCTTGTATTCCAGCAATATCTGGAAGCACCTGCATTTTCTCCTCCTAATCACAGGCTTTGAAGCCGTTTTACCACTGCATGCTTGTTCTCTTTTTTTCCCCAACAGTCCCTAAAACAAAGCAGCAAACAGGACAGAAACCAGGGGAACTGACAAAGACAGATACACACAGCAGTCCTATGCTTCCAGGTAAGTACAAACAACTGAAGGTCTAAGGTGCTGCCTCTGAGCCCACTGTAATTTCCATCAGTTTTAAACTGAGTCCTAGAGCACCTCAAATCCTTCAACCTACTCAGCCTTATGGCTAATGACCAGGTAGGAACAAGGAACTGGAGACAACTTCCAACCCCTACCACCAAGAGGCATACTCTGCCTAAAGGGCCAAAGTCACTCCCATCTTCTGCTACCCATCACTCCTTTGACATTTAAATCAAGGCCTAAAACCAGTCCTGCAGTCTGATGATACAGAAAGGTCCCTGCACTCCTCCAATGCTGGGGTTTTTCTCCCTCAGCATTGGTCAGCATTCCCACAGTCAGCACCTCAGCTTAGTCTACACTTGGAAAAAACCTTATGGATATGGATGCTAGCTCACAGGGTTTGATTTCACTGGCACTGAAGCAGCAGGCTGAAGCTCACATGCTACTTTCATTTTTACACCCAGTCACACTCAGTATTTTGAAAGCAATAAAACCATTTCAACACAAAAATTCAGTCATGTTCATGACATGTCAGGGGAGATGGCAGCAGGTAAAATTATAGACAAGGAAAAGAACTATGGGAAATTGAACACTTAAAAAAACAGAGAGGTCACCAGCTTACCCCTTAAAAGAATTCATCAGCAAACTGGACATTCACTAGGTAGCAACCATGAAGCAGAAACCCAGAAGTCTTCAGGGCTGCCTTCACTCTTACTTTCAGTTTTTATTCCTGAGGATATTCAGTCACAACCAAGTTCAAAAGCAGAGCTGACCCCACAAGCTAGGAAAGCCCATAGGTTTCGGGGGATAATTTCCTTATCCTTATGGCATGGTTAATTCACCTGGGATCCTCCCTCCCACCTCTGCCTCTGGCCAGGACTGCATCAAAATTTGCCTCCTGCTTGGCCAGACCTCGGGAAGCAGCTGATGCTGATTATGGCCAACAGCAGCCTGTTTGTGCCTTTTCAAAGCACAAGATGATGCAAAAAATGACCCAGAAAAGAGATGTTTCTTCTACACTTGGCTTAGGGCACAAAACATACAGGAACACAACGATTATCCTGGTTATTTACACTCCAATAAAGAGATAAGGGCTGTGACACAAGAGTGAGCAAGTGGGTTCTTCATGTGCTTTCCCAGGATAGCAGCAGCTCTTGGGAGAGCAGGGTGGAAGAGAGGGGCGTTGTCATCAGTCTCCATCACAGCCAGATCATTCCTTACCTGAAATGAAGTGCTTTATTCCAAAATCAGGTCTTTAGACTGGTGGGGCTTGCACTTTGGGCTTTCTTTTGGAGGGCATGCAGAAGGGAAAAGGCAGCAGTAAAACAACTACTTGTCTTACTCATCACAACAGGAGCAAAGAAATCTGTCCTCATGCACCGAGGGCATTGCAAATCCCAGAAAAACAGGAGCCCTCGACACGTTACACTTAATGAACATCTTCAGTGAACTCCCTTTGTTTCATGGTCTCCCTGGTCCTGTGCTGCTGCCCAACCTGTTCTGCCTACAAAGGAAAGCCAGGGCAGGGCCTGGAAGGGTTTGGACCAATTTTTCACTGAGCAGCAACATCATTATGTGCTGATTCTGCCACATTTGCTATTGCTTCGACCTCAGCACCTTCAGAAGCCCAAAGCCCTGAGGCTTTGCCCAGCCGATCCTCCCCGACTCGGCAATCCCAGCCCCGAGTATCCACAAGGGCAGGACTCAGCCTGGCCAGCGCTCGGACAGGGCAGGAAGGGCGATGGCCCTGTTCCCTCCCCGGAGCTGCTGGGAAGGAGCCGGAGGGACCGGGCACATCCCGAACTCCCTGAACCAGCGCGGGTGGATGGCCATGTACTGCTGACACAGAGCTGCAATAAATCATCACCTTTCTGGAGCAACCAGGAGCTTGCAGGGGTGACTCAGTCATCCTCCATCCTGACGCCATTCCAGGAGCAGAGCCACATGCATCTCCCAGCTTTGGGCTGTGCCCGTGGCCCAAACATAGCTTTTAAGCCAAATCCTGCAGTCATCATCCAAAGCTGAAACCCTTTTATTTACACTCAGCAAGAACTCATATATGTTTTTGACAATGCTGAGAGTAACCAGTGCTTAAATTATTTGCTTAGCAAAGGAGTCTATTTAACTACAGGAGTTACACCAAGTATGCAATGTTTTCTGACCCACATAGAAGCTAATAATTTGCATTTTATGGAACCACTTTGCATAGACAACCCATCATAATGGCCAACAACTTACTGTACAAGAATTAATAATTGAAAAGCAACTCGTCAGCACTGTTATTTGCTTTACAGGTGACTCACAAACCTCATTACACTATAGCATTAAATTTCCAATGACCTTCTGGAAAGCTGCTCACTTTGAGAGTCTTTTTATAAGGTATGATCTCTGAAAATGCCAAGCAATTGCAAAGAAAGTATGTGACAGCTACCCAGAGTCTGTGGGAGAGGCCAGGCAAAGCATCCCATCAGAAATACATCAGCCTGATCCCCCTTTGGCTGAAAAAGTGACTTTGACTTCATGAATCCTCCCTCTCTCCAGCCAGTCACTTGACTGAGCTTCTCTCACAAATTTCTGCCTTAATGCCAGATTAATCCTACTTCATCCAGTCCCCAGACATCTAAGAAGCTCCAGCTCTTTCTCTCTCAAATCATTGGCTTTTAAACTATTTCTATTGCAGCACCCAAGCATTTGCTGTGGATGAAAGAAGGCTCAGAGACTAGCAAAGAAGTGTAAAGGCAAACAAAAATTACATGGCAAAGCCTGGCATTTTCATAGTCTTAGGGAAATTAGGTCCTCTGAATCCCATGGCAACTCTGAGAAGAGTCGAGTGCATAATTTTCCATTATGTTTGTAAAAAAATCCCCAAATAAATGTACAACTAAGTGCAGCTTCACAAGGCTGTGCATTTATTATTCTCTTAAACATTGTTACTAAGCCTGAGGTCTCTTATTCCATGTTTTAAGGTTTGATTTTTCAGAAAACAGTCTTTCTCTTGCCAAAATGCCGAAGACGCAGAATGGTGGTTAGAGGAAAATCCAGCTCAGAGCCCTGTCCCTGCTGGGGAAGCAGAGCAGAGCATCCCCCACATCTCGAGATGCTCACCCTGACATGCCCATGCTGCTGGCAGAGCCTCTCTGTGCTGGGATCACAGTCACTCCTCGCTGCCAGGGCTTTGCTCAGGGCTGTCCTCGTACACAATCTGCTCCAGAACACGCTCACTGACTCTTGCCATTCCAAAGCTTCTCTGGCATATTTCTGAGGACTGAAGCAGGAAGATTTGGGGCAGCCAGGGGCTGATTTATCTCTGCGTGAACGCCTGTGGCTGTAATTCACACAGCTCTCCCAAACAAAACATTTTCACTGCCATAGCAAACTTGCCCAAACCCAATTTGTTTGGTACTTAATTAGCATCTCTGCTGCAATGCTGGAGACAAAAGAAAGAAGCACTCCCCTCCTCCCTTGAGCATCAGGACTTTTTAATCTCGAAGATACACCTTATCCAACATGACCAAAGCAGGAAGAATACAGCTTCCTCTTACTATTAAAAAGAGATCATCTCAGGAGTTTGTCCATCATGAGGTTTTGATTTTAATTTCGGTAGCCTTGGTTGATAGACTCCCACACCTTAAAACTAGGGAGTAATTTTAAAAATAACTCATAAGAAAAAACAATTATATCCATTAGACCTTTGAGTGGTAAAATGAAGAGATGGGATTAGAAAATCCTGGCTGGCTTTCCTTTCACCCAGTAATCAAACAATTCCCTGAAGCACTCACAGGAGTTTCTCCTCTCCACATTTCTGTGGCAGACGAAGGGGAGAGCCAGATCTGCTTCTCTGGATTCAGTCTGGCTTATTCAGCAGCTTCAGCTCTGCTATTTCAGATTCCTGCAAAAATAAAGCTCAGCCTCTGGGCATCCACCAGACCACAAGTACTGCGCACATATAAGAGGCAGGGCTGCACTGGGAGGAGAGGAGCAGCAGCCTGTCCTTCAGCATCACATGGCTGGCCATGCTCAGCAGCCCAAAGCACAGCCTGGACACCCCAGCTCAGAGAACGCCTGGAGCAGGGCACAGCATCACTAACAAAGGAGCAGCTCCTGCACACCCCGTCAGTCAGTGCATTCACTGCAGCTCCTGCACACCCCGTCAGTGCATTTACTGCAACTCCTGCACACCCCGTCAGTCAGTGCATTTACTGCAACTCCTGTACACCCCGTCAGTCAGTGCATTCACTGCAGCTCCTGCCCACCCCGTCAATGCATTCACTGCAGCTCCTGCCCACCCCGTCAGTGCATTCACTGCAGCTCCTGCCCACCCTGTCAGTGCATCTACTGCAGCTCCTGCCCACCCTGTCAGTGCATCTACTGCAGCTCCTGCCCACCCTGTCAGTGCATCTACTGCAGCTCAGCTTTGCTCCCTTCAACATGCAGATGGGCTGAGCAGGCCTCTAGATGAAATTAAGCAGCAGGATCCAAAGTGGATATTACCAGAACAGAGAAACACCTTAGTCATCCCTCAAAACTGAAGCAGAAATGGGCTTACAGCCCATTACCAGCCCTTAGAAAGACGGCATTTGTTTTGTTTTACCAGTCGATTCTTCCCTCAGACTGTTTTCCACTGGAGAAGTGCAAATGTCTGCTACTCAGACCTTAACTGAATAGCAATTTAATAGGAATTCTCCAAACACAAAGGTAAACTTCAACAAGCCTGCTTCCCCAGGACCAGCACACTAACATCATGAACGTGCACAGGGCATGGAAAATGCTGCTGCTGCTAAGAAAGGGAATAGGAGCAATGTGTTCCTTCCTCTGTGTCTTCCTGCAAAAACAATCTCCCTACCCAATATCCAGAATTGCACAGGCTCCACAAATCTAATTAGCCGTGACTCCAAAACACAGAGCTCTGTCTGCCTAAATGCATAAACATTAAAGTTGTTTTGCTTTTATTAATAAAATCTTGGGATAGGATGAGATAAAAATCCTAAGGAGGAAAGTCTAAGAGGTAAGTACCTCCCCCTCCCTGAGTAAAGAGCTGTCTTTGTGTGAATAAACTGGGCACCCTAGATAAACCTTTCCTTGTTTATTATAAAAGCACAAGCTCACCAAAGTCCTTTTATGTCCTGATGTATGAAATTATTCCAGCTACATATAATTTCACAGAGCCAAAAGGGTGAGGCTATGGTATTTATAGATACATTCAGGGCTAGAATTTTGGTCAGCAGCAACATTTTTATGGCCTCAACACCTAACATACTTTTGGGAAAATGTCCATCTGTATATATAGACCCTGGGAAACTTTCCCTATTAAATGCATATTTCAAGTGAACTTGCTCTTTACCTTTTTCCAAACTTGACAGATAAAGTCTGTGCTTTTCTCTTAGACATACAGAGACAGAAGGGAAAGAAACTGAGGCCACTTTCATAGCAAGAGGAAAGCCTCTGATCCCATCCTGACGCCTTCAGACATATTCACTGGTTTGTTTTATTTATTCTCCAAAATGGGGCCTCAGATTACCTAAGCACATGCCACACATTAAGATATGAATCTCTGTAAACAACTCAAAACACAAAGAAACAGACAGGGCTCTGGGAAAAAAAAAAAAAAAAAAAAAGAAAAAAAAAAGAAAAAAAAGAAGGAAAAAAATAAAAATATAAAAGGGAAGAATGTTTTTCTCTTATTCAGATAACAAATTAGGAACTCACAATGGGTTTAAAAACACATTTCTCCAAACTTCTAATACAGAGCCCTGCGTAAAATCTGATCAAGACTGGATCAATACTTCAGCTAGATCACTTGGCACTGGCATCTCTTCAGTCCAGAATTACCTTTCTTCGAAGCAAGTAACACCAGACATGCAGGCAAGGGATGCTGTTGGATTAACACTGTTGCAGAGATCTTATCCCTATCCATACTGTTGTGGTGTATAGCATCATTATGTAAGCCTCTCTATTTTTAAAACAAAATGTTTGTCTGGTCAGTCTCTACTATTATCCCACCCGTAAACCATCAGGTTGAAATTCCACCCACTTTAATCATAAGTTTAAAGGCCTAAGAGTGGAATAGCAGTAGAAATGACAAGATGAAGAATTTCTATTTGCTTTAAAAACATGAAAATTCTACCAATTTTTATCAACAGGATTTCAGAAGCCACCCACAATAACGGCACTGCCCAGGCTCCCCAGGAAATGGGCACAGCCTCAAGGCTGCCAGAGCTCCAGAAGCATTTGGACAATGTTCCCAGGGATGCATAGAGTGGGACTGTTGGGGTGTCTGTGCAGGGCCAGGGTTGGACTCCATGATCCTGGTGGGTCCCTTCCAGCTCAGGATATTCTTTGATTGTATGATTCTGATAATAAGTTAGCAACCTTTGAAGAGCTTCTTTTAATAAACCAAACACAACTCGACCACCAGTATACAGAAGTCTGTGACCCAGAGGGCTCCTGGAACCCAGACTCCTGAACCATCAGCACAAAAGCAAATACTGTAGCTCAAGTCACAGCCAAAGGATCCTGCGTCCCTGCCACACAAAGTAAAAGTGGAATTTAAACCACAACTTTGTTACATCCCATTTATTCCTGAAATGGTTGAGGATGGGGTGGTGAAAGTCAATCTATAGAACAGTTCAGGGACTGAATTAATGCTTTTTCTGTATCACGTGGCTCTTACTGGAATCTGTATCACTTAACTTCAAGCTCTTCAATGCAACTTTTAAATTCTGTTTTCGGCATTCTTAGGCATCCCATAAAATGTTGCACCAGATCCCTTGCAAAGATTTACTTTGATAAATCTTCCAACACCGTTGCTGAATTTGCTCCTTGGCTTGCAGCAATTCTTTTGTCATCTGAGTGTTTCTGAATCAAGATTCACCCCAATTTATGTCCAGCATGCACAGCTGCAGAAATCACTTCTTGTATTTGAACATATTTTTTGCATGCAGACACCTAAATATGACAGTCATAATGGTACCTTATGCATGACAGGTGACTGTAAACAGGGCTGGGATTACACCTCAATGCAAATATAAAGCAGTTATCTTCACATACCTTCTAAAACCACTTAGCATTCCCACACATAGTTCATTTCCATGTGAAAATCTAGAAAAAAATATTCTTCTAGAATTCATATAAAATCATAAGCACTTCAAATGGCAAACTGTAAAATGAAAAAAAATAAAACCTTTTTCAGATTGGACAATTATATCAGAAGTTCACCAGCACAGGAGGTTGTGAACACTAATGCCATCAAGTTTTTCAAAACCAATTAAAGCATTTTTTAGGGAAAACAATCTGTCAGCAGCTATAAACACATAAGCCTCCCTGGAACTGCCAGCCCAAAGGTCTCCTAAAGTGGTGACTGATACAAGGGTTTACCAGGAGAACTTCACTGTTCCAGTTTTTTCCATGCACCTGGGAGTGGTCCCATCAGAAGAGCTACCGAGCTAGACAGACCTCTAGTCTGACACAGAATAACTGCTCAAGATTGAAAATTACAAGAAACCAACCTGTTAATAAATCAGAGCTGAAGTAGACTTGTACAAGTAAAAGAAATAGTCTTAACATCACTGATTGCATATCACATTCCACACTGCCTCCTCTGAACATCCTACAACAACACAGCCTGAATAACATTACCTGTTCCCTGAAGAACCTATTTAGATTCCAGCTTACCCAAAATGTGCTTGTGTATATTTATCACAAATGTTAAACGGCACACAGAGCAGCCACTAGCACAGTGATAGACATTTGCAAGTGCCTGTGAAATCCCTTTGCAATTACATATCTGCTTATATAGAATTAAACACAGCCAGCAAGGAAATAAGTAACAACAATAATAATAAACTCTATCCAGAGTATTTCAAAATGTGTATTCAAAATGTAGTCTTGTTCCATTCCCTGCTAGAGAAGGGAAAAGCAGCACCCTCAAGGGTCCCTTACCTTTCCCTGAATGAGAGGAAGACTGGAAGGCTCAGGCTCCACACCAACACGAAGCCCTCTGGAGAACTGGCTGCAGGAGTTCCTTTCTCCCCAACACCTGATGCCATCACATCCTGTATTTTCAGAACAAGATGCACTCCTAGAGCCCAGGCGAGCCCATTGCAGTGCAGCTGCAGACAGGGGTCGCACCAAGGTGTGGCACACACGTATGGAGAGGTCCATGCTGACCAACACCTCCCTGTCCTCCCCACATCCCAGCCTGCCCCTTCCCCTCTCAGCTCCAGCCAACTTTTGCAGCCGTGCAGCATCACCTCCTCGCTGAGCAGATTCAGGGAGACAAGCCCTGAAAACCCCTCCTGCAGCAATGCCACCTCCACGACAATGACAAGAAACAGCCAACTAATAATGGACCACTTGAGGGGCTGCCAGCTTCGGCAAACATGGCTGGAATTGTATTTTTAATTTAATTTAGGAAGCTTCCAGTTGAGCACTGGTCTTCTTGCTTGAGCCAACCCCTGGACTGCAAGTAGCCCAGAGCCCGCACCACACCCCAGGCACCACCAGCTGCGCACAGACCTTTGATGAGGCCTTGGATTGTCAACTAAACGAAGCCAAAAGTTTGCCCACACGTGCAGGAAGCACCTAAGGCACTGCAGAACTCCTGGAGCACAGACGATCAATAGCAAGTACATCATAATCCCAAAGAGACTGCTAGAAATTTATTTAGTACATTACTGTGTCCACTCATTGTGTTTCCATCCAATATTTGCAAGACGCCAAGTGCAGCAGATCTGCCTGATGTAAACAGCTGCCTTAATCCACGCTGCTCTATAGATCGTGTTTACCCAAAGCTGAATGATCATTTCAACCTTTGTTAATCTGATTGCATAACAACAGCAGCCTGAAATAACCAAGCTGCTCTCTCTGGCACACATTAGTTGTAATCAGTCATTTCAGCACCCCACTTCTTCTAAAAATCAGAACAAACTAGATCATGGAGAAAGAAGAAAATAAACAAAGCACCTGGCCACTGCTTTCGCAGCCAACCAGCACGCACATCGCTGCATGCAGATGCCACGGAGCACATTCGCACCTGGAGCGTGCCGCGAGCACAAGGCAAAGCAAAATATTCTCAACTCTGAGCTCCACTGCGCAACTGAAGCTCATTCTGCTGGATCTCATTCACAGCTTGGGCGCAGGCTCACAAGCAAACTATACAGCGTGGATTTTCAAAACATGTAATTGCACATATATAAACAAAGGCCATAATTTACATGGCAGATCCTATGAAAGCTTATCTAGCACATGACATCACACCCATAAATTACAACTTAAAGCACCTGTGCCAAACTGCTCCCACCCTCCCACAAAATGAAGATGATTATATCAAACCCTGCTCATCCATGCCCGCGCCTCTTGGGAATAAACACACATGATGTACCTCCCAAGACAGAGTAGTATTTAAAGATTCTTCAGACAATAAGATTTATAATTATTATTGCATTGCATCATCACAAAGCCTTAAACAAATCAAGCTGCCTCATCATACGACACCTAAGATAATACAAGGTTAAACAGCATCAAGCAGTATCGGTTAACTTCACTTGTATGGAAGGGCAAATACCCCCAGCCTGTGGTTATGGGGACCTTCAGTTTCACAGCTACTATTAAACAGCAAGTTAGACAAGCAAAATCAAAATACACAGATTTCTTTGAACAGGCTCAAAACCCGAATTTTCCCCTTGAAATCCAACCAACCAGGGCATAGGGAAAGTGAAGGGCAAGCGATGGGGGAACTGAATAAGATGAGGGACATGTTTCAGCATCTCTCAGCTTTAGTTCACTGGTCCACGATCAGCTTGGGAGAAATCAAGAGGCAGTATCAGGAGCTAACATGACACTGCCTATCGATCACAGTCAGCTTTCCACAGCACACAACAGAATTCCTCCTCTGGACTGACGATACCCAAGGAGGTTGCCTTATGGAACAACTGGCAGACAAGACGGGCATCAGCCAAGTCTCAAACCAAAACACACCTGAATATCTTTGTAAGGCAAAACCAGCCAAGTATCTCTGCTCCACGCATAAATATCTGCTCCTCTGAGTCTGCAGCTACCCACAAATAATTGCTAATGATGGCAGTGCCCCCACGCTCCGCCGCGCCGGGCACAGCCCCCGCAGCAGGCCCTGCACCGGGGAACAGAGCGGCTCCGCCGGCTCTCTCCGTGCCAGCTGGGTCTGCGCCGTCTCCATCACGCTCTGCCCGCACCGAATTCCCATTTCTGCGCGTTATTACCAATCTGACATCACCCCAGAGCAAGCACAGTCTGACATCTACAGTTAACTCGGTGATGGTGTAAGTGCCGCCCGGCGCACGAGCGGTCGGTGTTGCAATACGCTGCTGCTGAACATCGAAAAAGAGCAAAGATAAACAGACACAGACATCGACGTACACCTATACGTGTCAAAGCCGCCGGAGAGCGGCTGGCAGGATTCGCTGCCGCCCCGAGCGGAGCCGCAGCCGAGCCCCCCGGGCGCGATGGCCCCGGTGCTGCC
>VXBI01002687.1:228505-303547 GCA_013397375.1 Toxostoma redivivum
CCCCCGCCCCCTTTCCCCCGCCGCCCCCGGCCAGCCCGCTCCGCACAAAGCCCGCCGGGCCATGAATAAAACATCGCCCGGAGGCGGCGGCGAGGGGGGTCGGGATACGAGAAATAAGGGAATGGAAAGGGGAGCGGGGAAGCGGCGGCGGGAGCGGCCCCNGGCACCGCTCATCCGCACAGAGATCCCGGCGGTACCGGCTCCGCTCATCCGCACACGGATCCCCGGTGTCGCAGGGATGTCAGGGGCTCTGAGCGGGGAGGCACCAGACGCCTGGGCAGGTCACAGATGCACAAATACAGAATCCTGGAATCGGTGGGGTTAGGAGGGACCTCTGGAGATGATACAGTCCAACCCCTCACCAAGGCAGGGTCACCCGGAGCAGGTGACAGAGGTGGGGTTGGGATATTTCGGAGCTGGAGACTCCACACCTTCCCTGGGCAGCTGTTCCAGGGCTCTGCCACCCTCCATGGAAAGTCCATCCCCATGGATGTGGAAGGGCAGCTCCAATCTCTGCTCCCTGTGCCCAGGGCCAGGACCCAGGGAATGGCTGGAGCTGTCCCAGGGCAGGGGCAGGCTGGAGATCAGGGAAAGGCTCTTCCCCAGAGAGTGCTGGGCACTGCCCAGGCTCCCCAGGGAATGGGCACAGCCCCAAGGCTGCCAGAGCTCCAGGAGTGTTTGGACAATGCTCCCAGGGATGCACAGGGGGGGATTGTTGGGGTGTCTGTGCAGAGCCAGGGGTTGGACTGGATGATCCCTGTGGGTCCTTCCAACTCTGGATATTCCATGGTTCCATGTTCTTAAAATTCTTGTGGTTTAGTTTTTGTCCATTGCTCCTTGTCCTGTCACTGAGCAGCACCAAAAAGAGTCTGGCACCATCCCCTTGGCACCTGCCTTGGAATATTTATGTGGATCTCAAACACGGCCCCCTGTGCCTTTGGTGTCCATGTGCCACTCTGCAGGGGGACAGCAGAGTGCTTCTCTTCCTTAGCATGGAAGTTGTTTTCCCAGGAATGCAATGCCTATCAGCTCTATAGCACCATGCCCCAAAATTTTCACTGGAAACACGTGTTTTTCTGTTTGCAGAGGCAGAGTTTTTCATGAAAACAACTGAAAAACTGGAGACGAAGGTGAGGCCTCTTTGAAGATTGACTTATAAAAGCTGTTTCAGACTGTTCTGCCAGGAAATGCCACCATGAGAACTAGAAAGACTTTAGCAAGCCTACATCCTTTTCATCACATACAGTTTTAGTATCATCCAATAATCCAGGCAGATACATTTTCATCTAAGGATATTTTTCTTTCACCACAATGAAAATGTTGAAATAAATAACAGTTTGTTTGCCAAATCCTTGGCAAGATCCCATTTGAAGTCATTTCTACCTTCAACTTTCTAGCAGTTAATTATTTTTCGCTGCGCTGGAAATCACTACCAGAAAGGTGCACATAAACAACATCAAGACATTCCATAAGGGGGAATATTTTCAACTCTAGGTTGATAACTGTGAAGTTTGGCCAATTTTGTTTTTCTGCAGAGAGCCTGATGCTGTTTCCAAAGAACCCTGGTGCTTTTACAGTGAAACATATATGTTTGCTATGCCTCTATAAATTGTGCTTCCAATAAAAATGACTGTAAAAGAACAGCATGAAGCAAACATATTTTGTTTAGCGTCCACAAACAAACCTCCCTGATGTTTTCCTGATGATGTGTGCAGCTAGTTAACATTCATAATAATTATTTACATGAAAATCAATTTCCTTATGCACAAATTTGTTGATGGAGTCTTTGTCTGCCTCTCTCATGTAGTCAACAATATGTCTAAAAGCAGAAAATAGTTATTTCCCTGATTTCCGGAGTTTGTTTTATTCATTTCTGAGATGAGACAGTGCCTACTGGAGAGTTATTTTTAGAAGCTGAAAAATTATAAACAGTGTAAACAATTTCTGATATCTAGGACAATTTTGGTACTAAGAGTAGTGCCCATCAGCTGTGCCTGGTGCTCTGTCCCTGCCTAGTGATGCTCAAATAAGGTATTATTTTATTAACTCACAAATAAATTATGGGTTTAATATCAAAACCAAGTGTTGGGGGTTTTTCCTGCCAGAAGAGGACAAAATTCACCCTGACTTTTCCTACATGAGAACCGAAATTGGCTTTCCTGCTTCAGTTGTCCTGCTGCTGTGGGAGTGAATTGACTTGGATCTGAGATAGTCATGGACTAAAAGTAGCCAGAGACAAGTATTTGCAAAGATAAAATTATTATTATTTTTGTAATAATAAGCCCCTCAAAACTCTAGAAAGAGGAAAGATGAAGATATAATTGTGTATAGAAAGTCAATGGCTTGTACATGGTTGTTTTCTTTTGAAAGCAGCTCCACCTCTGTGCCAAAAGAACAGAACAAGCCTCTTAAGATAGAAGGTAAAATAGTGGTGTAGAAACACCAATTTGACCTATTTATGAGGGGAAAAAAATTTGGCTTTCATCACAGGGCTGCAGTGTAATCAGCGTGTGCATGCCTTGCGTGTTGCCTCAGTTATATCAATACAGCAGTGCTAATGAAGATCTGCCTCCCCCTAAAAAGGGGAATGCAGTTCACTTGTCTATGCCAAAAGTATATGTATTTTACCTGTGTCCTACTTGTTATGGGTAAAAAATAGACCATTATTTGGATCAGGTAGCTGCTATCAGCACAACTGTCTATGTTTCAAGCTGAAAACTCTTTCAAATGCCTAAGTTACCCTGTTTTATTTTCTGAAAGGCACTGATGATTTCCTGATACTTCAGTGAAGCTCTTCACTTCAGAATGCGAGAAATGAGAGCAGTCATGGCTCACCTTATAGAATAATAAATGAAATTACTGCACATTTTTCCCAATTAACAGGAGTACAGAAGAAAAACTAAAATACTGCACAGGCTGCTTCCAGGAACAGTTTAAGGATTTTGATTAATTGTTATTAATCCTGGCTAAAGTAAACCACGCAATGACAAATTCATTTTCCCTTTAGTATTGTAGTCCCAAAACTATTTCCTAACTGTGCTGATATTCAAAGATTTTTGTAAACATAATTCCTGGGGTTGGAAAATATGGTCACTGTACATGGACTCTGACTGCCAGGGTGATGTAGCTGTTCCTCTGTCCCCAAGGACTGCTGGAGAATCAGAGCCAGGCCCACGTGGACCACATTGCTGGTGCTGCTGGAGAAAGAAGAAAGGACACAGAAAGGCACAAGCCCTGCAGATACAGATTCCTCCCACGGATTTTGCATGTTCTATAAAATTTGAAGATTTCAGGTACCAAAATTTTTTACAGGATACCAAAGTTGTTGAGGTGAGTTTGATGCTGCAAACCAACAAGCTGCTCTTTGAGCTGTTCTGCTGCTTGACAAGCAACACAGGAACAGACGTGGGAACTTCCCAGCTCCTTTTTAATGGTGTATTAACATCAAAGACTAGCTTTACATATTTAAAAGACTACAAATTAGCAGACGTTTGTTTTGCAGAGTCTGGCCTTGCTTGTTGCATTCACTGTCATTATTAAAATGGAAATGGATGTTAATCTGCAATATAGAAAACCATGGATTGCAAATTCTGGGTATATAAGAGAAAGTATTTTAACCAATAAATAATTATCTCTGAATAATGCCCTTGGAAGTAGGAACTGCTCTCAGTCACCTCACCCAGCACTACACCTGTTCAGTGGGCAAAAAGGAGAATGAAATACCTAAAAAGAGTTAAAGATTATTCTGCGTCATTTAACGCTGCATAATTCTCCAGAGTTTTCTGTTTCGTAATTTCATGATCACAGAACAGGGCCTACATTAAAACCCTGGGACTCAAAGCAAGCCCAGCTGTAGGAAACCTACAGATACACCTGGAAATTTTCAGGCAATCTTTACTGATCCCAGTTCTGTGAGCAGTGCTTGTTTATTTACTCTGCAGATTCAACTATTCTCTTTATACCTGAGCATCCAATTAGGAAAGATTAGACAAAATAGGTAGATAAGCCCTCCAATAAACCACCCACGTTTTGGAGGCTGTATAAACAAGAAGAAAAGGTCCATGGCAGAGCATGCAATCCTGAGGTCCTAGTTCCAGATTAACAGTTTAGCAAAGCTGTTAATTTCAGGCAAGGGCTGAGAGAGGAAAGAATAAGCAGGAACTTTAATTGTCAGCTGTTCAACATTTGGATGCAGCACAGATACTGCCAAAGTCAGTACACTGGGGTTTTGGCCTGCAGTATGCTTCGTGCTGGGACTGGAATCACAGGCCATGTGCCTGTGCAATAAGATAAATCAGTGAAGATCACAGAATCACGCCATACCCTGAGTTGCAAGGGACCCACAAGGATCATCAAACCCAACTCCCAAGGTCAACTTTTATTTATGTGCCTGGAGGTCCTGTTCACCAGAACCCTTCTCCCTTTTATTATGCCACTTCTCTAAACAGACAATATATGGTCTGAAAACCCAGGGAAGAAGTGGCAAGTGGGGAGTGGGTACTGTGGTCCTGCTTAGGTCACCAGCAGAAGGTCCTTCTGGCCTTCAAGGTGCAGAATTGGATCCAAAGCACAGGCTGAGTTATGCTCATCACTGAGATAGCACCAAAAAAACCAAGAACATTTTCTCCTAGGTTGTGCATTTGTTTCTCTGTACCAGTTAGGCTTGCATGACTTTCTCTTTAAGCTTCTTATGCTTTAATACAGCTCCTTTTGACACTAAATTATACAGAGAACACTTGTGTGAGCTGCTTTACCTCCTCCTTTTGGGAAGGACACTGCTCACTGGTGATTTCTTTTCTGGCACAGCTGTTTGCAAAGCACAGAACCACTCCCACTCCTCACCTTCCTCAGAAATATGCAGAATTTTAAGTTAGAGTTTTAGGTGACAAAAAGAGAGCCTGTCCCACCCAGACACCCTCTGCGCCACACTGCTTTGGGCTCTGCATTACCAACCCCTGCAGGCTGCTGGTGATCACAGACCACATCTGTGTGGATGTGCTCCTGTGGCAAATGCCTCAAGGGAACCTGCTAGGGCCTTGGCTCAACTGGGAAGGGTTACTGGGAAGCCATCCTTCAAACAGGGATGCTGCACTTTGCTGTCTGGTTATTTGGGGAAGGACTGGGTTGGTGTGAGAGGAGGTAAGAGTGGCCATGTAATGGTTCTTGGCAGGGTGCTAGAGTACAATAACAGCAGTTTACTGGTTGTGATAAGATCTCAACTCTATCTCCTACATTAGTAGATAAACACTGTTAAATTTTATGTAGATCAGTCTTTCAGGGACCCATAAAAACACTGCTTGCTAGAACATAAATCAAAAACTGGTGAATATAACAGTAATAAAGAATTTGGGCTTTTTCATGTATTTTATACACCAAAACAAACAAACAAACAAACAAACAAAAACCCAAAAAAACATTCTAAGTTCATAACTAGTTGAAGGATAGCTTCGAGCAGTAGAACTAACATGGGTGAAGTCATCATTTGAGCTCTACCCAGGGCATTTATCAGCATCACAGCAAGGGGCTGTGTGCCCTGTGCAAACTTAAACCTGTACACAGCTTTTATCAGATCAAGTCTCAGGTCACCATCTCAGGCAGGCAAACAGGGATTCAGTAAGTAGCTTAAAGCCCAGAGTGGGCTGAGAAGAAAAGGTACAAGCCATGGCTGAGTCCATGTTCTTACTTCTGGCACAACTTCCCCCTTTTCATGCACTGGAAGTGGGCATTAAAAAGAAAAATATAATTGGGTTTTCCTGCATCCCTTTTCATACCAGAATGGAGAACACACTGACTTGAGAATTCTGCTGTCTGTATGGAATTGAAGGTCTTGTGCACCAACGTGTGTTATTCCCTTTTAATTTCCAAACTGAGGAAATAAAGAAAATATATTCTTGTCATTATGCTGCTCTTACAGTAGAGAATTTAATTGCATTCAAATCAAGGCAAAGTTATGATTCCCTTAGAAACAGTAAGTTGGTCCAAAACACCGAGCTCTCTCTTCTGGAGCAATTGTTGCTACACACCTTGACAGAAAACATTAAGCTGACAGGAAGCATGTGCTATGGTTCATAAGGGAACTATTTAATGGAATTTCACAACTTTTAAGGATGTGTGATTAATCACAAATGCATTTTCATCGCAGCTTTTACATATAGGTGGTGATACAGAGCTGTGGGTTAAGATTTGCCTGCCTTCTCCTGACATCTCAGAGTCTCATCTCAGAGTCAGATAACTGTGCTGCAGCAAGTCCTCCATGGATCCTTTTAGAGTAAGTGAAGAGAAATGAGGACCTCCAAAGGATGGCTTGTTTTGAAATAGAGTGAATGACCTTCCAGAGGCTTGTGTTTTGCTGGGATAACTGGCACAAGCACAGGCACCTACATCCTGATCTGTAAGGTGAATCCATCCTTGGGGCAATTTCATGGTGTTTAGGAAGATAATAATTTCCTCATCATTTTTGGGAGCTTCCTCTCAACAAACATATCAAAAGTCTTGCCTTCCTCTCCTACGTTTTTATTGTCTATCTGTCCTTTTTCCTCCTTGTCATTTTCAACTTGCAGCTCTGTGAAAATGCTCCCACTTCAGCAGTACCTACTGAAAAAAGGATCTTCTGGTTCATTATCAGAACAAACTCCCTGGCTCCCTAGGCTGCTCAAAAGGTTTTCTCTGTGGGAAAGAAGGAAAAGTTAGCAGAAAGAAAGATATTCCCTACAAAAAGGCAGGAACGGTATCGCCAGCAGTTTTGTCTTAATCTCTGTAGGTTAGATGCAGAGAGAGGAACTAGGATGGCAATAGGAGGCATTAAAAGGCAAGTCTTCCACAAAGTCATAATAGAAACTCAGGATGATTTACAGTTGCAAATCAGGAGTTCATTCCAGGTAAGTTTAGGTGGTTTGGGGACAAGTCAGAGTAAGTGTTTCCATTGAAATGTGTTAATATATGACATATTGTTTGGGTGTTATTTATGCATGTTTAAGCAGAATGGAAAAATGTGCTTTCCATCATAATGTCTGGGCAATGGAGACTATTGTGGACCTAGAAATTCAGATTCAGTGTCCAGTTCAGAAATTTTTACATCCCAGTGAGAGGCTGTAGAGAGGCTGTTTGGTTAAAAATTATATGAAAACATTCTGGCCACTCTCAAACATGAAGGACAGTAGCAATATGCAGTTCTGTGTTATTTGTTATCACAAAATTCAGCTGTATTTCTTTTTTTTTAGGTCCAAAGACCTCTGTGAAGTGGGGTTTTCTCACCAGCTTCTTCTGTTGCTGAGCAACAGCTGGACAGCTGTGACACAACCTCTCTGAACAGGGAGGAAACCAGCCCAACAACTTCTGAGACTGCATGGAAATACACCAAAGGTTGTGTTTCTATGGTTCAAAATAGCATTAGGTCTCCTGTGAATGTGACTAACCATTCCCAAAATAAAAGGAGTCTGTTCTTCCCTCGGCGTGGAGGGGGCCAGCACTGATGTCCCACCTGGGCACATTTTGGGTTTGTAGGGACATGGAGTCGCTTCAGCCACTTGCTTTTCAGTGAAACAGGAATGAACTCTTCTTGGTTCCCTACCCCAATGGTGCAAAGCTGTATTTGGCTGTATTTGAAGAGGACTTTGAAGATACAAATCGCAAGCATTATGATTTGTCTCAACATGCATGTCCTGCTAGTAAAGTGCTGTGTAAAACCCAGCGCTCCTCTCAGCCAAAAGGGTATGAGGAACAACATAAATTATTCAGAAATGTGAGTGGTGCAGAGCCCATAAAACACAGCAGATGTAAATAAAGCCAACAAAAGAAAGTCTGCGTCCTACAGAGCTCTATTACAAAAGACTCTCATAACAATAGTTGCAGAATATAGTTTGTATTGTAGGAGAAGCCCACAGTATCCTCTCCAGAAAAAAAAAAATCATATGAAAATCACAAAAATGTTTTCCAAGATGCTCTAAAAATACATAAATCTTGTAGGCTAAGAGATTAGTTGGAGACTAGTACTCAATTTGCCCTGCAGCAGGTCGGGGAAGTCGATCTGCTGGCTGCTGAAAGAGAAACTGTTTTCCTAGATTTATAGACTGTAAATATTTTATTTACTTTCCAAAGAAGGAGTCCATACTCGTAGCAAAGAATGTATAGAAAGAGTGTTCAGGAGTGTGTCCTCTTTGTTTTGGTGTGGGTGTGAAAATAAATTAAAGCATCACTGGAAGCCAAGGGAGTTCAGGTGTCCTTCGGTGCCATTCTCCACAGGAAGGGACAGGGAGGTTCCTCAGGCACATCCATCTTACAAGGTCCTCACACACCCATGACTGCAGGAAGAGTTGTTCAGGCCTTACTCTGAGCTGAGAAAATACAGATGAAACATGAATACAGAGCATTCTGGAATAATTTCTAGTGCATGAGCTTGTGTCCAGCATAAACTGAGAGCTCTTTCTGCTTTTAGCTTTCTTCCAGTTGGGTCTAAGTTAGCTGGGACAGAGCACATCCTCTTCATTGCTCTGTGCCCTCCAGGCCGTGCCTAAGGGTAATGAGCAGGGGTTGGTGTTTGTATTCTCCAAGTCTCATTAGAGGTAGCACTAATATTTATCTGTTTGCATTTCAAATGAAAGGGAGTCTATTTAACACCATCAGCAATTTGGTCAATATTGCCAGCTGGAGAGCTGAATGATGTTTTCATTCACTTCAGCACTCTACAGCTCTGTGGATTTCCCCAGGAGTTTGTCTTCTGTCACCAGAGTGTGACCAAGGCTGTGGAGGAAGGGCACTTATAGGACTGTCTACTAAAATCTGATGTTGTTTCCTGAATGATGCTCAAAGGGTCTCCAAGCTTTATTCTCCATCACTGTTGCTTCTGTCTCAGAAAGCAGATGTCTGTGCTTGGTCCATTAAGCATCTTCTCTTCCTCCTCTTCTCTATGGGCTCAGGTTGAGCCCCACAAATCCTCAGCTACACGCAGAGACCTCGATTTTTGTCCTTTTCCTGCCACACCACTCCTGTGTGTGGTACAGTTGATACTTGTTCTTCATCATCTGTGCTATAATTTTGATGTGACTGTAATTCTCCATTCCTAGGGTGTAGTTAGCTGGCAAGAGGAATACAATGGATTTCTTTATTCATGGATACCCTTGTGAAAGCACATTATAGAATATGTTGATTATGCTGCAGTTTTCAGTGGCAGTCATCACAGTATTCTGTAGACAGAAGTGGATTTGTTCTCAGAATTGATCCAAGGAAGGAAAGTGTCCTGATTCCCATGTTAGAGATGGAAAAGCTGAGGCAGAAAAGCAAGATGACTCGCTTGAGGAGTCGCCAGCGGAGGAAGAGTGGGAGTGGAAATCCCATCTGCCAAAGAAGGAATTAATCTAGACTACAGGAAGCATGGGAGATGACTCAGCTGCAGATGATAAGGAGGTTGAAAGGCAACTGAAAGCTGGCCTGAAATCTGGATCAATGTGAGAAAGAGGAACTATATTTTTGAAACAATGCAGAAGAAAGCCCCTATACATGTGCAGCTGAAAGGGAAAACAGTGCCTGGGCTGGGCCTGAGCTTATCTGTCAGAAAACAGAGACTGAACTGCAAGATCATCTCCACTTGGCTGGAGCCCTGCTGGGCAGCAGGCTAGGAGCAGAGCTGTCTGCACACAGAGAAGCTGAATTCCAGTCTCTGAGCCAAACAGCCTCCCTGGATCAATAGTTCTGTTCACAGCAGAGGTTGCTAGACAGGGTCACAAGAAAGAAGTTGTTCTTCTACTTCTGAAAATTCTCAACTTCCTGCCAGTAACCATTGCCATTTTCTGTCTGTTGTATGTTACTGGGCTTAAGCTCATGTTACTTCACATATTTTAATGCTTTTTATCTTTAAAATTGATGGAAAAATAGTCCTCTGTCAAAACACTCCTAAGTGTTTTTATCATTCAGGTTTTTTGCATAGTGGCAAAGATTTAGGCGAAATGTAAAATTACAGACACACACAAATTATTCATATGAATTTCAGAAAGCTAATCTACACTGAACCAAGTCTATCAGTCACCTATGGTAGTTTTTCACTTTTCAAATATTTCCCAGGCAAACAACTCTCAGAAAGATTATTTCAATTCTTAATTTTGTATTCAAGATTATTTCAACTCTTAACTTTGTATTCAGCCACCAAAACACACTTTGACCTCTGCATCATCTGATGGTCCTACTCTGTTCTTTAGATAATATCCACGCTGATGTCATGAAAGACATCACAGTGAACAACATTGTGAAAAAACTAGTGAAAAAGACATTGTAGAAAAGCTTTATTTCTAAAATAAAGAAAAACCATATCTTAGGCACAGGATGAAAATTCCCTACCAGCAATTACTTAGTTCAGCAGCAGTTATCTTGCTGGTGTCAGGGTTTCACAGTGAAATGAAGAAATTAAGATTATTTAATGAAGAAATATTGCACGGTGTGAGCAAAACTCCAAGCTTGGATCACCCAGCACTTACCTGGAAGAACTTACCTGTGCCCTCCTTTCAGCTGTGGCAGAGCAAACACGTTGGTGCAGAGCAGTGCCCGAAGGAGCAGTGACTTGTCAGGAGTCAGTAAAGCCTGGAGAGATGCCAGCAGGCATGTTTTCCCTGCAGACAGCTCCTACAGCTCCTGTTTCCACATGGGCTGCAGGTTGTGAGCAGAGACACTTCCACAGCAGCTCTTCTGGGCTGCAGAGGGCAGAACACGAGGCAGATGTAAATGCTCAGGAAGGGCACCTCAGGCTGGGTCTGAAAGCAGCTGTGGCTCATTTGCAGGGCAGGTTGGCAGGTTGGCAGGTTGGCTCCAGGAGCTCCCTTGCCAGCCTTGCAATAGGTAACTCTCAGTTGTGGCCGTGTTGTGAGCTGGCTGCCCGTGTTTCTGGAGCTCCTGTTTGTGCACACCTCGGGGCTGCAACATGCTGCTGCTTCTTTATCTTCAGCTGAAAGGGAAACTCTTGCCTCCCGTGGCCCCAGGGTGCTGCATCTCCTCTGAGCCAGACCAGCAGTGTCCACTGGCATCTCTTGTCACCTCTGCCCAAGGATTAAAATGTGCTGTCTAAGGAAACAGTACTGGCCTTCCTGGAATCCACATCGTCCTGACAGAGGCATTTGCTGATTTCATTAGCAAAAAAAACCCTTCCCTTCTGATAGCTGGTTTTAATTTACCTCATCCCTGCCACTGAATTTCCTCTAGATGCCAGTGAGGGGTGAAAGAAACTTCTAGAAATAAAGACCCAATAAAATATAAATAGAATGTACCTCTAAAGGATGTAGTATTTTAGAAGAAAGGCATCCTTCAAAGCAGTCCAGTGGATACTGAACAAGATGCTGGTTTGGCAAGTGCCCAAACCAGCTTCAGTGTTTAGATAACTGAAATCCTTCTTTGAAACCTGATGGTGGGAGAAATTGATGCGAAGATAAAAATTTCATTTGCAAAGAAGAGAAGAACTGGCAGAGACATAGACATATTGAGACCTGAAGAGAGAATTTCTTCATAAAATTACACATTGAGCTGGCTTTATTGCTGCAGTGCGCAAAGTTTTGAATGATGTTGTAAATGCTGGTATATTTGCAGTCCCTCACTGGTCAGGCATTGACCAGATTCCCCAGGGAATGCCAGAATTCCAGGAGTGTTTGGACATTGCTCTCAGGGATGCACAGGGTGGGATTTTTGGGGTGTCTGGGCAGGGCCTGAAGTTGGACTCTGTGATCCTTGTGGGTCCCTTCCAACTGAGGATATTCAGTGATTCTATTAATAAACCACCTGTTGGATTGATGTCAAGTCTGTCATCAAAATTAAATATTTTAATACAATTTAGTTCCTTTAGTCCTTAGGGCCACAATACCACTTTTATCCTGAGTCATTGCTAACAGCAGCCTGCCCTAGGTTTAAGGGCAGTTACACTAAATTTTTGACCTGATCAAGACAAAATCCTGTCCTTTCCTGAGGTGAGCTGAGGTGTAATTCCCACCTCTTTGCAGTGGCCAAGGCTGAACAGGCAGCTCGGGATGAGTGCTGGGAAGTGATGGACACTCATCAGAGGGATGGTGCAGGTGATGATCTCATTGCCTGATTTAAACAACCACACTAGAAAGCTTTGCCTTGTCTCTTCTTGCAGTCAGTGGAGCCCAATTCATGTTTGGCCCAGCTGATAGTACAGCCCAGCCCAGCTGTACTATCCAAGGAAGAGGGGTTTTTCAGCATCTCCTAAGGCCCTGGAGCTGGATGCATGGAAGCATAAGTGTGAGTGACCCCCCAAGGGACACTGTCACCTTGCATCAGGAGAAGAGCTGATGGCAGCAGCATCCCTGTGAGGATGGGCAGGAGCTCTGCTCTCCAGGCAGGCACAGTCCCCCAGCAGTGAGCCATGGAAGGATGGAGAAGTCACTGAAAATGAGGAAAAATTTTAGGTGCCGCATGGCTAGGAATGAAGTAAGGGAGATGAGAATTAGCTTAATAATTGGGAAATTATTAATTTTCAAAATAAAAAAAAAACCCTGTGGATTCAGTCCTCAGCCCTCACTGTGTTTCCACACAGAAGCAGGAGTTTCTCTGGTGGCAGTCTGTGGAAACCTGTACAGAACCACACACATGTGGCGAGGTGGGCTCCCAAGGGACCCACCAGCTATCGCTTTCTAATCCAATGCTGCAGCAATTCCTGGCCAGGGAGAGGAGAAAATGCCCATTTGCGTGTGCTAAATGCCCATCTGAGTGTGCAAAATGCCCATTTTACCCATAGTAATTTCATGTTCTGAACCTCAGCTTATGCATAGGAGGATCATCTGAGGTTTGAAGGGAAAATGCAACAGGATAGTCTGCAATGGCAACAGCACCTCCCTGAAACTCCAGGTGGGATTTTTGCTTTCTGAGAGCAAAACCACACCAGAGTTATGACCTTGTGGGAAGCTGAGTGAAAGCAGACACAGCCATCAACTCTGATCTGAGAAGGAAGTGTGTTGAAGGTCAGGAAAACACTAGACAAATTCAAAATACACATAGTCTAACCATAAAGGTAAAGGAACAAACTCCTTTGGGGCAAATGAGAGGAGATTTCTTCTCTTGAAGGAAATCTTTTTTTCACAGGAAACAGCTGGTATATTAGGGGGAATATATTTAAAGTAGCTTAATGTTGCTTAAGGGTGTGCCAGCGTAATCACATTCATTAACATCTCTTCTTAAAAGGTAAATTCTCATAGAGAGAGAACCAGAGAAGTGACCAGGTTTTATGCTCAGACCTGAAAAAAAGGCAAAGAATAGTAAAACAACTGTGGAAAGAGAAGGAAGAGTTTGCCACATTGGACATAGGCAGAGCCTTGTACCACGGATGCAGGATGTTCATCTTTGGTCTGGTCTGTGTGTATTTTTTGTTCCATTTCCAAACTTCCTATCTGATAGCATGGGGAGAAATAAGTATTCTAGACAGCTACCTCAATGAAGTACATTTGTTTCATGGAAAGGTGGATGTTTTCAATGACTTGTAGGAATGCTGAAGCTAAAAAGCATTAAAACAGCTTGTGGTGCGTGCTAACACAGAGGGAGCCTGCTTGAGAACACCGTGCAAAGAATTGCACTTCTTCCACTGGGATGGAAATTACTGCCTGGTTTTTATTGTTAAATGAAAAATGTGCTACATTAAAGGTTTGATTTAGCATAGTATCTTATTTTCACCATTAAAAAAGTGAAGAATAAAATCTTTCATTTTCAGTGACAATTTCAGGTATTTTCAGATTTTTGAAATCTGAATCATCCTTGTTACTCCACATCACATTTGGAAGGTGTGATTGGGATTCGGAGTGGGGAAGGGATTGTTCAAAGCTCTTCCATAACATCATAAGTAACTAAAAAAAGTATATTTAAAATCTCATTGAAATAATATGTATTCCTATTAAACCGTCAAATTTGAAATAGCTGTTCATTTACAAATTTCCCAGTGCCTCCCTCTGCAGAAATGTAGAAACAACAGCTCTTTGACATCATGGAGAACCGTTTCAGAATTTTCTCATTTTGTTAAAGGAAGAGCCTTTCCAATTATAGGTGCCAAAGATAGTAATTTTCTTATTTATACTGTATAGCTAGATATGTATCATTTGGAGAGTCATATAAGAACAGGGAAGAGCTAAAGAATCCTTGTTGTAAAGCAAAGTTATAACTAATTTGCATTATTTTCTGCTCTGTAAGGGTATTAAAGACAACAATATTGTGGCAAAGAGCAGTTCATGGAATGTCTGTGGTGATCAGGGCCTTGCCTGGAACCTCTCAGAGACATGTTCAGTGTTGTTAATTCTTTCAGTGTGCAGTGCAGGGCTGGCAGGGGAACCCACTGGGGGTGTTTACATCCCATGCATCAGTTTGAGTTCTGTGCACTTCCCTGTGAGAAGACAGCCCTGTATGTGCTCCTGCTGCAGTGTTTAACTCCTGCCAAAGGAGCCCTCTGGAAGGCAGCTGGCACTGTGTCATTTTCTGTAATTGGTTATTTTAAATACACTGGGCTTCCATACAATGGCAACTGGCCTTTGAGCAAGGCCATCAAGAAATTGAAATGAGACACAGCCTTGGCAGTTTCCAGGACACAAATGGGGCATATGGACAATGGAGATGATTAGAGAAATGTAATTTCATTAGCAGTGGGAAAATGTTAAGGAAGAAGCAGAAATTTTGAGGGGTTTACAAACCACACCAGAAATCAATGTAGCTTCTAGCTGCAGCTAGAGCTGATGCATTTTTCTTTTGCTGTACGTGTCAGATTAAAATTCCAGCTCTATAGGAGAGAAGAATTCTCTACCATGAGGGTAGAGAAAAGCTCACATCAGTTGCTGAGAGAGGCTGTAAAAGCTCCATCTTTGGAAATACCCAGAATTTAACTGGACACAGTTCTAAGCAACTCACTGTACCTGCACTGGTGAGGAACTGGGAGTGAGCAGAGGTCCTCTGGAGGCCCTTTACAGCCTGTGTGGCTCTCAACAGCAAAATGGTCTCATTTGCGTATCAAATACCAGTAGAGGTGGATCTGTACAGTTTTGTTATCACCTGTAATTATAAAAGTGCTCAACAGTATCCCTTTCCATATTGTGTTTAATTTAGATTTAAAATAAGAGAAACCATTGAACCACCATTCTGGTTCAATATCAGCTTGGTGAGCAAGTACATGAGCAGGTATGTGCCCAGCTGGAAATCCTGGAACACAACTGCAGCCAAGGAGGATTAATCAGAATGGCAGCAGCGGCTGCAGTTCCAGTCCCCAGCTAAAACCTGGAGCACAGAGCTGCCAGGAGAGGACATTAATTTGTTTCAGGGGATGTCCTTGCATCCCAGAGAGCAAACACACGGATGCACCGTGTCAGAGGGACCCTGAGGGCAGCAGGGATGACGTGCACCTCCCACATGTGGTGGCCTCAGCTGGAGGAGGGGAAGCTTCCAGCCTCGCTCAGCAGTGCCATGCAGGACAGGATGTGAAGAAGGATGTGTCCCTCACTCAAAACAATGTGAGGCTTATTTTTTTAATCTAGTCAAAATACAGAGATTGAAATTTGGCTGGAAAACCTGGGCCAGCCTGTCTACAACAGCAGAATGAACCAAGTTATTGAACCTTGGTACTGGGAAGTATCTTTGGATTTTTACACAATGAGATTCTGATGCTGCCTACTCCATTTGTTTAGGGATACCTTTATGATTAAGCTGAAAAATTATGTGAATTTCTCAAAGCTTTGTCTATTTATGCCTACATTCCTGTTAAGCTCAAAGTCAAACTGCTTCCATGGGAGTGACAGCTCAGATGTGAGTGAAGGGCCAAATGAAAATGATGTGGAGATCGCATTCGACAAGGCCACTTCAGACAAAAGAAATGTTAAACAAATAGCCTTACACAATGGGAAATAGTGAACTTGGGCTGACCCTCGCTGGTGGCTGGGTGCCAAAGGAAAGTTTGAAGCTACCCACATGTTCCCTTTTGGAAAGCTCTCTGGGTTTAATGTCCGGCGTTTGTATATAATTTTAAATGGAAAATGAAGAGTGTTTAATTATCTTCCCAGGGTATGACAGCTGATGGAAATTAAAATGTCTGCCCAGAACTCCTCTGCTTCACAGAGCAAATCCTGGTAATTACTCAGACGATACAAACCTGGGCCAGGTTAAGCCATAGACCACAAATAGATGAGACTGGATGATTTTGCAATGCAAAGATAGTACCAAAGAAAATTAAATTATTCAAGTGCATCTCCCTGGATGAGTGGTACTTTGGGGCTGCCATCTGCTGCCACAAGTAGTTACAAAGATCAAGGTCTGGATAACTTCAGATTTGTCTGCTTGGGCAGGGAACACAAAACACTAGGGGAGAATATCTTTTCTCAGGGTAGATGGAGTTAGAAGAAACTTTTCAGCTTTCAGGATCACAAGTCCTTCAAATTTTATAATAAAACTTCATTTTCCCTGCTTAATATAAATCAAATCATGGCCAAGAATATGAACTCTGCCTACCACAAAAAGACCCTAACATCTTCCTTGTCATTACCTTCCGGTATTCCAGATTTACTTTTTGTTGGCAATTATAGAAAAGCGGCAGTCTAATATTGTAAATATTCTGATCATTGCTGTCTGGAGTAATGGCAGAAAACAAATTACTAAAGGGATTGATCTCATAAAGCAAAATTAACTACTTGAAATGGAGAGCTGCCACCCCGATCTGATGGCACCAGTCACAGTTGCAAGAAAATGCAGCTCAGAGTTTGAGGGAAGAGGAACACAGACCCCTGCCAAGCTCTTTTAAGGTTTGTGCTGAGTACCCTCCTTTTAACTCAAGATGAATCTGAGGTTCAAATGCAAGTGCCCTGAGAGGCTATAAGATGCATAGGGGTGGGTTTGGGAGTGTTGGTCTCTTCTCCCAAATAACAAGCAATGAGACAAGAGAAAATAGGTCATGTTGCACCAGGAAAGCTTTAGATTGGATATTGGAAAATTTTCTTTGTCCAAATGGTTGTCAAGCACTGGTACAGACTGCCTAGGGCAGTTATTGAGTCCCCATCCCTGGAGAGATTTCAAAGCCATGGATGTGGCACTTGTGCACGTTTAGTTGTGGGTGTGGTAGTGCTGGGGCAGCTGCTGGATTTGGTGGGCTCAAAGGTCTTTTCCAACCTAAATGATTCTAAGATTTTGTTATTCTATGTAACCCACACCAGTCCCCGTTATTAGCAAGAACATTTTTTCTTTCTCCTGGTAGAAGAAGGAGGGATACCTCCAAGTGCTCGGAGCTTTGAGTCAAAGATGCTCCTGTCTGTAGTTGACTGGAGAAGTTCATAGACTTGCTGGAATTACAACGTGTTTCTCCCCATCCTTTTTCTGTGATGGCTGCAAAACCCTTGGCTCTAAGAGGAGCCACAGAGCTCTGAGACCAAGACTTAGTGCACTGGTGAAATCAGACTGACACTACCTGCATCTTCTCACTCCTCCTGGGATTTTGGATGACTAGGTTTCAGAGTGAGTTCTCTGGTGGGGATTCTGAGAAAGTGCCACAAACCCAGCTGCTGGCACACCTCTGCCTGGTGAACTTGCTGGATTGGACATGTTTTGCTGGGAGAACTGTTTCTGCTCCCCTCTCCTGGCATAGGCTCCTGAGGTAGAGAAGGGTGGCTGATGGCTTGGTTGCACTGATGCCATGCCATTATGGGACAGGGCTGGCTAGGCAGGGAACACAAGTGCCAGGCAAATCCTTCTCCTAGAGAGGCCTTTGAAACCCCCAGGGGTACCATGGCAATCTCATGGAAATACACATTGTACAAAATGGGCCAGACAAGTGGCTTGTCTTCTGAGGAGAAGACAAGCTGGGTAAAATGTCATTGCTGAATAACAGGGGGAGCAGAATGGGTCAGTCCTTCTCATTAAATCCTCCTTTGCAGAGATGATTTGACCCCAAGGAGTTGTATAAATAGACTGAAAAGCAGCTGAGCCTTTCACATGGGCCTGCCACATGCAGCAGTGGTGGGTGTTTTAATACCTGAGTCCTTGCAAAATAATTGCCCATCTCCCTTAATTCAGCTGACACCAGCTGAACACTTTCCAGCCTGAAGACATGCGCAGTGCAGTTTTCAGGGACAAATTATAAATATTAAAACAAATTATAAACATTTCTAGCTACAGGCTAAACACATCTTGGTTTGCCAAGCAGGGCTGAATGTGAGATATATATTTCTGCTGATGCAGGAAGACCCATGAACAACTCATCCAGCTTTCTGATCCTTTTCTCTGCAAAAACATTAATCCATGGCACAAAAGTTACTGTGGAAGCTATCAAAATGATAAAAAAGAATTCATGTAGTCTGGTTTCTTGCAGACAGTCACACACTGCTGCACCTCTTGCACTGCTATAGCCCCAGGTCCAGCAAACCTCCTACAATACACAGTCATAGAGCTCTGCTTTCTTCGAAACAGCTTCAGTTCTGCTCTCCTCCTTTCCTGGATCTTTCCTTTCATCTCTTTCTCTCTCATGTCACCCATGACCACCACAAAAAATGTTTTCTTTTCACCCAGCCAGAGGACTGCACAAGCTGTTCCCTTGAGTTTTATTCCCATGGATTAGCTGGTGAGTACTTCCATGGCCAGCAGCATCATTGCTGAAGGCAATGTCTAGGAGGAAAGTTCTCCCTGTCTTCCCCTCTGTGGCAGCACCAATAACATCACTTTTCTCTATGTGCTTCTCTATTCTTATGAAGTTTAGAGTATTTTTTTAAGCTCTTTACTGCAGCCTGGCTGCTCTCTTGGATTAAGCTGATCTTGGATTAAGCCTGATGGCAAGAGCCTCATTTCCACAGGAAACAGGGCTGAAAGCCTTCTTCTCACCTGCACTTGGAAGCTGCCAGTTTGACAATCTGCGAGAACCTTTTGACAAAAGCAGATCTTCCCATGCTTCCTCCTGGAATTACTTTCCCGTGGAGCCTAAAGGTGAACTGCCAGGTCATTGATCTCACTGCAAACAAAGTATTGGCAGGAGATCTCTGTGGGGATGAAGTATCTGGGAATGACACATGCTGGCTGCTCTGACATTGATGTGTTGCTAACTAGCCCCTAAGTGAAAAGGAGTCACTGAAAGTGAGCCACAGGCCATTGGACTTATTTTCATTAGTAGCTCCAAAAAAAGTCACCCATTTAAAAGTTAGACAAAGGTATGGCTTATCACAACTTTATTTCAGCTTCAGTTCCCTTGCAAGTTCATCCAGTTTTTGAGTGGAACCCTTCTTTAATCTTTAGAGGAGCACTTAATGCCAAGTCAACACAGTAGGCTGCTCCTTCCTCGTTACGCGTTCTTAAAACAGGTAATGTCCACAACTAATCTGATGGCCTGGCCCCACAAACAAAGAGTTTTCCTGGCACCACTTGGGGACAAGACACTGTGGTGCAGAGGAAGTCCTTAACTAGCTGGTGATAGCAGTTTTTGGGCCCATTACCCACTGCTGCAGCGAAGGCAGTGTCATGTCAAACCACACGTTCACCACTCACTCCTGAACTCCGTCTGCTCCAGGGAAAAGTGTCTGTGAGACAGTGAGCAACAGCTGAGAGAACTGATTTAAGATATGAAACTTTAATGCTGGCACTTCTGAAGTGCTTGTACTTGCAAATCTAACAGCCACAGTTTAACACCAATGTTTCCAAGTGTTTAGGCTTTTTAAAAGGAAGATGAGCTCCTGACTGTATCCAGAAATGCCACCCTGAGCTCATCAGAACCAACGTGGACCACCAAGAAGGCTGAAATCCTTCAAAGTGCTGCCCAGACCTCTGCTTCAATGACCTGAGTGGTGGATGATGGGGCAGAGAGCGCCCTTAGCAAGTCTGCAGGTGGCACAAAGCTGGGAGGAATGGTTCATGGACCTGGATGGATGTGCTGCCATCCACGGGCACCTCAACAGCCTGGAGAAAGGGGTTGGCAGGAGCCACACAAGTTTCAACAAGAAGTACAAGGTCCTGCCCCTCTGGAACAACAACTCCAGGCACAAGAAGGTGCTGGGGGCCAACTAGTTGGCAAACAGCTTGGCAGAAATCCTTCCCTGGCTTTCCCATATCCTGGCTAGGGTGCTCTGCTTGAGTCCCAGCGAGGGGAGCAGGTGCTACCTGCCTGCCAGCAGCTCTGACTGCCTGGATTTGTGCAGATCACCATGGAGAGATGTTAAAGCAGTCATTTCAAGAGCTTGGCATGAAGTTTCTTGTGCTGTGGAAGGGACTCAGGCTTCTGCTCAAGGGGTGCAAATGGAAACCAAAGAACTTGTGCATGATCTTATTCACCACCTTCTGCTCCTACCTCGTACCTCCAAGACTGTTTTAATCCATTCAGAGATGGGACATGTACCATTTTTTCCATGATGTCTGTCTGGGACAGTGAAATCACAGTGCCCAGAACCCTTGGGAGATCAATTTCTCAATGCCTACAGAAGTCTGAAGAAAGCCAGGGTTTCAATATTTTCTTATTGGAGGCTGGGACAGTGTGTGAGAGCAGGATGAAATGGCTGCAAACCTGACTGTTGTCAGGCACCAGTACAAAGTGTGACTGTGGATATTTCAGTACATCCCAATATGCTCTTGCAACTCTGTTTGCAGAAAGCTTCTTTGTCACAAGAGGTGCTCAAGGAGCAGCATGGAGCAGAGTGTCCCACTATTGATTTGCATCTGTGGAAACACACAGATTTTTATAATTTGTCTTGTTAACCACAACCTCACTCAGTAGGAGAGATTTTTAAGTGCAGCAATGAATTTATTAAAGCTACACATGGCACTAATCAACAGTTTATTCCCAGCATGATGAAGAAGAGCTGAATTTTGCCCTTTCCCCTTATCACATGGAAGTGTCTAACCAATAGAGCAGACAGAAATCTCATTTTTACACTGCAGTGTCCCCCTGCCCAGGGTAGGCAGTGTCTGCCAGAGGGGCAAAGATCCAGGGCTGTGCACACTGAAGGGGCTGGAGGTGCTGTCTGCAGCAGTAATTGGCAGGAGAGAGGCTTTCTCCTGAATTATTCAGAGCTGTTAACTAGAAGCCAGTCTGGGGTGAGATGAGACCATGGCAATGATTTTGGTTTAGTTTAGACCAAGGCAAAATAAGTGGCAAACCTATTTTCACTGTCCACACACAAACACAGTCCTCTGGTGTGTCAAGGTTTTCAGCTTTATCCTCCACAGATATTCTCTCATCAGAAAACCCCTTGGCAAATTTCATCACACCATGGCACAGGTATCACTGGTCACCAAAGCCTGAGTGCACAAAGATGCTTTGAAATTCACTTCCTGTTCCTTCCTGCTTCACTAGATTTTGAGTTTGTTCAGGGAGGATGAATTACATGGTCAAAAATTACACTTGGTGGGTGTCATGGCTACCAGCCAGAAGAGTCTGCACTCCAAACATGGCACTTAGTCCCTGTGGCTAAGCCTGGTAAGCAGTAATCATAAAAAATGCTCTGGGGTAAGCAGCTGGCTTGACTTTTATCTTGGTTTTCTAAATTATGCATCTAAGCCATGTTTCTAAGTTTACCCTCTGTAGAAAAAGGCCAAAGTTTGACTGGCTTCCCCCCCCAACTTCTTTGGCCACAAAAGTTTCCAGTGGTGGAACAAATTCCTTCCAAATGCCAATAAGCAGCCTCAAACTCGACATCCTCATCTGCAGCCCCATGGGGGAATCTTGCCCTACAGTGGGGCCTTTGGATGATGCGTTTTAGCCCAGTGGTATCCAGGGGAAGGAATATTTATTTCCCATTCCCCCGGGTGCTTCAGGGCCATCGCTGGCTATTTACAGGCTGACAGAGCTCGGCATGACACGGGTATGAACTTCTTGGGTTTTTCCACTGGAGCTGGGTGCCTGAGGCTGCAGTGATCTGCCCAGCACAGCAAACATCACTTGGTGGGCAAGAGAGAGGGACAAAAAAAGCAGTGTCCTTGAGTTTCTCAGTCCTTGGGACAGATCCCAGCGGAGTGACTGTATCATCAGCAATTTAAATTGTGCCACGGGTGTTAACCCAGAGGTGATCGAAGAATGCAGTTGATGCTTCTTGTTCATCAGAAAATCCTCAGTGTTCTCATCTTCCCCCTTGGTGTGGTGCTGCTGAGCTCAGCAGGTGAGAGGAGCTGACCAGTGGCTCATGGCTGGGCTCTCGTGGCCTCCCGTGGCTGCAGGCAGAGCAGGCAGGAAGACTAACCTGAGATGCTTCTAGAAAAATCCTGCCTTGCAACTTTCCATCAATGGATGTGAGACTTGTGTCCCTGCTGCTCCCTGACTCTTCTCAGGAATGAGATTGTCGAAGTCACTGTCTTGTATGTTTGCCTTCACTTGTGTTTGTTACTAGTGTCAAAGACCACTCAGTCCATGTCCATTCTCTCTTCCCATTTTACTGTGACCCTTATGACCTGCTACCTTGGATTTGCAACTGAGGTTGAGTCAAAATTTACAGATGAAGAATGATTTTAACACCAAAGTCAGGTTTATCAAAACAGGATCCTCTTTCTAATAACTTCTTTGTCAGTTGCTCTAGCATTTGGGACACTTCAGTGTCCAGATGTCATAAAATCATGAAATAGTTTGGGCTGGAAGAGACCTTAAAACCCATCCCACCCCTGCCATGGGTAGGGACACCTTCCACTCTCCCAGGTTGCTCCAAGCCCTGTCCAACCTGGCCTAGGACACTTCCAGAGATGAGGCAGCCACAGCTTCTCTGGGCACCCTGTGCCTCACCACCACATTAGAGAGACAAAAATAGCCATTTTTGGAGGCCTAGGTTCACAGTTTAGAAATCCAAGATAAAGCATTGTCTTGGAATGGCATTTGAGCCACCAGCAGCTCAGGGTAGGCTCAGCTCAGCACCCCCCTGTTTTGGCAGGTTCTGTGCCAGTTTCCCTATGGAGATGGCCCATCATCATCCTGGCTAGAGCCAAGCAGGGCCACAGGAAGGGCAATGGAGAGCAGGGACACCACGAGAGCCTGAGGGTGTCTGTTCCCTGCAGTCCAAGGACAGCTCCCATCATGGCCAAGCAGGGCAGTGGTGCCTGCAGGGAGAGGAGAGAGCAGAACCCCAACACAGCTCAGGGGAGGGGATGCTCATCCCTTCACCCCAGCAGCTCCTGGGGGCTGTGGGATATTGTGACAAGGGCCATGTTTTAGGAGAGCCTCTGAGCCACTCCCAGCTTTCACGTCTTTGTTCCCCAGGGCTTCTGGAAACAAATGGAAAGTTTTTTCTCCTGATGTTTTTCGCAATCACATGCCAGGAACTGATCGGAAGGACTGAGCATACTATTTTAATTTTTTTTTAACATGTCATGGATGTAAAATCACAGGGCAGTGACTCAGGACATGAGGGGAAATGGATGCAGCGTGTTGAGCCCAGCACATCCATGATGATGGTCAAGCTGCCAGACTCCCCCAGCCCTGCCCATGCCACTTGTCATCCTGACCTTATGTTCCAGGCTGAGGGCAAAGGAGCCTATTTTTTCCTTTCTGTTAATTTTAAAGAGATAAATATAGAGTGAAGCGACCTCCTACCCCTGTGGAAGTCTTTGAGTTTAAAACATGTGAAATTTAGCAGTAGCTCTTTTTTATTTTTAGGCTGCTCATTGTTTAGCTTAGCATGAGGTTATGCTGTGTGCCTACAAGCATGGTTAATTAGCACAAGGTCAGCAAGCTTTGCAGAGCAATGACATGATTTTTGCTAAATAATTCTTTTATAAGAAAAGAAATATGTTTGCACCAGCAAATAGTGTCCAATGTTGAAACATGATTGATTGTAGTTCTGAATAAAATTTCCCAAATACATATTTTTGTTTGAACAGTCACCTAGGTAGCTCTGGCCCCATTGAATTCACCAGGGCTCAGGTCTGGATTCCACCCTGACTCTGATACAACTCCCTGCAGTTTTATCACCCAGAGCATGAGCTGTAGTCAACAAGAGACGGTCATCTTTAAAGAAGAAATTCTGTTCCTGTAACAGTGAGCAGCACTGACCAAAAATAGGCTGTGATATAAAATTGGCTTGAAATTGAGACCCTTCCTAGAACTGTCCAAAGCTTTTTATTTTACCCACGGTGACTGCAGGACTAATAGGACACATGTCCATTAGTCTGCAGGAGGTTACTGTAATGAATAATAATGGATTTGACAGCAACCCTGAGGTAACTCAGTGGCTCTGATGCTGCTTCCCAGTTCTCCCATGTTTGGCTTTCATCTTCCCTGATTTCTGCCTTCTGCCACATGCAGGAAATTAAAAAAATGATTGTGGCATTACTTTATGGAAAGAAAAAATAATGAAAATTAAACTATGACCTAGATTTCTGTTTAGGAAAGACTTTACTTAAGGGTCAGGGAAAGGGGCACAGTTACAGTGTCTTCTTGGAGAGCCAAGCTTTTTCCCAAAAGGCTGGGGAAGCATTTCCACATGCTACAGAAAGGTGTTGGCAGCACCTGTCAATAGAGCTACAATGATGTTTTTGGCTGAGGTGACTAGATCACAGAACAGTTGAGGCTGGAGATCTCTCCAGGTGTTTCTGGAGGTGTCTAATCCAGCCCTCCACAAAGCTGGACCAGCTGGAAGAGCTTACCCGGGACTGCATCCAGGCAATGTTTGAATTTCTCCAGGCTTGCATAATTCACAGCCTCTCCTGACAACCTGCTGCCTTGTCCATCCCCTTGCACAACGAACAAGTTCTCATTATGTTTAGGTGGAATTTCATGTCTTTCACTTGGTGCCTGTTGTGTCTCGTACTGGCACCACTGAGAAGACCCTGCTCCTTCTTTACCCCTTTCCATCTATTTTTAGGTAGGACAGAGACAAACAAAATTTCCCCACAGAAGATGAACATGAAGGTTGGACCTGAGGAGGATTTATGTGGAGAAACAAAGTTAAGTTTGCTAAAAGAGGAGCTGTAACTGTAGTTAAGATCACCTGTGACTCCGGAAGAGCCCCAGGCATCATCTTTTATGTCAAACACCACAGCTTTCTCCTGGAAAAAGCAAGCCCAAGTTTGGATTCACCCCAAAGCTGCTGCAGAGGGAGGAGATCCCAGGCTGTGGCTGGGGACAGGAGGCTACCTACACCCCTCCAAGGGCAGGAGGGTGTTCTTTTCAGCCAGGAAAAGGGGATTTGGGGGAGTGAGTGCTCTCAGGGCCATGTGGAACTGCCAGCATGGCCTCGGGGAGGTGCAGAGCAGGGAGAGCAAAAAGCAGAATTCCCAAGGACTCCTGCTCTTCCCAGGCTGAGCCCCTGGAGGGATGGCACAGCTTGGTAGGTGCCTGCAGAGACATCACAGTGGTGTGAGAGGGGAACCAGTGTCTTATTGATGGTACCAAGTGCTGCAAATATCTGGCTAGGCAGAGCTCAGAGCAAATGCCTGCTTGCAGAGTGTCCTGCTGCCTCCAGAGAGGGCCAGTGTCTCCATCCATCACTTCCCAGGCTCTGCAGGATGAAGGGATGATCCTGGTGAAGGGACTGGACCAGCTGGGTGCTGCTTACTGTGCTTTGATGCACAAAGTGCTTGGGTGAGAAGGAAGAAAGGGACCCAAGAAACCAAATTTGTATGAATTTTGCATGGAGCTCTGTGTTCAGGCTGGCAGTCCTAATCATGCTGCATTTTCATTTCACTGAGAAGAAAAACATTTGGTTCTGAGATAGCTCTGAGTAGCACTTCATCTCCTGGGTGGTTGTTTTCTCTTTGGCATGGGGGGAAGTGCTGCACTCTTAAGTGACATGCCTTGTTATAAACATAGATTGGAGCTCCGTATGTTCTGGAAAACATTTCCTCAGTGAGGACACACAGAGAGCACAGTGTGCAGCTCCTGCTAGACCGCAGAAATGCTCACTTGAGTCATCACAACATCCAGCTCTGAGCAAAGGCTGGGCTTGTTGGTCCCAGCTGAAACACAGGGAGCCTGTCTCCCAGCTGGGTGGAACCAGGGACATCCTCCCAGGTGCCCTGTGTCTCCAGATCCACATTCTTAGCAGGCATCCCTCTGAAGCACAGCTGAAGCTCAGGGCCCTGGCTCAGGTTTTGAACTGTGCTTTGAGGGATCACTGGGTGCCACAAGTGTGAGCAAACTGGCCACAGAACCTGAGAATTAACTGGACTTGAATCGCTTTGATTTCCATGATGGGAAAAGATTTCAGAGCTGCACCCATTTTTATGTAGCTTTTGAAACTTAAATGAATTAAATTCTAAGTGTGAATTTGGGCTTGCTCAGCTTCTTCATTTGAGTCAAATTCCACGTCAATTGTAGTCACGAAACATCTTTCCTCTCCACCTCTATTGAAGGCTGAATGTACAAATAATTTCTAAAAATATTTGGTATTTTCACATCAATTGTTTAAGTTTTGCATTAACAGTCCAAGCCCGTAGAGCAGCATCACTCTCTGATACAACCACTCCCCTCCTGCCATTACAATCTGTTTCCTGGAGATGGATACCACAGGTCCTTTGAAAACACTCAGCATGCTGCAACATCCTCAGAGTTCACATGGGTTCGAGATGCCTGTTCTTGTCCTCTGGAGACAGAAACAAAGCACGAAATGTACCAGAGTAGATCTGTACCAGAAAATATGTTGCTTGCTTCTATGACAACACTGGAGACATGAGAGAAATAAGACACTGCACATCCCACACATGAAAGAGCTGAAGCTGCCTGCAATCCTGCAGTGACCAGAAAGCCCTCTCATCAATTAATATTCATGTTTATTTGTATGTTTTCATGACTCAGGTGTCTTAGTGCACAGCGCCTGAGTCTGACATCTCCCTCCAAGACCCTCAACAGCAAGGCTTGAGTTGACCATAGCTGTGGTGCCTCTGATCCAAATTTTAGGAGCCCTGAGGTGAAGGGAGCCTGTGAGGAATGAGCTGGTGGCAGCCCTGTCTTCTGCTCTCCTGATTACAACAGGGAAGGGGACAACCTCCTGCTCTGCAAACAAGATTATCTGTCAATGGTCTGGTACTTCAGAATTTAAGTACAATTGCTACCGAGGGTGGTCCTCAAAGCAAGGTCCAAGTGCTGGACATCCCCACCTGGAATGCGGGGTCAGGAGTCTGGGATTTTTCTTTTTCCCCCTCCACCAGGGTACTTGGAAGATAAAATGTCCTGCTTGGCATATGAGCATAACTTCATATGCTGTAAAAGCAGTATGAAAGTGAGGACAACACGTGGTGCCCATGGAAAGCTTTCTAGGCCTGCCTTTGTGCAGGGCAGACAGTTGTGGGTCCCAGTGAAGAGTGGTCAGGGCAGTCACAGCCCATTAATGTCCCCAGTCTCACCTGCAGAGGAATGAGGGAATGACAATTCCAGAAGTGACTCCAGGTGTAAATGGAGCCCTAACCTGCACCCCACTCCTAGAATGTGTCAGTAGGGATTAAGAATGGATTCTCACAAGTAGGAAACACTGTGTTCTCCTGACTGGGACCTTTCTTATTATTTCAAGGGAGCAGGAGCTGCCCGCAGCCCTGAAGGAGGCTGTGAGTGAGGGGCTCCCTTGGGCTGACTCCTCATCCCCTCTGTGGCTGCCCTCCAGGAGCTCCCAAGATGGGGAGCTTTGGGGGTGACATGCTTAATCAGCTTTCTGCTTGGTCAAGGTCATCAGTGGAGGGTTAGTTTGCTGTCCTTGTATCCTCCTCCTCCTCCTTAGTTCTCTGCTTCCAACTTCACTTGAGCCAGTAGGAGCGGGGGGAGAATTTTCCTGAATAATGTCAGCTTGTAACTCTGAGCTTGGCATCTGGTGGTTCAGAAGCTGAAATCATTTGTGCTGCTGTCTGCACAAGGCTGGGAGTGATGCAGAGGAGGCAGCTTTAATTAAAACCAGCAGCCATAGATCATGAAGCAGCTTTATCCATTTGCAGGGCTCTGAAGAGTGCTGGGCAGTGGGGATGGAGATGGCCCCCAGAAGGACCTGGAATAGCGGCTGGGCAAGGAGCAGAGATCCCTGGGGCAAAGCAAACCTACCAGCCCTGCTTCTGGCTTTCTGTCCCCAGACAGAGACCCCTAAACCCAACCCACTCCACCATGTGTGACAGGGGTGAGCCCATGAACACGCTGGGGCTGCTGTGTCCTGCTGGCCATCGTGTGTGGTCAAGGCTTTGGGTAGGGGACATCCCGGGGACTCAGCCACCCCCACCCAGTGCCTGACTAAGTCTGAAACTCCTCTAGGCTCCTGCTGCCAAACCACTCAATGGCCTTGGGTATTTGACGTGGGACGGCAGTGAAGATGAAAAATATTTTGTACATGTATAAAAAAAATTTACATCCTGTCCCTGGAAGTGTTCAATGGCCAGGTTGGACAGGGCTTGGAGCAGCCAGATAATGGAAGGTGTCCATGCCCATGGCAGGGAGTGGAACAAAATGAACTTTAAGGTCCCTTCTAACCCAAACCAGTCTGTGATCCTACAATTATATGCATAAAAACTTCATTTAAAAAAATCTTGCCTAAAAAATCGTTATGCAGCAGTGCATACAAAAAAAATCTCTGTGCTGATTGTGCTGGAGAGAAGGTCCAGTAGTATAAGCCAGTATCTGTAAATCCCTGTTCGAAAAGATGAAGCAGTACATTTAAAGAGAAGCCTTTGGCTTTGAGCTCCAGGTCAAGGCAGGCTGAAGGTCTGTCTGCATTCTGCCCCTGGCCATGGATTTGCATCACCAGGGTCTGGTCTGGTGCTCAGCAGAGCTCACACTGGGAATATGCCTTTGCTTTTCATTAGAGGGCTGGATTTGCTGAAAGCAGCTAGATGTATAATTCATGAGCATTTCCTATGGAAGTCACAGACCAGTTTTCCTGGACTGCATTCAATGGAACAGATTTCCATGGAGCATGGCAATGGGGTTGAAAGTCTTGTGTGAAACTTCTGTCAGCTATGAGCAGAGAAAGTAATGAACATCCCAATCCATAAAAGACTACAGAATACTGAGTTCTACAAGTCAGGCCCCAGTTATAACTTTTCTTTTTTGCCTTTTTTTTTTTTCTTTTTAAGACAAAGAACCACAGGGTCTTTATTTGCTTACTAGCATTGAGTTCTTGTTCTCAAACACTCAGACCCTCATAGCTGTGGAAACTGAACACTCCTGCACACTATTGCTACCACCTGAGGTGAATCTTCTCCATCTGGACTTATGTGTACTGCAGGTTATCACCCCTGAGCTTAGGAACTGATAGCTGGTTTTAAAAATCTCCCAAACTGAGCGTTCCCAACAAAGCAAAGCACGTCTGAGGAAAGCACTTGAATCTGTGGATTTCATGGAGTGTTCAAGGCCAGGCTGGACAGGGCTTGGAGCAACCTGGGATAGTGTAAGCTTTCCCCTGTCCATGTTGGGGTGGAACTGAAGAAACTTTAATGTTCCTTTCAACCTAAACCATTCTGGATTCTCTGATTTTATGCTCATCTCCAAATAATGGCTATGAAAAAGGAACATTCTTGGCTCCTGCTTGTCCAGGAGGAGCTGGAGCCTGCACAGTCTGTGCTGGCAGCAGGGGCAGAGAAGCTGGCAAAGCATAGAGGTGCTCTCTGCTCTTGCTTTGGGATGACACAAAGAGATTATTTTAATCTGAGGTCTGAACTGCTGCCAAGCTTTATTATATATGTATATATATAATATATATTTTATATATATATATATGAAGGAAGGCAAGCATGGGAAACTTATGGATACATTTTAGCCATGTGAGTGATGCTGCATCTGTTCCCATTCACTCTTCCCTCCTCCAGTTCCCAAGCCTGACTCCTTGGACTGATCCCATTGCTCTGCCAGGAAGAGTGGTGGCAAGTACAAGCACCCAGGAACGGTGCTTTGCTCAGATGTTGAGGTGTTGGATCAGCTGCAGCAGGGAAAGACCAGCACACACAGAGGACTCAAAACTTCAGATGTAGTAAAGTTTCATAACAGAAACCAACAGCTATCCAGCTTGTGTCCTTGCCCCTTGGAAGACAACATAAGCAAAAGAAGTCTTTCAAAAGTTGTCCATTTCTGTGAAATGTTGCCCTTATATGTCCTTAATTGTGGAAACTTTGGGGTTGCAAAGTGGCTTCTGAAGAAGGTATGTAGCACTTGTCTAGATGTGATGTTGGATCAAGTTCATCAGCTGACACAGCTGCATTTAACCATCCAACACTTTGCCTGTTTTAACCTGAATCTCCCTTGCTGTTGAGCATTTTATTTCAAAGCTGATCTCTTGAAACCAAGTCCCTGTTTGTGAAGAAATGGTGCATCTCCAAATCAAATTGGGCTGTGCTTCCTCCTGTGCCCACCTGGGCTTGTAGGGCAGTGTCTGAGGTTCAGGTTGCACTGAAAACATTCAGCACAGCTCTGCTGACAACCTTTTCACCTCAGCAGTTAATCTCTCCTGCTGGCAACCCTTACTGCTTATCCATTCAAACTGAATGTCCCTTCCTGGAGCCAGAGAATGTTCCTGCAAGGAGAACCTGGTGGGATGGAGGCAGCTGGCTCTGATAAATTGAATTATAGCTAAGCCTCTGCACCGAGAGAGCTGAAACACCCAGTGCCACAGTCATCTGGTCAAAGATGAGCTGCCTTTACCTTCTCCCAGAGGAAAAGCTTCCCAGCACTCAGCTGGGGTGTTCCTCAGTGCTGGAACAGCTTTAGGAAGATATCAGGCTGTGAGGAGCAGCTGTGCCACCTCGATCAGAGCTGCCCTGAGTGCTGCAACCCAGGGCTTGTAAAAACTCACAGTGTGGCAGGTTCCTCCTCTCACAGATTCCTGAAGATTTTGGGGAGGATTGAGCCTTGCTGGGCTGTGAGGCTCTAAGGAGCTGGGCCAAGGAGAGTGGAATTAGAGCCTGCAGGAAGCTTCCATGTAGAAAGCCAAGCTCTGACTCAATCAGCTGTGCTGATTTTGTACGGTGGCCTCCCATTGCTGCCAAGTGTGGGTGTTCAAAGTGGCTGGAAATGCTCCCTGGCATGGGAGGTGTTCCCATTCTGTCAGGGGAGACAAAGAAAGGACATGGAAGGGAGGTAAAATAATGGATGCTCTGTTAGCCTGCCCTAAAGTGTGAAAAAGCTTAGAATAAAATTACATGAGCTTTTTGAGAGCTCAAGAGATTGCAGAGGGCACATCTGAGTGCTCCATCTGGGATGGGAGCTCTCCCAGCTCTCATTTGGCGCTGTGGAGGTTTGGTGCTGGATATCAGAGAATTTGGCTGCTGCCATGTCACAGCAGGCTGAGTCATTGACTGTTGAGTCTGAAAAGTGCTCTGCTTTTCCTCATGCCCTCTGCTCCTGTGCTGCTTCACAGGTGCCCTCGGATACTGACCTTCAGGCTGAGCAGGGACATGTAGACCCTTGGGCTCTCCCCAGCACAGAGTTTCAGGACATTTCTGACTCAAAGGTGGCTTTTGGCTTTTGTTCTCTGGGTTTTTTGGGAGTTTTTATTTGTTTGTTTTGCCTTATCAAAGTAATCAAACTTCTTATTTCTTAAGGAAAACAAACTTTTCAAGAAGATGGTAATCATTTGGAAGGCTTCAGAGGAGCTGAGGTTCCATGCTCATTTCTGATGGCCCATCTGGCCAAGGTTTGACTCTGGTGCCTGAGACTCCCTGCCTGAGCATCAACAGCATTGGCTTTTCTGCAATTTGCCAAAAAGAATAAGTTTGGTACTACTCAGGAGGAGGGTGGGGTTTTTTTCTCTCAGCATTTCTCTCAACACCAAGTCTCGTGGGGGCACCTAGAAGGGATCTGTGTTTCCTAAAACACCAGAGCTCTGAGCTCTGATGGTCAACAAGTGAGAATGCTTTTATTCAGGCTTTTTAAATACCTACATAGCTCTAGGTTTGGTATGCAAAGTTTTCTGTGTACATATTTTTTTATTGTCTCCTTGCAATCTCTTTTTGGCTGTGACCTTTGAAGGACAGTAAAATGAATCTGTTTGTAAGAGTGCTGAGCCAATGTGGAGACACCTGGGTTTTCTTGCCTCTTCTTATTATTTTAGGGACCTTCAGCAAGTTTCTTAGTTTCTTTTGACCTTCCCTTCTTGCCTGGCTTAAACACTTGGGGAACTTAAGAAAAATGCGCTGTAAGAGACTCAATAGTACTGTAACTTGTGAATGAGAAATGAGAATTACTTAGAGATAAAAGATTACTAACATAGTGGGAATGTCTCCTGGAAACTTAATGCAGGATATCAAATGTACTGTACATTTTAAATGTCAGTAAAATCAGATTTTTTATTCTTGCAGAACTTTTAAATGGCTCCTAAGATTGATGAGCACTGGCTGGCTGTGTATGGGGGTGTGTGGAGACTTGCCTGGAATTTATTTAAATTTCCTTGGAGATCATGTGACTTTCTTGACGGCAAAAGTCCCGAATCAAATATTTCTTCTGCCAATCAGCACGTTTGCCTCGGTGCATTTGTGACAGATGCAAGTATGCTATTCTTTTGCTAAAGAAGAGTAGGGCAAAGCAGTGATATCAGCCCCAGTTAAGGATGTGGGTAAGAGCTGGGAAGGGCAGAGGACAGCCTGTCCTGCCCTTGGACAAGCTCACATAGCCTGGTGACACAATTATAAATGTCCCAGCAGGTCTGCCCAGGGTGCTGGGTTTGCTCACTGTAAACAAGTCTCCAAGCCATGTCACAGGAGCTCGGGTGTCCTGTAAGCAGATCTCTCACTCTGGGAAATGGAACCTGTGCCAGGACCCACAGTAATGCAGCTCTGCTCACAGAGGGACAATGAGGGGACAAGGACCCCAGTCCTGATGGGGCCTGTCTGAAGCTACATTTTAAGGACAACCAGCAAAAGGTTTTCAGAAGCAATTACAAAAAGAGTTGTTTCACTGTTTGCTGTGAGCAGAGGCAGGAGGACACCCTCAGATGCTGAGCATTCATTACTGGGGCTTTGCTGGCATAGCAATTGGAGGCACTCAGGAGCAACCTCAGCCTGGTGGGCACAGATCCCTGCAGGAGGAGCTCAGCCCATCTTTGTGCAGTGGGATGCTGTCCTGCCCCAGTGGGTGTGAAACCACTCTGGGGGTCTCACCTGCACAGCCCAAGGGGATGCAGAACAGGGGGTGGCCACTCATCATCTCAGCTGCCAAATTTCGGGGGGAAGATACAATTACAAGTGCTAAAGATGCCAATTAGACCTCCAAATAAATTGTCTTCTGTGACTGGGAGAAGCACCCTACTTACCAATACATGGGAAGCTCTGTGGGTGTCAACAGAGACTTCAAGCAGCCCGTTGCGGCTGACATTTTACTCCTGGTGGAATTTGTCCATTTTTTATTTCCCCAGTGGACATTTGGAGTAAGGTCCCTGCTTGTTCAGAAGCTCTCAATGAGGTTTTTATTGTCGGTATTGATTAGGAACATGGAAGGTGGATTTTAAGAAGAGGTGCTCTAATGTGATATCCTCTGAATAATTATTTCCTCCATATGGCCAAACAAAACATGAAAGCAACACAATACTAAAATCTTCATATGAACTCAATGCTTAATTACATTTTCTTCAAATGGATGCTAAATGACAAAGATATTTTTTCATGGACTAGAATTCATCGTTATTGCCTTATTTTGTTCAAACTTATCAATACCTGTCTTGTGGTCTGCTACTTTCTGTGCAAAAATGATCTCCTCTGGTGCAAAATTCTCTCTTGCAAGGACCATTAACAGCAAATCATCCTATGGGTATTTAGTTAAAGAACATTTGAAATTTTCAGCTGAAAAAAGGGAATTGATTGGAAAACCCTCTGAAAACTGGATGACTCTACTGGCTCTCTATCAGTCAGCTCTCAAGTTGATAAATCAAAGCTTTGCCAGCTCAAGTGTCTCATCAGGAGTGCCAGTAAGTGAGGTACGAGGTTGTTCTTTGTCAGAGCCTTGATGGACGTGTGTGGTAGGAATGAGCGGGTGGCTCTGGACTTGTTAGGCATCAGAAATCCCCTCTGGAGAGCCTGGCCCATCTGTTTTCCCAATCTCTGCCTGGGTTCTGGACTTGGTTACGTGACTTCCCTTTGAAAACATTTCCTCTGAATATTATTCATAAATATTTCCAAGAAACCAACAAACTATTGTTTGGCTTCTGTCTTAATTTTGTTCTTTTTTCTTTTTTTAATTTTTTTTTTCTTGATAGCTTTTCAGCAGGGAACATTATTGCTGGGGGTCTTTTCAGCAGGTTGGGGAGGGAGGGGGTTATTGTTCTGAGTTTGGGCAGTTTGTTTGGATGGCTGTTGACTTCATTGTTGTTGTTTTTCCCCTCCATTTCTGACAGTCTGGGGAAGTAGGTGGTTCCTGTTTTGTTTTTTTGACCGTTAGTGAATTATTTATACAGGCAGGCTTTTCTGGGGATGAGGTTTTCTTTGAATTTTGCTGTTTGCTCCTAGGGTCTGTTACATCTTGGGGCACTTTTTGTTGTTGCTCAGCTTTTGTTACCCTGAAGTTCAGTTCACTCTTTGTAACTTCCAAGTGGCCCCTGTGGCTGGGAGCTTCTGTAGCTGTTTCTTGGCAGCCTGACTTACAGCCTACAAGTACTTTTCCCACTGCTCAGGGAGAGAGCAGGGCCAGGAGCTGGACTTCAGTGTTCCTTATGGGTCCCTTCCAGCCCTGGGTACTCTGTGACTGAATCTGTGGATGAGGGAAAGCAGTGGATGCCACTCACCTTGTGTTTAGTCAGGCTTTGATGCAGATTTTTGCAATTTTCTTGGATCCAGTTTGGAGTGTTACTGCCTGGATGGGTGGAAAACTAAAAGTGTGGGAAAACTGCCAGGATCATTGGGTCAGAGCATTGGTCAGTGGTTTGTTCTCTGTCTGGAGGATCCTACAAGGGGGTTACTCAGGGTTCTTCCACGCCCTGTCCTGCTCCTGCTTTGGGAAGGAGGGTGACTGGAGGCATCTGACTTTGAGGTGGTTTGGGAAGGGTGAGCAGTCAGCCCACTGTCAGGTCATCCAGGACTTCCATTGGAGCGATTTCTTGATTTTCAGGCTTAGGTAAACTTTTTGCATTGCTCTACAGTACCCAAATAGCCCCTCTTAGGTTTATTTCCTCAAGTGCTGATCCCATGTGGCTTTAAAAATCCAAACCAAACAACCCTCTCCCCCCAAAATCACAAATAAGCAAACAAACAAAACCACACACACAAAACCCAAAAAAACCCCAAAAATCGCAGACACAAAAACTCCACACAAAAAGCACTCCAAATAATCCCAAATGCATTTATTCATTGGCTTTACCACTCTACAGATCATACTAAGTATTTTATCCTCCTGCCTTAGCCAATTCCCAAAAAAGGCCACCCCAGGATGTGTTTTATCCCTAAGGCATCCCTTCAAATAGGTTTCTTCCTTGTCTCTGCCTGCCCTCCTGAATGTAATTGGACATCTCTAGTGTAACAGGTCAGCTTTAAAAGATTCAACAAAATTTACAACTGTTTGCACAAATGGTGAAAACTTGAATTTTCCATATTTTTAGTTGAAGAAAATTAAAATTTGGAAGCTAAAATATTAGGTTGGGGTGTTTTTCCTCATTCCTTTTCATTAGTCCTGCATTCACTAAGAGTTATGTGTTGGAGGGTGCTTTCTCCTGCCTTGCTTTCTTCCCTTCACCTTATCCACCCTGAAGGTTGGTAGGTGAACCTCTAGGAGGTGAAGATCTGGACTAGCAGCAGATGAGGGCTCCTGCAAGCCTGAAAGAGGCAATACCACCTCTCTTCCTACTTGAACTTCCAAGTGCAGGAAAACTGGTCCCAGCCTTCTCACCAAGCCCCTGACCTGGGAGCACCAGGTTTTTTTTAAAGCCAAGCTGCTCTGGCAAAGGCCACAGTTCCCCACTGAACTCTCCTGCCAGGTGGAGCCTGTTTTGGAGAAGTGGCCATGGGTTCACATGCATCAGACCTGGGCCACCTTTCCTCTTTTTCCTGGGCTCCTTCCCTTACCCACACTGAAATCTCCCAGCTGGGAAGAAACTGACTTTTCATTACTTTGGCATTTATCAATTCCCTTTTTCTGCAGCTCTAAAAAAGTAAAAATGAGCAGGCAGTTACTTCAACACCTTCATGAAAAGATAAAGAAATATTATAAGCCGATTTCACTCCTGTCTCGTTAAAGGGATAGAAATAGCCTGTGGTATAAATATGTAATTAAAAATAGTAGCAATTAGAACATCTCAAGAATGAAACAGGAGCTTGCTATGAGGTAGAGCTGCTTTCCTTTTTGCCTGTGCTTCTAATTCCAAACTCTTTGACGTCGGGATCTAATCTTAACAGCTGATGCTCAACTTCTGGTTTTGCCACCCATGTTAAATGTCATGATGTAAACTCAGCTCTGCCTCAGACCTTTGGTGCCTGTCAGTGGTGCCAGGATAGCCACACCTGGAAACTCCTGCATGTTTTTGCATGGATAAGTTTCATTTTTTTTTTGTGGACAAAGGAAAAAGTTGCCTTCTGGGGTGAACCTGGGGCTCTTGCTCTCTCATGTGCTGCTTGGAAAAGTGATATTTGGTGCAAGCTGAGACCTCAGATCCCTAAAGATCAAAGTCTCTGTGATGGCCCTATTTCATAGAATCCTGCAATGGCTTGGCTTGGAAAGGACCAAGATAATTTAATTCCAGCCCCCTGCTATGGGCAGGCACATTTTCCACTAGACCAGGTTGCTCAGAGCTGTTTCAGTAGAGCTAATTGGTTTAGGTCAGACTGGGAGCCTCTGGAGCCCCAGCTGCAATTCTGCAGCATCCTTGAGGCTGTTTTGAACTCTGAGACACTTCAGTGAATGCAAATACTTTTCAAATTAATTCCCCAGTCCAGATACCCACCTGCAGCCTAATTGCTCAAGGCTGGCCGTCATGGCTGACCCAGTGTTTGCTCACCACTACCTCCATGTTGTGCTTTTGTAGCAGAGCTTGCCAACACAGAGGTCACCACAAAGGATATATTTCCTTTAATTCTTCTCATGCCATGCTTCTGGAGCTGCTCCTCCTGCACCAGTCCATGTCCCAATGTGAAGACATTAGGATGGGCAGCAGTGACAGCAAATTGAGATTTCAACTCCCTGTGTTGCTCAGCATCTAATGCCTTGTGCCCACAGCTGTCTTCAGTCAGAAAAACAGAATACTTAAAAACCAGCACATATTCCCCTCCTCTCCATTATTTTTGACATATCCTAGCTGTATTTCTAGTCTATTTTTGACATATTGTTACTAAAACCTGGAAGGTTAAAGGCTGGACAGGGAGGCTGTTGCAGCAAGGCTCTGTTTCAAGGAGTGCTTTCCATTTGGGGATCAAAGCTCTGTGCATAGCATGGAGGTGCCCTGAAATTTTTAGGCACTTTCTCCCATCTGCAGTAAGGAAATACACGGGCACAAAGCAGCATCTTGTGCTCCTGACACATCACACTCCCTCCACAGCAGTCTTGAGCATGACAAAGAGCTGCTGTTACCAGACTTGTGTCTAGACACTATTGGCTTTTTGTTCATTACTTGTTGTACACTCAGATCCTTTCTAAGAATAACAACATTTGATGTGTTCCTCAGGTTCTTGGCTGTGTGTGGATGGCCCCAGACATGTACAGAACTCTGCACACAAGTGGGTGGATGAATAGGACCTGCACAGCCTGGATCCCTCTCCACCTGGGAAAACCTGTACTCACCTGGGAGCAGTGCAGATGGAGTTTTACAGATATTAGTCACTGGAGTGCTGCTGGCCTCACAAAGAGCTATTTCAGCATTCCTCTCCCCTGTGCTGCAGACAAACTCATGCTGACTCAACACTCCGAGCAGCCCTTGTGTCCCTGTCTGTTATCATCATCTCAGTTTTTGCTGTAACATCTGTGTTTGTCCCCAGTGAGATGGCAGTTTCATTGGGGCAGGAAGCACAACTCAAACAGAGGAGTTTAATTACCCCAAACACTCTTTTCATTGCTCTCACAGGGATTTTGGCTTCCATGGCTCAGGGACATGGCTCTCCCAACAAGCACCCTGTGTCTGGGCTGGAGACAGTGCTTGCAGAAGTGCCAAGCTCTGAGGTTCTCACTGCTGAGAGACCTGCAGGGAAGTCCTGCACCTTCTTGGAAGGAGGAGTGGATGGTGGATGGGGAGGACAGCAGGGTGAGCCAAAAGCAAACAGGTCAGCACAGTGCTGCTGGCTGCCAGCAGAGCTTGGTGGCTGTCAGGTGGGCTGTCAGCATACCTTGGCCATCAGGTCTGTGTGGGTGTTGAAAATGCCATGTTGCACTTCCCTCTGTGCACATGGGAACAAGCATAACCTTGGTGCTCCTGTTCTCCCTGGCTGTCCTTATTTCTGCTCATAGGGTGAGCATTTGTTTGCAGGCCACCCAGGGTCACCCAGGGTGGTCACAAGCACAGGAGTGACCCTGGGAAGGGATGTGTGTCCTGGCTGCTGCAGGCACTGGGAATGAGCTTATTCCCAGGGCTGTATCCTGGGAGGGGGCAGCAGGAGACAGCACAGAGCCTCTGCCCCGAGCAAACCCCAGGGCACCACCCTGACTGATCCTGCTGGGACAGAACCAGTTCAACCAGGACTTCTGGGCACGTCAGCGCTTCCTTCAGTCAGATCCTTTCTGACTTGAGCCCTTCTCTGGCCCTCCTAGAGACTTTGCTCACAGCCTTGGTGCTATCATAAGATGCAGACTCTTGTCTAAATGTTTAGGCAAAGTGTTTACATCTTTTGTTGTTTTGTTCTCTTGAGAGTTGTGCTTAAATGGCCATGCAGTGGGATGTTTTTCCTGCTGTATGTCAAAAGGCAATTGGGAAGAACTGGATTTTTTAAATTTAAGGCGGGGACCTGCCTCTTGCGTGGCATCAGACCAGCAAGTAAGGAAAATCAGCATCCATCTGAGGTGTGGAAGAAGCCTACAAACAGAGACCCTTGATGCTAACACTCATCTGCGAAGGAGATTCCTCCTTCATCTCCACTTGGCAGCCTGGGAAGTGCAGAACTGTCCCAAACACAGTTTCTACTCATGCTGTCACAGTTCCCAGTTCTACTTGCTCCAAGAGCATTTAGAATGTTTTCTCTAACTCTTTGCAATCCCCATGTCCTGTATGCTTCTCCTCCAGGCCTTTAGCTGAAAGCACAGCAGCATCTCCTGGATCCGGGTGGCTACTGCAAGTTCAGCTGTCAAAGTGCGACCATCAAATCCCAGAGTTCCCTCAATTCGAGAAACTCTGGGTTTTTTCCCATCATGCAGGTGCCAGGGATGCCTCAGGGGTAGTGTGTGTCCTGCACATTTCCTCACCTTTTCCTCTTGGAAACTGCCTGTTCATTGTTCAGATGTCCCTCAGGAAACTTTATGAGACCTGATGAGGCAGACACCAGGTTGTGTGGAGCATTTAGAGGGAAACCAGGGAAAAGGAACTGGATTGGTAGCACCACACTAAAGGAGACAGGAGGGATTCACCCCATCCAAGAGGTGCTAAATCGCTGGATTTTATTAACAAACAAAGGGTGTTCTGTAAAGAAAAGCAACTGGGGATGTGTGCTGTGGGTATCCCTGGCCCAAGGATAAGGAAATTGGAAGAAGGAGCCACCAAATGAGGTTCTCTGCATGGAAATAAGGCAAAGTGCTGTCCTTGCTGACATCCTCTATAAGAAAGAGGCAAATGCAGAAGGGCAGTGGTTTGCACCTCAGAGGAAAGACAGCAGCAGTGGGGCCAGGTAGGATTTGTGTCTCAAGCATATCTTCCCTGTTTGCAGTGACCCCACATCGTGGTGCCACCTCAGGGTACACAACCCCAGGGCAGAGCCCAGCTGGATGCCAGCCCAAGCCCACCTGCAGCTTCCCTCCCTTCTCCTTCTTGGATAAAAAGGTGGAAAATGCTGGAAGCAAACAGTGGCTCCCATGGCTTAGAGGAAAGTGGAAGGAGAGCGAGGGTGGACATGAATGTAGATTGCTTGTCTGGTGCCATGAAAAGGCACTGCTTGTACTACAACAAGCCCGGCAGCATCAGCAGCCAAATTATTTGTTTAATTATAACTGCTGTCCTTGATGCATCTTGACTTGCTAATTAGTATTTTAAGTGCTTGTGAAATAATTTGGATGTATTCCTTCAGCTTTCTGACACGTCTCTATTGCCATTGCTATTCTTTCCTCCTGCCTTGTGCCATCACCTAAGTAACATCATTTCTGCTTCCAGACAGGCTGAATTCTCTAAAGCGGGAGGGAAACAAACTTGTTTGCTTATTCATGCACAGGGAGCTCTTATTTGCATGAGAAGAGAAGAGGCTGTGGAGCAGCATGCCCTAAAATCTGGGGAGAAGGGAATCTGTGCTCTAGGCAGGGAATAATGAGGCACAAACATGGATAAACTGATTTTCTCGTTGTTGTTGTTATGCAGCATTTCTGGGTTTTTATACCCCGTTTCATCACTCAAACCACTCCACTCAGCTGATCCATGGCAGTGGTGGGCTGGGAGCAGCCCTGGCAATCTCAGTGGCATTGCAGCAGGCAATTGCTCTGGTGACGCATGCAGGCGGTGCAGAGGGGACGTTCTACATGCCTGGATTCCAAAAACAGGCACGGGTTTCTGAATGGACACCATGGCTGCTGTGTCAGACTGCTAAATTGGGTTCAGCAGGAATGCTGGCAGATGTGGACAAAGGTGCAGCCATAGGAGGACTTGTTGGATCTGGACATTAGTTAAGGAATTTGTTAAACTGCTCCTTCAAGCAGATGAACTTTGAATTTCCCCTACAGGGAACCTTAAATGATGCCTTTTTTTTTTTTTTTTTGCACATACTATCTGACAGCTGTACAAAGGACCAAAAAAAAATCCCTTATTTCACAAATTTCCTCTTAGTGTTTGAAATGTTTCTTTCTGTAAGTATGAAGATGGGAACTATTAAAAACCATTTTCAGCAGTTCTCAAAGCACACAGTCATGGCAGCTGCTATTTATGAATGATGTTTGGGAGGTTCTGTCAATGGAAGAACAAATAGATTTCTGTACGTGCATGATTCTGGATATTTAGCACACAGAGGCACTTCCCAAATGTTTTGTGAGAACAAAAAGCCCTTTCCCTGGCTGTTTACAGATGACTTGCAAAGAATAAGTGAGAGGTTCAAGCGTGGATGAACCGAGCAGCTGCTGAGAATTCATATAAATGGTTTCCAGCCCTGTTCTTCCACAGACTCTGCTTTGGAGGCTGCAGAAATGAGACACATTGCAGGGTAATGCTGTCCATCACATCAGGGGTTAGAAAGAAACCTTGTCTCATTTCCATTCTCCCCACCTCCTCTTTGGAAGCTTATTCTTTAAGTGTTATCACTGCTGAAAGCGTTTTTAATGCTTAGGTTCCAGCCATGATCTCATGGGCTTTGATGAGCTTTTTGGAGCTGAAAGAAGCTTGTGTGAACAAGGAAATGAAGACAATCCCTTGCACCTGGATGCCATGTGCCCTGGGATGTGTCCATCCCTATAATGAAAAATGCACACATGATCCATCACCTTTGGTTTCCCCAGCATTGATTCTGAACTTGCATGGCTTCAGTGGGGCAAAGTGTGGCTTTCCAAATTTCCAAGGCTCTCCAGTGTATCTTTTGTAGTGATGAAGTGGTGAGACAAAGAGCACAGGATTTCTTCCAAAGCTAAGTTGGCCTCCTGTGTTGCCAATGTCTGCATCAAAAAAAACCTGAAAATAAAGTCAACTGTAAGGTATCCTCTGCATCCCCCATCACCAGAACTAATAAGATAATCCCCTATTAGGCCATTCAAGGCCATAAAAATAGGTTTTAAGTCACAGAAACATTTTGCTTCAATATAAGCAGTGGGTTTTTGTAAGCTTCTTTTACTTCTCCTTGTTTGTTCATGAATTGGAAATCTCTCACATCCTGTACAGAAGCTGTTTAGGATATTTCTTTCTTTGTGGGTGGGGTTACTGAGCCTGCAGGAATACTTGGCTCAGACTTTACAGGAGGCAAACTGAGGCCTCAAAGGCTATTTAAACCAAAACATAATCAAAGGGAAAATGCACCTCTTAGGAAGATGTTTCTGCACAGCTGGTATAGAGCAGGAGAAAACCCTCAGTGGTGCAACAGAGCTTTTACAGGGCTCATTAGACGGGACCTACCACTCTGTTGTGCTTGAAACTTGCAGAGAGAATGTCCTCCCACCTCTGAAATACAGGCTTCAGCCAGGGCATCCTGAGGAGAGGGTGAACCAGCAGGGACTGCTTTGTCTAACACATCCTCGTGCATTGGTCTAGAACATGGAATAAATATCTTCACTGTAGATGTAAGACATCCTTTAATTTTTCACAGTGGCTTGCTCTGGAGTGTCAGAGTTCCTACTGGAATATCCACTGGAAAAAGAAAAGGATGAATGGTGCTTGTGCTCCACTACCATGACACAACAAGGGAATGGAATAACAAAAATGTTAAATTTACATCCTTTCTGAAAGGATCAGTAAGATGGCTCGCTCTGCATCAGCTCCTACCTTCACCCATTAATTTCTTAGGCTACAGAAATTGATTAAATTTGGTCCAAACTGATGTCTCTTTGGTGCGAATGGGTGTCACATGAACATCTGTCCTGCACAGAACAGGGACATCTTAGGGACATATTCAAAGCAGGTGTTGCTCTGGGGTTTGTGGACAGCTTTGGGAATGTGTCTCTTTTTTCGTCTCTAGATACAGTAAGTACCCAAGAATAAGGTTACTATGAAAGCTCTCAGAAACTTGAGTCAAGGTAAGCCACACTCCAGACTGAAAGGTCATGGATACATAGAACTTTTTAGGCTGGAAAAGACCTCTAAGATCAACTCCAACTGTTCCCTCAGCACTGCAAAAGCCATCACTGACCCATGTCCCCAAGTGCCACATCTACACAGCTTTTAGATCCCTCCAGGGATGGGGACTCCACCACTACCCTGTGCAGCCTGTGCTAGGGCTGGACAGTCCATTACATGAAGAAATTTTCCCAATGTCCAACCTGAACTTTCCCTGCCACAGCTTGAGCCGATTTCCTCCCACACCATCCCTGTTCCCAGGGAACAGAGCCCGACCCCCCTGGCTGCCCCCTCCTGTCAGGGAGTTGTGCAGAGCCAGAAGGTCCCCCCAAGCCTCCTTTTCTCCAGGCTGAGCCCTTTCCCAGCTCCCTCAGCTGTCCCTCATCAGACTCGTGCTCCAGTGGTCAAGTGGTAGTAGAAAAGCCCTGGGGACTTGTTTGGAACTTCAACTCCCCAGTGGGTAGAACCAGCTGGGCAGGTGGGCATACAAAATCTTTGTCATTGGTTGAATTATTTTGTGGACTTTTCTGTAATTCAGTACCAGTAAAAGGAGGAGTTGTGACCTGGAAACTTGCTACCTGGTTGGTGTGGACAGGTCCCTGTTCTGTTTTCTTGGAGCAAACAGCGTTTTTTCCTCCCAGCTCTGGGAGCTGTGCCCCCAAGCACAGCGGCTCATCTTGGCTGCTGACACATGGCCAGGACTGTGGGCAGACATCTGCAAGAAGAGACATATTCCACTGGGATTGTTGAGCTGACAGGGAATGCCTGGGACAGACTTCACTCAAAGCTGCTCAGATGCTGGACACTCCTGTCACCCGCTCTTTAGATCGAAAGACTGATGGCCCAAGTGCATAATAATGAATTAATAGAGACCTAGGGGGACTGAGAAGTCAAGTGTTTGACAGCAGTGGTCTGCTTTCCCTGTTGTTCTGACAGTTCCCCTGTCAGGCCTTATCACACAGTCACTTCTGAGTCTGAGGGATGACAAAAAGGATTAGCTTTTCTGAGCTAGATGACGTTGGAAACAAACCTCTTTCATCTGCTAAGTATTCCCTGTTGGAGCTGTTCCCAGCCCAAAGGCTGCGAGGGGCTGTCGGGAGCCACGTGCTTCCTGCTGCTCCCTTCTGCTGAGGGATGAGCACCAGGAATGGCATCCCAGGGCTCAGGCAGGCACGTGCCTGTGGGAGCTCTCATCTCAGCATTGTCACCAGTGCTGGGTTTTGCTCAGCACCTTGGAGCTCACAAATTGTGCAGCTAGAGATAAGCAGCTCCAGTGCATTAATGCAGCACAGCACTGGTGCCATTTGCATTGATCAGCAAAGCATGCACAGGCTGTTGGAGTCAGAGGGAAGGTGCTCTATGGGTCTGAAACACTGTTGGATTGCATCCATGCTCCCTCTAAAGTCAGTAGGAGCTGGCTTGTTATACTATCACCTTTTTCTTCTATTTGTCTTGGATGAACTCTAAAAAAAATTGGTTTTATTGTAAGATCAGAGCAGATCCACTGCATGTGTCAGAGGTGTCTCCCAGACCTGGGGGGTAAAACCTTACAAGGCACCACAGAAGTAGACAGATTTATGGAGGAGAGTGTTGAGGGGTAGATTTCTTCTGCTGTAACAGGGATTTGGGATTAGGACTTTAGTTGAGCACCTGAGAGGTGCATGTCAGTGGAAAGAGTAACCCTGCAAGTGTTTGTGTTTACTGCCTGCCAGATATCAGCAGAGCTGTAAGAGACCGAGGGAAGGACCAGCACACTCACATCTGCCAAGGGATCACCCCACCCCAAGCTGGCTTACTGACTACATCAGTCATACTGGACCTTGGATCAGTTTGTTGCAAAGCAATCTCTGCTCATGAACATAATTTTAAATGCAGATGAAGACACAAATCCACCTACAAAGATGAGCCCCCAATTATAAGACAAGCTAGTCTAAAATGAAACCAATTGTCAGTTGAGGTGCCACCTTTGTACCACCAAAGGACACAGGAGATTCATTTCAAGCCACTTAAACAATCAGGCTTGTTCCAGCACCAACAGTAATAGTCACTTTTCCAGACAGAATTGACATTATAAATGAGCTGTTGGTTAATTTCCTGCTTTGTTAACATCATTGATTCTACAGCTATATCCTTAAGCAACAGTGCCTGAATATAAACTACCCAGCAGCAAAATTATAACTGCATTTGGATGCAGAACACAACCTTCTTCTAACCAGACTTTCAATCCCATCCAGAGTTTCAAGGTTACTCATGCAAAAATAGCTCGTCTGGCTGAGTGAGTGTGAGGGCTGTTCCTCAGTGAGCCTTTGACCATCAGCAGCTGGGAAGCAGCTCAGGAACATCTGTCTTTTCAGAGACATCCAAAACCACCTCCCAGGGAGCTCCTTGTGGAGTTCAGAGCCATGAGAAGGAGCCCAAGAGTTGGCCCATCTCCCATCAGCAGGGCTGGCTCAGCTGGGTCAGACCCTCACCCTGCTCCAGCCAGAGCCAGAACACATCCAGATTTGCTGCTTTGGATAAGGTCATCCACCAGATTTACAGCTGGTCTAGCATTTTAGGACATTAAAATAGCATAAGTGTTAGCACTCGTAGGGGCAGGAGCACACTGGATGATCTGTGAAGATGCTGGTCCTCACCTCAGCGGGTGGAATTCCATCTCTTGTGGAAAAGCTCTGTGCTGGAAGGGCAGATGATCTTTAAGGTCCCTTCCAGCCTAAACCCTCCTAGGATCCTGTGATTCTCTTTTCAAAGCTCCCCTCCAAAGTTTGGCTCTATATTTGATTATAACTTCTGCGTTTCCTATCCCAGCCTCCCGGGAATGTGTCCTGCTCCTAGGCAGGTGTCGTAAGGAAAGCTTCCGGGCAAAAAACTAAGGAAAGGGGGTAAAAAGTACAGGAATGTCCCTCACAGGGGGAGCAGCCAGTTGAAAAAAACAAGGACCATGAGTAGTAAAACAAATGGTGAGGAACAAGCCAGAAGCCCATGTGGTGCAGCTGCTGGAGCAGAAAGCAGAGCCATAACACAGAATTGGGATATTTTTCCTTAAAGAGTTTGCATTGCTCTCCACGGGAGTACAAAAAGACCTTTGCTCACCTTGCTGTGACAAGTTATAAATAGAGGTTAAAAAGATTGTTTAACTTGACCACTAGTGTCCACCTGAGGAATAAAAAACCCTTTAAAACTAAATTATTTGATGTAAGTAGGACAGTCCAACTTTTATTCTTTGCCGGGAGCTTGGTTAAATAAATGCATTTCTCTGAGTGAAAAAATTAACTTCTCAGTAAAATCTGTCAGAAAAAGCTTCCAGTGGACAAGGCATTGATAGGCCAATAGTGACACATCCCCAGACACTCAAAAATACTTTCTTTTCCTTATCAAATCTGCTTTTGAGATAAATAGCCCCGCTCTCTCACCTACACCTGTGTGTTTTTATACACACCCCCACATGATATGTATATATGAATACATAACTATTTATTCCCAAAACTTAAAGCAGCTTTTAAATCATGTGATGAGATGTAAATACTCATCTCACAGGCTCATACCCATGCCTGAAATATCAGGTGTGCTCCCACCTGGTTTGGAGCTGGCTCTGGACCCATCAGATGTCAAGTGAGGGATATAGATTCTGATCCTGTACATCTCCAAGTCACTCCAGCTAAACCGTGTTTCCTTGGCAGCTGAGAAGTGGGATAATAAGATTTCTACTCCAAAGATACGTGCCCAGAGCACCAGGCCTTTAATTATGCAAAGGACTGGAGCCAGCTTCCTCCTGCCTTCTCAGATAAGTGGTTTCACCGAGAGATTACAGCAAGCAGAATTTGGCACCTGGCTCTGCTGGCAAGAAGGGGCTTTTGTTCTTTGCCCATGCAGTCCCTGCCACGGAAATTTGTGCTTATCCCAGGATCCACCCGAGTGGATCCAGTTGTCATGTCAGCAGATTAGTGCCTACAAAAGACCAGCAGCCCTGGGCCGACATTTAGCATCTCCCAAAACCTTGGAGCCGACTGGTGCCGATGCTCATTTGTCCTCTTTGTCCCCATTCTGCTCCAGTCCCTCTGGCCTGGGAGCTAGAAAGGGAGCAAGCAAACCCTGCTCCTGCTGAGCTGGGTGTTGCTGGTGGCTGTTTTTCTGCAGAACAAACTGGTTCTGTGTGTGCCAGTGATACCTGGCCACGGCAAATTGCAGAAACCAGCAGAAATTCAGCAAATCCCTCTAATGCCAGCTTGGCCGCCTTGAAACATCTTTCACTGTCTGATAACTAGACACAAGACCAGTCTTGTTTTCCTCTTTTGCAGTCTCATGGTGGCTGGCTGTAGCAGGACAGCTGGTCACCAAGGCAAGGGCACCTTACCCAGAGTGAGGCAGGACGGGGCTGCCTCCCAACTGGGGCGCTCCTGCTCTCAGACAATTTCATATCCAGAAATTAGTTGAAATCAGACCTATAAAAGGTATCTTTTAAATTCCTATGGATACAGTGAGTTTCTGCACTAGCATGAAATGTGCAGAATGTCTCTTGGGAGCTTTGGGAGAAGCAAACCCTGGTAGTAGAAACTTGGGTGGAAGCTTTGGAAATTGCTTTGGTGTTGGGTTAATGCTTCTAATTGAAGTGAACACTAAAGCTAATAGAGACTTCAAGGGGAAGGGGTACCCCAAGGGTAAATCTTGGAGATAATTGGGATACTTGCTCTATATTTCAATGTTTACACAGAGGAAAGACTACATAGGTGCATATTTACAGTGACTGTACAGAGTGAGAGTGACATCTGAAGAAACATATAGGCATTCTTCTCCAAAGAAAAAATTGGACCGAGACAAAAATGACCTAAATAAACATTGGAAGATCATAGGAAAGTATTACTTGGAGGCAGAGAAAAGGAATATATACATGCAGATAAGTGTTGGGTATTGTTCTTTGGAGAATTTCAGTGCATCAAAGAAGCCTGGTATCAGCCCCGGAATAACATCAGAAGAAATGTTGTCTGAGGAGAAGCAGAAGGGCTGAAAGAAATTTATCTGGGCAGAGGCAGGTGCAATGAACTCTCCAGTTTTAAATACTGAGGTGGTTTCTGGCTTTTCCATGTATTGCTCACTGGGGTCGAGAAAGAACAACTTCTCCCAGCTCAGAGGCTTGTGAGTAATGGAGAGGTGGGCAAGTAGAGTTTGTGGTAGGTCCAGAAAGCAACAATAACTTATTGGGTCAGTTTATATAATGAATATTATCATTTATGGGCTCCCTTTTCTATTATAGGTGCAGAATAAAGTAACTACACTTGTATCTGCTCTATCCTCATATTGGAACCATTCAGCAGCCCACTGTGTCATAAATCCAGAGTGTAATTTGGGAAGGAAAAAAAGTCAAAGCAAATGAGAGATGGAATTCAGGAATACTTTAAGTGTGGGTACACCATGGAGCACTCACATCAGAGTGAATTGAAAAGGATATCGTAACACATCAGTTTGGAAGTAGAATGTACAGTTTACTGCAAAGAAGGAGGAAAAATCCAAGGCAGAATTTGCTCACTCCTCCCCACCTCCATTTTTCACTGCAGGTAAATCAGATTACAAGAATGTGCAGCTTCTGAAATGATTGCAAACTCAACAAGCAAACTGCTGGGCCTCCTGTGCACCTCCCCATGTGAAAACAGCATAAAAACTAAACACAGGAGAGACCTGGGTTAAGTGGCTCATTTTCAATGCCCTGTTTGTGTGGGGTTAAGTGGCTCATCTTCAGTGTCCTGTCTGTGTGGATGAATTGACACTGCCAGGTACAAAGAACAAATGAGCTTTTGAAAACAGACCTGTGTGCTCAGATCCAGCTGGGTGGCTTCTGCCCTCTGGTTTGTCTGGGTGATAATGAGTGTTAGGCGGTGGCTTGTCATTGTATGCTGTCCCCACCAGCCCAAGAGGCTTTGGAGTAGTCATTGAACGGTATTTTTAGCATTAGGTTCCTCCAGTGCTCAAGGCCAAGCCCAACAGCACCTCTGTAATCCAGACTTTGGGTGTTACTCATTGTAGGGCTAAATTACCCTACCCTGTTGAGACCCAGCACTCCAGCTGAAAAAACCCCACAGGCAGTGAGAAAAACCTGCATTCAATTTCCTTTCCTGGCAATAACCTCCCCTCCAAACTCTGTCCCCATGCTGACAAGCTGTGATAGCCTTTCCAATCACAGTCTGACACAGCATCTTCAGGTATTCAGAGAAAAGCAAAATGTTGAGTGACAAGGGGCTTTAGATGGCTCAAAGGGTTTGGGTGACAATGGGCTTTGGGTGGCCCAAAGTAGGTGGTTGGCCTCTTTTTGTGCAATTGTAGGTCCTGCATGTCAAACCCAAGTCACCAGCCCAAATTCAAATTCAATTCCATGGCTTATGCTGGCATATCTAATATTTAGGAATGTTTAGGAATACCTCTGACTGCGGGGGAAAGTGCCAGCCTAGAAGAACAGGTTTAGCCTGAGATGCTCTTTCAGGAAGCTGCTGCTTGTTGAGCACTGAGAAAGGGAAACCCAGATTTACCTTCAGCACTAATGAGAGGCTCTCCTGAGTACTCTTCATATCTGGCCAGAGCCCATTGACCACAAGTTCAAAAACATTTGAGGTTATTCTCAGGCCAAGGAGATGCTACGCTAAGGAGAAACCCCACAAGGACCCCATTGGACCACAGAAAGAGTGTTTGTGTTTTGAACATCAGTTTTTCCCCTTTCCTCTCTATGGGGGCCTCACAGGGTCTGGGTCCATCCTGATACCAGTCACAGTAAAGCCTTTGAAAACCCTTGCATGAAAGACATGGAAAGAAATGGGAGGTTTAGGTCCCTTTCCCAGCCTGAAGGACCAGCCAAGCGTGTTGTGATGCATTTCAGGGCTGTGTTGGGCTGACACATCACCTGGTCACCAAAGGGCTCTTCACACTAAAGAAAACCCAGTAAATGTCTGCTGTTGGAGTCACTGCCTGGGGAGGAAGTTCACTGCCAGCACAGAGAGCTGAGAAGGTGCCCAGTGCCTCCATGCTTTGCTGGAGAAGTTATTCCAATCCCTCTGGATCTCATACCCATGGTCCCAGAACCACCATAACCAGTCATGGTCTTTCCAGGGGACACTGCTGCCAGCACATGGTTTTTGAGGTGGCTAAGGAATAACCCTGTACAGCCTGAAATGCTTTGTCCACCAAGAAGAGAACTCCAAGAGCTTTTTGTAAGATGTTCCCACACTGGATTTATTTGCTGTTATTTTTCCTGCCACCTTGCTGTGCTTTTTATATACCTTCTAGCATGCTATTTATATACTATATTTATGCATATAGAGGTTACATACCTCTGTGCAACCCCATGTGTGCAGCAAGCAGTGCAGTGTGACCCAACCTCAAGCCCTAAAATGCCCTGGCTGGAGCAGGGATGGCAGCAGGGAGGATGCCAAGGAGAAAGAAAATTGTTCCACAGGTGATTGCAATAGGGAGATGTTGGCACGGAGGGGGAAAACCTTTGCAGGCACTGTAAGGGAAAGGGGAATGGCTGTGGGATGTGCTCTAGGGAAGGGGAGTGGGCTGTGCATCAGATCCCACTGGCAGAGCTGTAGGCACTGCCTGGACCAGCTCTGGCACTGGCACAGGTGTGGTCACACAAAAGAAATACAGCTGCTGTCCCCTGGGGCCCAGCCTCTCTCCTGGGAAATGAGGATTTAGAAAAATAGGAAGCTGGAAATGCCAGTACACAGCAGCTAAATGCAGCCTGACCAACTGAGGAGCTGCAGCGTTCACTCCAAAATCAAAGGTAGGGAAAGAGAACTCCTGTTCCCTGCCAGGATGAGGTGGGATGGAGGGAGCTTCTGGGCTGCCCCACCACCCTCTGAGGGAAGCACCTTTCCCTGATCTCCAGCCTGGCCCTGCCCTGGCCCAGCTCCAGCCATTCCCTGGGTCCTGTCTCTGCCACAGGGAGCAGGGATCGGAGCTGCAAAACACACATCTGAGCTGCTCTTCTATAGGGCTGCTAATTTCGCCATCCTTGGAGGTGCTCAACATGTTCTCCCCATAAAAAAACCCTTTGGTTATAGTTGTATGTTTGCCAAATGCTGATTTTGGGGGCTGATTCCCCAAAGGCAAAGAAGCAGTGGAAGGTGATCAAGGTGTTACCACCACAAAGACGCCGGCAGTGGGGCTGGGGCTCAGCACATGAGATCAGCTGATCTCTGGTTTGCTTTTTAATAGCCAAGCCTCCTTGGAAAAGAGGCTTGGATCCAGCATGGAGATAAGCAAATCACTGACATCACAACACAAGGGAAATTGCAAATTTATTTTGGGAAGGGGAAAAAAGAAACTCAGAACTTCAGCACCAACACTAATAATAAACCACAACAATTCATTGCAGACCTGCTTGGGAAGGGGGCTGGCAATGAGGACAAAATGAACTAAAAGTGACATTGATTGGTGAATGGAAAGGCTGATGAGGGCCCAAGTGTGGGAAGTTATCTAAAAATAAACAAACAAATAAAGCCCCAAAGCTCTGAGAATTTCAGCACCATCTGGAGACTGGAAGGACCAGCTTGCTACTGTGGGACGTACTGAAGAGCAGGGTTTATGTGTGTCTAGATGTGCATCACAGCAGTGCACATCACCAACGGGGGGAGCCCAGGCTCAGAATGCAAATCCAATCAGCAAAGTATGAAGTTACAGTGGAAGATGTCCCTGCTCATGGCAGGGGGTTGGGCTGGGTGACCTTGAAAGGTCCCTTCCAACCCAAATCATTGTGATCCCATGATTCTAAAACAGCACACCAATCCCAGAGCAGCCACTGTCTGGGAAGGGCACAGTAAATCCAACAGAAAACCCACTAAGATTTGAATGTATTGGTAGAAAAACAAACCAAGGAAAAAAAACCCAGATGTTTTTGACAGTTTGCTAGGCTGAGGGGCCAAGTGCTGAGAGAGGCAACATTCAGTCAGAGCCCAACTCTCCATCCCAGGAACAGCAAGTGTCAGGAGCTGTGCTGAGCCCTGCCCAGGAGACTGGGACTTGTAGCTGTCTTAACATTGCTTAATGCACAGGGTTTGTTTCTGAGATGAAACTAAAACAAATAAGGAGGTGCAGGGCTTTATCGTTGTGATGAGTTTATTTCCAGGTGGACTTGAGGGCCCTCAGGACCACGCTGCATCCCTGACGAGGTCCCTTCTCCTCCTTAGATGCCAGTTTAACCTCCTAAAGTGAAGTTTTCTTCAAGCTATGAAGACTTCATGGTTTAGCTATTGCTGCCACAGCAGGTTGAACCAGTAAAGGGCAGTAGAATTGCTAGGCATGAGCAATTAAATTAAATCAAATTAAAAAGTTAAGCTCTCATTATCAGAAACTGAACACTAGAAATTAGTAGACACAATCTTAATCTCTGTTCCTCAGATCTCTGGCTGCAAAAGGAAGCAGCATCACCCCTGTCTAATTTCCTCATCTAATTACACAGGATTACAGAGCTGGCAGCTCACTAATATTTATGCTTTGTTTGAGATTCTGGTGAAACACCCCAAAGGCAGGACTTCTGTATTCAGTGTCATGTCCAGACACCCTTTGATTAATAACTTATAAAGTAACATGCTAATGAGAGGAAGAAAGACTTTTAAGTGACTCCACATTTACCAAGTGGAAAAATAAGTACTGAAACCTAAAATAAAGGATTTTTCAACACTTACCCACAAGAAGATTAAGACCAGGATGACAAGAAGACTAGGTTCAGGATGCACAAGCAACCTGCATTCTGGGATCTCCTAGTGCCAGGCTTTGCAACCCTGAAACTTCCTGTAACAAAACCCGAACTCCCTCTTGTACTGTGATACCAAACCCAAGGAGGACCTTTCTTGAGGAGACATCCCTGCTCTCTACAGGGATACAACCACAGTTGTATTAGGGGAGGTTTAGACTATTAGGAAAAATTCCTTCATACAAATAGTTTTCCAGCCTGGCACAACTGCCCAGGTCAGCGGTGGAGTCCCCATCCCTGGAGGGATCTAAAAGCCCTGTATAGGTGGCACTTGGGGATGTGGGTTAGTGGTGGCCCTGCCAAAGCTGGGGGATGGTTGATTTCAGTGACCTTAGAGGGATTTTCCAACGTAAATGATTCCATGGTTCTGTTATGGGAAGTCTGTGTTTCTGGCAGACTCCAAGATGAAAACCAGCACTTCAAAGCTGCTTGGCTGCTCAGGCAGTACCAAACCCTCCCTGAGTGCTGCAGGTGGAAAGGGGCAGCAACAGAGAACTCCACCCACTGCTCCATTCTGCTTTTCTGCTGAATTTGTTAGGTTTCAGGTCTTCTCAGATTTTTTCCTAGAATCACACAATCCCAGCATGGTTTGGGTTGGAAGGAACCTTAAAGCTCGTCTCGTTCCACCCTTGGCATGGACAGGGACACCTCCCAGTTTCCCAGGTGGCTCCAAGCCCTGTCCAACCTGGCCTTGGTCACTTCCAGGGATGGGGCAGCCACAGCTTCTCTGGGCACCCTGTGCCAGGGCCTCACCACCCTCACAGGGAAACAGTTATCCCTAACATCTCATCCAAATCTGCTCTCCTTCAGCTTTTCAGTTTAAAGCCCAAGCTGCCCTACATTACCATCAGGATTTTCCTTTCATAGTTCTAAAAAGCCATGATTTTGTGAAATTTTTCTTTGACACGTGCCCACAAAATTCATGTCCCTGAAGTACCCTAGTGATATCCTGCACAGCACAACACTCTTCTTCTGTCCCAGCTCTCCTTTCTATCAACCCACTAGAACAAAATAATTCAACCAAGTAACAAATGTTGGAGAGACCAGTCCCTGCAGGCTCACAACAACAGCAAGAAAAAAGTTTGGCTAATTATTCTCTTCCTTTCCTCACACAGGCTTTTTGTGAGGCTCCAGCAATTAAAGATGCTGCTGGGGAACAAGATAGATGGGAATTACTCTGACTTGGGGAAATTACCATCCAGAGGTTTTTGATTTTTTTGTGCTGCTATGTAAATTCCCTTTAGTCTACTAAAACTCTTCCAACCAAATGCATTACTTTGACAACACATTTCCATAGCTGAGTTTAAAAAGACACACTTTAAAACTGTTTCCAGCCAGCTCTGATCCCAGCCTGTATTTCTCATGGTAGTCTTGAAACCAAATTCCCGGATGCAAGTACTCTACTGACCCTTTTTCTCAGCTCTCCCAGCAAACCTTTGCCATTCACATAGAGCTTCAACAGGAAATACAAGAGGGGAAATCACTCACCTGATTATTCACCTAAGCCAGACGTTCCCTTTCCCGGGAGAACCACCCTGTAATCCCAACGCAACCTCCACACTGTGTGAGGCAGCCTGTGGTGGTTGTCCCTCACTCCCAGCGAGGTGAAAAGGGTCTGTGTGTATGTGTAACCCTCTGATGGCTCAGGGACCAGCTGAACTGGTGTACCTCACTGTGGTGTTATCCCACACCTGTGCCTCCACTTCCATGAAAAGTGAATTTGACCAGGTGGGGAGGAAACCTGTGAGCATGAACAGATGCTGTGTAAAGTCCTGGCCATGCTCTCTAACCCCACAGCAGGTCCTACACACCTCTCTTCTGGGGGGACTGCCATGTCCCAGCCTAGCTGATGGACCCTGGGTGACCAGGGCTGGCAGGAGCCTTGTTCAGTGCTGGGCTACACAGCTCTGCTGGGAGAGCTCCTAGAGTTGTCTTCTCACAGCCTTACATGGTGGCCCTTTGCTGTGCATGGCCAATATGTTCAAAGCCTGGTTTCCATTCATCCGAATCTAGAACCCAAAGTTTACAACACAGAAGTTCCATATTTTTCCTTTTTTTTTTTTTTTTTTTTTTCCCTCCTTTTCTCTTTCTCCCCCTTTGGTCTTGGTTTGNTTTTTTCCCTGCCTTGTCACTTCATCAGCTTTGTGCTTAGGTTTAGTCCAACACCATCAATTAGAACACAAACCATATCAGACCCAAGATCAACACTTGAACAGGTCCATGAGTAACCTCCTTCCACTCTGATGCTTCCCTTGATATCTATGACTCGTTATTTCTCTCCTAAGCACCTTCTCATCTATCACACTCTCGTTTCTAAACCCATTTTGCCCATAATTAGAATCAATCTCTTGGATAATTTCAATTTATCATTACCTTGGTCAGGGCACCAGCTCAGCCCATCCCTTTCTAGAGATGATTATAAATGCCTGACTAGCAGCAACCTGCCTCTCAGGAAAATAAGTAATGTATTTTAAATGCTAGACTCCAAGTGATTTAATACACTTCTTCTACTTTCAATTTTGATTTTTTTCAGAAAATCAGATTTTCCTGAGAGAATGACCAATTTCTTTTTTCACTCTACAATTTCCTGTAGAATGTAATATATTTTTAAGCCCAGCAAGTATTTCTCATCTCTTTTGGCCATTTCTTTTGTACAATACTGTATTATTTATGTCATCTTATGTTCTTTTATGGTGAATATGATCTTTTATGACTGGTTTCAAGCTGCAGTTTTCCCTCTGGATATTTACTCTAGGCTTTCAAAATGTGCATAGCTGAATCTAAGAGCACTGCAAGGCTCTGGGCAGGAGGTGGATGGGCAGCTGGCATTACCGTCATGCTGGGGTCAACTCATAACACAGAGGATACAATTTTATATCATATGAGGGGGAATTAAATGGGAACAGGTGAGGAGTGGGGTAGGTCTCGAGAAGCCTGATAAGCTGGCTGTTCAGTTGGAGGCTACTGCAGTGTCTAGGACATGCAGGCAGCAGTGCTGGATGGCTAAAAGAGTTTTGTGGTGTTTTGCTGTAACTTTGGGCAAAACTGCCCTTGCTTCACACCCTGCCTCAAGCTCTGGGGTGAAAAAATCTGCTGCAGAGGATCCAAATAGTCAGGAGGGATTGAAACACCCCAAAATCTTGGGTTTCTGCTAACAGATGGAGAAGTGGGCAACAACTGGTTCATCCATACCCCTGTAGATCTGCATTCCTGCAGCCCCCACACAAGCTGCTGCTTCATAGAATCATCCTCACAGAATGCCAGAATGGTTTAGGCTGGAAGGGACATTAAAGCCCACCCAGTCTCACCCCTTGCCATGGGCAGGGACACCTTCCACTATCCCAGGTTGCTCCAAGCCCTGTCCAACCCAGTCCTGGACACTGCCAGAGATGGGGCAGCCACAGCTTCTCTGGGCACCCTGTGACAGGACCTCACCATCCTCACAGGGAACAATTCCTTCCCAACATCCCATCCAATCCTGCCCTCTAACAGCTTAAAGCCATTCCCCTTGCCCAAAGTCACAACATTCCTTGTCCAAAGTCCCTCTCCAGGAAGGTTTAAGTAATACCATTTCCTTCGGGTAGGAAGAATTGCTATCACAGGTGTTTCTGCTGACAGGGTTTTCCTCCTCCTTTTGTTTAGGAGAAGCAGGAGAGGCGTGTAAGGGGATTTCTGCAAAGCTCCAGCATTCCCAGAGGAGGAGGAAGACTCTGGCTTGGCAGTCTCCAAGCGCCCTCTGGCGCAGACACAACCAGCAGCTCCAGCCAGCAGATTTATCCAGCGAACATCCATGCCGGAGGTTAATGGGGGTGTTTGGGATTATGGAAAGAGGGATGACAGGGACCCTGCCCCCTGAAGGCAGCGCTCTCCAGGAGAGAAGGCCTTTTGACCAGGGACAGGACCCAGGGAACAGCTGGAGCTGTGCCAGGGGTGGTGGGATGGGTATCAGGGAAAGGTTCTTCCCCAAAGGGTACTGGGCACTACCCAGGCTCCCCAGGGAATGGGCACAGCCCCAAGGCTGCCAGAGCTCCAGGAGGGTTTGGACAATGCTCTCAGGGATGCACAGGGTGGGATTGTTTGGGTGTCTGTGCAGGGCCAGGGGTTGGACTGGATGATCCCTGTGGTTCCCTTCCAGCTAAGGATATTCTGTGAATCTGTGTTGGCTGGACATTGGCACAGATCACAAGACTTTGCTCCAGAATTCACCCAAATTCTTAGTGGTAAATAGGATTGGCGTGGTGGAATTGAGAGGATTAGTTGGTACCTCGACTGGAGCAGAGAAAGTATAGATGGCTCTTCATAGACTATCTGGGCATCCCAGCAGAAGACAGGAAGCTTGGAAAGAAGAGGCATTTCCAGATAGCATGGAAGGAGAAATTTGAGGGTAACTAAGGGTACGAAATGTGGATCAAGAGGGCAGTGAACAATAATAAGAAATTTGCTGAGATGACTAGAGCAGTGAGAAAGGGGGGGAAGCAATGAAAAAGATTAGCAGAGCCATTCTAGTTGGGCATTGGTGGCCAGATGAGATATATGAGGAGAAACATGTAGGCAGGTGGGGGTGCAAAGAATGAGTAACGAGGCATCAGGCAATGAATTCTGTCTGTCAGGTGCTGCAAACACAGCACCCAGCATGGAGCTGAGCAGGAATCAGAGCATCATTAATTCAGTCAGGTCTGCTACAGGCAGGGATCTGGGGTCTCAGTGGGAGCATCTGAGAAATGAGGGAATGAAACTCAAAAGCCATCAGCTCCCTGGATACTCTGAAATATGAGATGAAGCTGCAGTTATTTTTAAAAGCATGAAATATCCTGAGTGGGAAGGGACTTGCAGGGATCAACCATCTAGTCCAACTCCTGGCTTAGGACACCCCAACACTCCCACCCTGTGCATCCCTGGGAGCACTGTCCAAACACACCTGGAGCTCTGGCAGCCTCGGGCCATGCCCACTCCCTGGAGAGCCTGGGCAGTGCCTGCCCAGCACCCTCTGGGGGCAGAATATCTTCCTGATCTCCAGCCTTCCCTTGGGTCCCATCCCTGGAAGGCTAGAGAAGGTTAATAGTCCATTTACATAGAATAGGGCCTGCAAGCTAAGTGATAGCATTTATATTCTACTGAAATCTGCTGAAAACTACTTGGGCAGGTAACTAAACATCTAATTCCTATAGATCTGCAACTAGTAGTAGGCCAATTAATAAAATAATACAGATTCTTTATCACGATTTTTTTCAAAACAAAAAAAGCTGTTGCTGACAGAAAAGAGGAAGATGAACATGGCTTAGCTTTAGCAGTATTTTTAATATCTCAGTGCCGTGTCCCAGCAGGAGAACCTATAGAAAATTGTACTGAGATCAAGGATGGGTTACAAAAGCTCACATCTTCCTTCCAGTGATTTCTGAGAAACTGAAGTGTTTTGTAGAGATGTTGAGGGCCACTTTATAAGGGGTGGGATTGTGCTTTAGGTGTGGAAGCAACACCCCTTTGCCTGGCCTCTGCCTCTCTGTCACACCCAGGAACCAGAGACATGTGCTGAGCCAGAGAGCCCTGCGCTGCCCCAGAGCATACACAGCCATGGAGGCCTGCAGACTCTCATGGCAGGAGCTGCTGCCCAAACAGCCCCCCGTGCTCAGTGTGGGCTCAGGAAGGGCTGTGGGAGCTCTCTTGGCCACTGCTCCTCCTCATAGACCTGACAAAGCTCTTCTGCCTCTCCACCAGCATTTCTTCACATAAAATGTTGTGTGTGCTGCAAACAGTGAGGCTGCATCCAGAAGTGGGTGATGGTGCCAGCAGTGCCTCAAGGAGACACAGTTTGCATAAGCAAAGGCTCTTTTATGTAAGAGTCTCGCTGTCAAAGCCAGGCTCTGGCTTTGCTTTTCTGTCATTCTTGACTCAGTAGGGAAGCATCAATGCAAACATCCTTCTGCAGAGAGGAAAGGCTTGGAACAATAATCTACTGCAAAACGATACTCTCCAGACTTTAAAGCACCTTGTTGGTCAAGGGCATTCAGTAGAACGTATCAAGCTGTGCTTGGCAAATAAAACCTAAAAAACCCTAAAAGATAGCAGTATGGAGCCTGCAAAATCTTCTGGACTGAAATAAGTGCTGGAATGGCAGCAGTGCCATGGCTCACACTTCCATGGATGTCTCACAAACACTTTGAACACAGCACCAGGATGCTATGGTTTCATGAATGTTAATGCGCTACTGCTCTGAACTGATACACTTCTACAGAAGTCTCTTCCCATCTTTATTCAGTGCCTGGAAGACCAGAGGCTTCAGTCTGTATGTTGTTGACTTGACAGAGAGAAATTCTTCAGTGGAATGTAAAGGAACAGCACAGCTGGCTCCAAGCTTATTTAACATCCTCATGTTTAGACTGTAATACCTATGGGACAAACAGTGCTGTGATATTGTTTGTTCTTCTGTGTGTTTTTTCCCTCAGAAATAAAGAATCACCACAATCTAAGGAGGCTGGAAAAAGGCCCATATAATCACTTCTCAGTGGGACAGAAGGAAGAAGAGCAAACAGAAATCTAAGCCTTCAGACACAGTTTCTCCAACCTGACCTGAAGTGAAGCCTGGATCAGCAGTTTTCAGCATATAGAAAAGGAGGCTCAAGTTATGCTCCTCTTTCTGTGCACAGAAATTATAAAATGAAGGGTAAAGTCAAGCATCAGTCATGCAGCAAACAGCAAACTGGCAGTATTTCCCATAAACTGAAGCAAATGCAAAAAGGAATTTGCTTTTAAGGTTAAACATGCATTGCTTAAATACCAAATCTGCCACATGCTGCATCTGTTACAGCCTCCTTCACACAAAGCAGCTTTTTTCCTGCACAGCTGAAGTACTTCCACAACAGTGGGCTCACAACTGATGCAAGTATCAGCCCCTCAGATCTTAAAAACTTTCATACCTTTCTCTCTTGTAAACATCTCACAGGCAGTTCCACACAACACTGACTCCTTCTCTCTTCCTTCTGCAGGCCTGGTTAACTCCCTCCTATCCCTAGCACGACTGCCTGACTCTGTCCCTCATAAAATATCTCACTCTTCCTGTCCCTCATGCAACTTCCCAACCCTTCCTCTTCACAGCACAGCCTCCAACTGCCTCTAGAGCAGCTAACCCACTCTTTTGTAACACTTATCCTCACTGGACATAGCTGTGACTTATAAAGGGCAAGGCTGTTTGGTAATTAGTACAGCTGTAATTTATCAGGGGCAAGACTGCCTTCAGCATTATCTCTATTCTCTTATAATCCATCCTCCCACACTTCCCAGCTTGTAACAAGGACAATTTACCTGGTGGCAGGTAGCTTAGCCAGATGTAACACTTGCTTTATGGAATAAGCCATGGATCCCAGGAAATACCAGTGTCAAGGTCACACACAGCATGACAGGAATCAGCATACAAGGACCCCTTCAAGGCAGGGCAGCATTGGCCAAAGTAAAACAATTGTTTCCTCCACAAGGGAGCAACACTGAGAAAACCAAAGAAAAGGCAAAGAAAAACTCTTTTTGTCCATGACTGAAACCCACAGCTGCCGAGTCTCCCCTGGCTGTGTTGGGATAAAGGTGTCCATGTGACAGTGACACACCTCCTCCGAGGGTGTGCAGGACTCCCTGTGGAATCATTTGGCCAAACTAGCATCAAGCTCCACAGCCATAGAAACATCTGCTCTAGTCCCAAGGATAGCAAAGCTTAAATGGTCTTTTATTTCCAACTTGGTTTTTTGGATTCTCTCCCATTCTTCTACCCATGCAAGAAAAAAAACCTCTTGTGCATCACCTTCTGAATGGGTGATCCTTGGCCACACAGCTGTCACACACACAATCCTGTGCTCAAGAAGCTGCTCTGGGATGTTATTTGATTGCCAGGGAACTCTTAAGTTTAACCTGGAGAAGATCTTCACGCAAAAGACATGGAAAATTCCTGCAGAATAAACTAAAAGTCAGGCTTTTTCTTCTTAACTCCAAGCTGAAGCACCTCCTGGGCAATCACTTTCAATATGCAGAAGCTATGTCCAAAGACGAAATCAATGCCAGGAATGACAATGGCTTTAGAAACCTAGTTGGTGCCTGAAGCAGGTAACTAGTGTGCTCTTACAGCATAGATGGTGACATACTTTGGTGTTTTAGTTGCCTCTGGTGCTGCTATAACCAGTTTTCCTCTGCAGGGAAAAAAATTAAAATAAGGTATTTCTGTGGAAGAGCCTTTTCTCCAAAAGCAGAGAGAAGAAAGCAATGTTCAGAAATGTAACCTGGGGGGCAGCACGAGTGCTTCTGACAGGGCTAAGACAAAGACACTCCATAAACTACAAAACCCTTCAGTCCTGCCATGAGCCCTTCAGACTTACCTGTAACCAATATTTACAGTATGGGTAAGGATGTGTTTATTCTGTTAGGTACCTGGCCAGATAGAGAGGAAACACAGGCTTTGCAAACACTTCCCAAGTGAATTTATTAGACAGGACTGATCTGTGTCAAAGCATTACCTACTTCATACCTCAATCAGCATTTCATCACAGTGCAGCTGTACAAGCCTCTTCTCTCCCTAAACACATCCTTGATATGCCAAGGCAGACTTTAGCACACCACTTATTCACATCAGTTCCTCCAGTTGTTTGGATTTGAGCACAGGAGTTCAAGAAATGTTTTGTTTTCTCTTGGGATATATCCCAATCATTTGAAAAGTTTCTTTCTTTTCTTCCTCCACTGCTTATTATCCACATCTTTGGTATCATCAGGAGGATCTGGCATTACAAAGCCATCAGTCATTTTATAGTAGACTATTGTGGAGTCTGTCTCAACTATGGCCAAAGTAACTGACAGCAGGGTGTCCGGATCTTCTGGAGGGAGAGATGCTTTCTTCAGTATTTCCCTTAACCTAGGAGAGGAAAAAAGTCACTTAGAAAGGAGTCCACAACCACCTACGATGTCACAAAGGTAGACCAGCACCATTTTTATTCAGCCTGTTTTCACTCTGCAAACTTGTCTTCATCAAAGTGAGCTTAACATCTGTTCTAATAAAAATCCAAAGTCGAGTAATCAAGCAACAAAAGAAAGTAACAGAATCAATTACATACATCTCTGCTAGAAATGGCTCAACACATGCTTCTAAGTTTTGTTTAGGTGTATTTGTGTGCATTTGCCTCAGCCATCCCTCATCCACCACAATCCTAGCATGGCAATCTCTACTGGCCCTGTTTTCAGTAGACTTAGGTAAGAAATCTAATTAAATAACACCTGGTGTTCTCTTGGAGAACTGAATAATTAAGATTTGTTCTGTTTGCAGAGGTAAGTCTTTCAGTCCCTCTGCCACAAGTCTCTGCCAGACTGTGGAAGGCCCAGGAGCCCAAGCCAGGTTTCTCTACCTCCCTGTCTAGACTAGAAGCCACAAGACAAATGATCTTCTTCAGAACAGTCAGCCCAAATAATGTCTTCCTTAAAAGCTCAAGACAAAGTTATGCAATTTTTCCTGTTTAGCTTATTTTAAGAATAACATGCCAGTTATTTTTTGGTTCAGAGCTCAGGACAACACTGATCCCTGGAGTCCCTGGATTCCTGGTCTGACTGGGGAGCAAGTTCTGAAGGAGTGTGGTGATCAGAGACAGAACAGTAACACCGCCCACAGAACATTCCCACAGGGAGCTTTCCTCCTTCCCCCACACATCAGGTGCACGAGGGCTTCTCTGAGATTGCTGGGACAGCTTACATTCCAGGGGAGTTCAGCTATGCACCAGTACAAACCAGTGAAACTCCTGGCTTCGTGCACCCTGGAAAGTTCACCCAGCAGAGCACAGGCAGTTCTGAGGCTGAGCACTGCAGCTGAAAACAGAGCTCTGTCTAAAGGCAGCAGCTTTCAGACTTCACTCACCATCTTCCCTCAGAACTCCTTTGATCCTCTAATAAAAGCCAAATGGAACACAGCACAGAATGAGCAGCAGCCTGGAAAGCCTCACTGATAAGCCCATGACCTTTTTAAGGATCCATCTGTGTTCTGAGCTGTGCATAATCTAGCCTGGTAAATTCAGGAGGGCCTTGCCTCCTGCCTACACCACTGGCCCAGACACACAGCAAGACAACACAACGCAGTTACTTCACGCAACAGAGATACCACAGCTGGAAAAAGCCCCATCCTAGCCCTCCCACATCAGCATATTTCCTAACAACACAACAAATAAGGTGAGAGAGACTCTGCTGGCCAACGGCAGAGGACAGACACTGCAAGAGACTTCTTCAGGTAATGGGACATCTACCCCTGTGCTCACTGCCACATCAGCAGGCTCTGTTTGCAGGTTTACTTGGCAGGTAACTTACTCTGTGCTCAGCACCTCTGCCCCTGTGCAGAGGTACCCCAGCACCACAATGTCCTGCCAAAACCCTGGCAGGGGACAAGAGTCTGGGAAAAGATCACAAATGTCCTTCCTGACACATGCAGAAAGCAAGAATCCAATTGTCACATGCAGAATCGTTAAATTATTTGGGCTGGAGGGGACCTTAAAGCTCATCTGGTTCCATCCACGGGCAGGGACATTTCCACTATCCCAGGTTGCTCCAAGCCCCATCCAACCTGGCCTTGGACACTTCCAGGGATGGGGCAGCCACAGCTTCACTGGGCAGCTTGTGCCAGGGCCTCCCACCCTCAGCAGCCAAATGTCTGGAGAAAGCTCTAAGTTGGTGAGGCGAGACTGCTGGCAGATACCCTGTGAGGAAAAAAGAACTATCCATGAAGCAGTGGACATTAATTTTTCTTTCCCCAGGGAATGCAATATAGAATTAATGATAAAATGCCAAATTAAAGGGTACAGCTACTGGAGAGAGATATTTTGGGAGCCAAATAAACCAAACTTGTGTTGAATGTGGACAATGTCGCATCTGAGAGCAGACTCAGGCAGAGGCCTGGATTCACCTGGATTCAGCCAGGGCAGAAGCTCCTTTCTATCTTCTTTCATACCTGTCACTGGTTTTCCTCATAGTCTATTAGGAGGAGGGATGGAACAGTGAGGCCTTAGATCTACATTTCTAATACTCATGATTTCTTCTTATACTGCCAAGCACAGACACTCCAGACTTTACTTCCCCCTATTTAGCAACTAAGACGTTGAAGATGCCCCATGATCCCAAAAGCAGCCAGGACCTGACAACAGATTAACGACATTTCTTCTTCCTTTTCAGGAGATAAAAGTTCCAGGATTTATGTAAGGAGCACAAAGACACACTATTGCATCAGGATGATCTGCTAACTCTGCTGTCCACAGATGAAGAATGACAACTGCAAATGCACCCTTTTCCTCTCCCCCCTTCCCTCCACACAGGCAGCCTCAAGACAAGGGCTCTCATTCATGCATACCACAGCAGCCACAGTGCACTGCAGCACATCTGCAAACTGGTGAGATGCTATCTTTTAGAGGGATAAGCTTTGGAATTCAGGAAGTCTGTGTCAGACATCATCCCTTGCCCTCCTCCCTGGAAGGCATCCCCAGCAGCCTCTGTGTCCAGCCTGCTCACAACGTTCCTCTGCACCAGCAGACATTGCAAAGGAGCCCTAGAACCTCTGATTTTACTGCACTTGCTGCCTGCCATGAGCAGGAAGATGAAATACTGCAGGAAAGGTACAGCTCTTGCAATCCTTTTAATGCATCTAATGCTGTCTATGGAAAAACAAAGCAAGCATAAAGCATTGTTGGCCATCTGAAATTCAAAGAATGCAAGTTTGACATCTCAAACGAGGCAAGAAGCCTTTATTTCAAGGAAACCACCATTAAGACTGCCCATTTATTTTAACAGCTTTAAAATAAAACCCAAAACAAAACAAGAAAATCCATACAAATCCATCCAGAGAGCAGAGGGGTATGTTGCACCCTCCCTCCATCTTAATTTTGCACTATGTGGGCCCTCAACACCCATCAGAAATCAGTGCTGTTTCCCAATATCTGCTCCTAACAAAATAACACTGCTCTTTTCTCAGGGAGAAAGAACCAGGTGTACAGCTGATGACCCTGAGGTTTCAACTAACTCTGCAAAAACCAACCAAGTCAGAATCATAAAGAATTCAAGCAGCAAGCTCTGTGATGAACAAAAGAGCATTTCAAAGACACATCCCATGCAATGCCTCTGAGAAGCAGTGCCATTCTGCAAGCTCAGAGCAGTTTTATGGAGGTTGCATAGAGCTCCACTGAGCTTAAATGGAACTACTGCCCTCCATCCCATAAAAGCCAAAGGCTTTCAATCTGCCCTTTATACTTGGATGAATAATTCCTTGCAGGATTGGCCAGTCTGAACAGCTCCCTCCCCTGCTCACCAGGCAGGGCTGCAGAGTGCACACAAGATGGTCTCTGTGCCACTGCAGAAATCATTATCCCAGGCACCAGAGCGTGCCATTGTCCCAGCCTGGGTCAGCATGGCACAGGAACCTCCCACAGAGCATAATTCCTTGGATTTAGCCAGCACTGCAAACTTTAGCACAGCTCACCATCAGGAATGCTGCTCCAGACCCTGCTGCAGGGCAGGCAGCAGCAGTAACCCAGTGCCTTGAAATATGTGGGAAGAAGCACGTGAGGCTGAGAGAAAGTGTAAATGCACACCACTATTCCTTGGGATTTGTTCCCAAAACACATGAACAGGGAATCCTAGAAAAAACTCAGTTTTTATAATGGAAAAAAATAAATAAATAAAACACCATGTGCCACACTGGTTATGAGAAGAAATTGAAAACCCTTGAATTGAATATAAACATCTTTTTTCCATGGAAGTTCAAGAAGAAAACAAGACATACCACGCAAAAGGAAGGTATCAAAGTTCAGCAAAGTTCTACAGGAAACACTTACTATTAGATGTTTAACCACAGTACTGCATAGCCAACTCTGCTGTAGGAGCTGCAATCTCACTTAAAATATTAAATTTTAAAAATTAAATAAAAAATACTAATTAAGAGCTCGTATTTAGGAGTCACTAATTACATTTTCAATGTGTGATTTACTGCATGAGTAAATTATGCTTATAGCAAGGGAGTTAAGGACATAACTGTGAAGAGGATGCAAGATGCATGTCACATTTCCAGTGATTTAATATAACAGGATTTTTCAGTTTATAGCAAGATTTATTTCACAATCTACAGACTTTGAAGATGGTAAATTCCAGTCCTCAGATTTCCTTCTCAGGATGTTTATCAGCTTTAAAACAAAACATTTATGTAGTTTTTTCCTAAAGTAAGTTAGCATTTTAACAGAATAAGCCTTTCCCAAACTTTGCAGGTCTCAATGACCTCAGGCAACTTCATCCTTCATTTACAACACTCGTACACAAAATACAAACAGAGCAGTGACGTGTCATTTAATCTGACAGTTTATCTGCAACATTTTGCTTGGACAGAGTTATTTGTCTAGGACAGACAGTGCCCAGTTCTATTAGATCTGGACCTAACTCCCTGGTCCTTGAAGGAACAAGGCATTCCAGGCTATCTAAAATATCTAAAAATCAACACTGTAAGCTCTCCTAACTTGCTGAGCTTGGTTTATGCAAGTTATTTCTGCCAGCTCTGAAGCAGCACTCCCAGGATTTGGCTTTTTCCTCCACTGTGGGGAGCCACAGCTGTGGAATGTACTGAAAACGAGCAGTTGGCATGCACTAAGGTGTTGTAGTGAGCAGCAAACACACCCCAGCCTATGCACCTACAAGCTCCTCCTGCAAGCATGAGTCCCTGCTGAATTCAGAGGCTCTCCAAGCCTCAGCCAGCTGTGTGTGGGTCAGAGCAGGCCAAGACAGACAGAAATTGCATCATATTCCACAGGGCTTTGCTCATAGAAGATTCAGCAATCTTCACCTGAAGAACACACAGAGCACAAAGCCCCTTCCCAAGACCATGTAAGATCATTTACTCTTTCCTCCACAGTCCATAATTCTGTAATTTGGTACAACTGTAACTCTGTAATTTGGTGGGTTCCAGTGCAGCCCTACCCTGCCATGGCTGGATGAACAGCTTCCACCCTGCTCTGCAGAAAGGGACAGTGAGCTTAGGAAGCAGAACAGCTTTTGCCTTCAGCAGTTAACTGTCATGCTCAAACTGAACACGATGAAATTTTGTAATAGGCTAAAAAATACTGAATAGATTTTACTTTTTGTAGGGCACTCATATTTGTCCTTTGCCTAGATGTCCTGCCAGTAATTTCCACAGCAACTCTCCTGTGGCCTTTTAAGGACACACTTCTCAGTGGCAGCCAAGTAGGGAACTTCATGAAACACCTGGGAAGGCAGAGCTTGGCTCATGTGGATTTGAAGCAGAGAACCACCGCTGTATTTCTCTGGAAGACCAAACCCACAAGAGTGACTGAATAATATTTGCAAAATGTGAGATCTTTTTTAGCACATATGTAGTACTAAAATCCATTATTTTCTAGGGAATCACTTTCTTCCTTCTACCAATAAGAAAAACACAGAGCAGAACGAAGATGGAAGTCTGATTTCAAGGTGTCTCTTCCAAACCCTACCCAGGTCCTACTGGTTAAGGAAGTGCTGCCCACAAATGCTGCTGTTACTTGCTTCTTTTGCAGTTAGCACAATTCCAGGCCCAGAATAGACAGAACATTTTCACCTTCCCAAATCCCTCCAAGGGCTTATTGTCAGCACTAAGTGTGCTGCATTCACTTGTACTCATACCTCCTCCCCTGCTTTTAGCAGGTAACACAAAACTCCAAAGCCCTGCTTTGAACAAAATATAGATGTACGTTTCAACACCACAAATACAAGTGTTGTACACAAATACAACTTCCCAGCCTGACAACATCCATGGATATTGAACACATACAGGCTTTTATGGACACACCTGGCACTGCAGCCTGGGATTCAGCTCATTTTAGTGACAACACACCCTGTGTCCTTGCTCTGCAGCAAACCCCAGTCACAAACTGTACTTTTAATCAATGTGATGCATTCACTCTTTGCCTCTCCACCACACATACTTCCAGTACCAGATTCCAGACACTCTGGTGCCAGAGGCAGAGCAAACAGCATCACCACAGAACAAACAAGTGCAGAGGCTCCCTGTGAAAAGCTCCAATGACACAGTAAAAGATAGGACATGCATGCAGTGGAATATCTGTCATTAAAAGTCAATCAGAACATACTCCTAGCCTTTACCCAATGCCAGGAATCCAAATTTTCAGCCCAGGTGGAAATACTCTATATTAACCAAGCACAACAGCTCAGCATGTAGGTGGAATTCCTCAAAGATCTCACATCCTCACTGGCTGCCTTCTATTTCCACCTAAAATCTTGTCTGAGAGCTGCAGCATGTCCCTTTCACACACACACATCTCCTGCTTGCAGACAGGCTGGATGACATTCAGCATTTCACCCTGCAAGACCTCTCAGCAGCTTTCCTCTGCTGTGGAGATCACATCACATTTCTCTGCAACACCAAGCCCCTAGGAGTGATTGACCAAGATATTGCAAATATAGTATTTTTTCAGCACAAAAATAGTACTAAACCCCATCAATATCTAGTAAATAATTTTCTATCTAGTAAATAATTTTCTCCCCCTCACTCAACGAACAGCAAAATTATAGAAGTCTGTTAGCAAGACACTGATCTGTCACTTCTGAAACACAAAATAAAAAGCAAAAACATCACTCCTAGAGTGCACACACACATCTAATAAGCGCCATTAATTAGCTACCTACCACTGTGTCAGGCTGCTGCCCACAGAGCAAGAGAAAGCAGCAAAAAACAGTAAGATTTATAAAGCCAAGCCTGAGCCAGCTCCTATCAGGAGTGGGAACAGAAGAAACTGAAAAATGTACAACCATATGATGCTGCTGAAATAGTTCAGGTCTTCAGAGTCATCACGGCAAATACCAGTCAGAGAAGGCAGCCTTTATCAGAGAGTAAATCATAGTGTGTGTCTGAGGCCGCTCTAGGGGCCAGTTAAAATAGACTGTAAAACTACTGAAGTGGAAGTTTTCCAGGCTGTAAATATCTGTAATGCAAGAAATTCATGGCTGTGTTGTCTTCTGCTTGAAGAATTACTCCTGCATGTGTGAGGAAATTGAGTCAAAAATCACAGGCACATGAAACTCTAGATGTAAAGTAAGAGGAGTTTCCTGTTCAAGGTAGCCAAATTATAGTTTGAAAGCAAAAGCAGAGCAAACCATATAAGGCTTATCCACAAATTTGACAATAAAAAAAGCTGATTCTTAGGCAGCTCCAAGAGGATTTCATTCCTCTTAGGTCCTTTCAAGTCCAGCAACTCAGGAAGCATTGTACATTTCCCAGAGTACAAAATCAACACAAGAATGTTCAAAACATAAGGTGTGAAGGTCTTGTGTTCTAACCTTGTCCCTCAAACACATACTTTGGTGTCCACTTTATCTCCTAGCACATATGCAACTCCAGACAACAGGAAGTGTTTATCAGTGGGAACCAGTTTCTGCTTGACCTCCAGGAACCACTTCCAGACAGGGAGAGGCAGAGACTGATGCAAAGCTGAGATTGCCTTAACATTGCAAGCTGCCTGTGTGTCTGCAGAACCCAAAATAAATCTACTTACAGGCTGTGAGGTTGCTTTCCTCTGATATTCCTCTACTCCCTCCCCTCTTGACCAAGCCATCGCCAGCATGAAAAAACCTATCTGTGCTCCATTTTCTGTCAGGGTAACCCGAGACAAGCACTGAGCACACCCTCACCTCTCATGGCTGATCAGGATGTGTGCAGGCACTGGCACCATCACCTGGAGCCCCTCCTGCTCCCTGGCACGGGCATGCAAACACACCAGCTGTAGCTCTGCCACTCCCACGGGCTGTACCTCATGCCAGTTCCTCCCTAGAAATGTTCGTTGGGGAAGAAAGGGGTAGAACACAAAACACAAATTTTAATTAGTTAAATAACAAATGCAGTATTTAAGTTAACATCTAAGGTTTTGTTCTCCCTCCCTCTCTTCACATGAAAACTCCATTTATCTGCCAAATTCCCCTCCTGAGAAGCAATCCTGCCAAGGAAATCCATAGAGCAGGAGCAGCCTGCTGGCTCCAGAGCTGCACTGATGGATGGTGAACAGCCATGTCTGACAAAGCTGCTCTGCAAAAGGCAAAAGGATAAAACCATGCAGCTTTAGTCACCTGAAGCACTATAACCCATTGGCACCTTGAATTGTGAAACAGCAGATGCTAAAAGCATGGTTAATGATCATACACAGTTCTAATCTCCTGCTTGAAGGGATAAGGATGAAGTTTTTGCTGCAGAACTACAGAAATCTTCTTTTAAGGACTATTAAGGCATTTTCTTCAGAGGTGTAACAGCAACAGATGCAGCAATTTCTAGACTGCAAAATCCCTCCCTTCCCTGACCTTGAGAAGCACCAGGCTCCAAGCAAAACTGAAATATTTTTCTTAGGCTGGCTGGCTGCCTACTCACAGTCCCTTTTCAATAAAGCCAGCTTGGAAGAAGTCAGGCAGAAGTTTATATATCACATAACTCTGCTCCACTCTGAGCAGACACCAGATTATACAGGATTCCACAGGAACATTTTGGCCAAAAAAGCCCTCCAAGATCACTGAGTCCCACCACTGACCTGACACTGCCAGGTCCTCCACCAAGCCATGGCCCTAAGCACAACACCTATAGTTTATTAAAAATTACAATATTGTTACATAATATTACAACAATGGTTATAGATTACTGCTACCACACTTGCAAATGATCTTCTTTGCTAGAGGAATCACTGCCCTTTCCAGAAAACAAGCCAGCACACAGCAGCCATTTGCTAAATGGTGACTTTTGTGAAACACTATGATTGAGTAACTTCACATTAATCACAAGTGAGGACTATTACAAGCTCAACCACTGAACTTGTCACTTGACCTTCCTATATTCCTATTCCTTTCCCTACTCCTCTTTCACTGTTTTTTCCATGCTGACTGTGTTTGCTCTGGAACACCTGCACCTGGAACTGCTGGATGAAACAGGCCCTCCCAGGCTCCAGGGAGGCAGAGGATAGAAATTTTCAGCACAAAAAGTCTCAAAACGGGCACCAAGGACTTTGTAAGGTCCCAGTGCAATCAATTAGTTTACCAGCTTCTAAGAGCAAAGACATTCATTGGGATACAGTCACTTCCCCGATTTACCTTCTAAGAGGTCCAGGTATACCAAAAAGGCAGCGTAGACTTGAGTGCTGTCAGATACATCAAGTGACATCATTTCTGTGAACTGAGACCCAAAAAGCAACATTGATGAAGGAAAGCACAGGTTATACCTGGAATGCATACACCATCTCTCCAGCCAGCAGAGCCACTGGAGTTTCAAACCAGTTTTAAGGCAATCAAAAAGCGGGACTTGTTTGCTGACAGTATCTCAAAAGCTCCTTTTTCCACATTCCCCATATCGTAGCACTTTAAAAAAGCAAGCAAAATAAACAAACACAAGAGGATCACAGCTATTTCTGGAACAGCTCTAGCTTCGTGGAATTTTACCTATTTGGGGGTAAATAATTTTATCTATTTTTGCTGCAACACATCAACATAAGACGACAGCCAAATTAAACACCTCCATGTTTTCGGTGTGGTAAAAATTAAGATGGGAGTCGAAGTTTAAGCCATTTACGTTTCCCAGATGGGATTCCATGATTAAAACCTCCGCTCCTGCTAGCAGTGGCATTACCCAACTACCCCAGGGTCGGAGCCCCCCTCGATAAGCACAATATAATAGATTATACTGGCAGATTATATCGGCATCTCCCCCCAGAACCCTCCTGGGGGGACCCCAGGTGCACCTCGGGAGCCGCGAGGGGGAAATCCTGCAGGAAGAGCGGGACCCCCGGGAGACCAAGGGACCCCCGCCCCGCCCTACCGTGGGGTGAGTCGTGATCCAGTTGCCGCCAGCCGCACCCGACCAGCTGCCCTGTGCTTCCGGGGCCCTCCCGGCCGCGGAGGATCCCTGGCCCGGACCGATGCCCCCCTCGCCCCCCGGAGCCGGGCAAACGCCGCTCCAGCCCGGCGCGGCCGCCGGCTCCATGCTCTCCACCCGCGTGCAACGCGGCCTCACTCCGGGCGGCGCCGCGCACCCAGCGCTCCCGGGAAACTGCCGCACCGCCCCGACCGTTCCGCCTCCGCTCCGTTCCTACCCCCCCGCCGCGGCCAAAGGCGCCGCTTTAAATCATTTAAACAAAACATACATCTATATTTATATCTATAGCTATATACCTACACGTATTCCTTTCACGGTCCCTTCTTCTAAAGGCTCCAAAGCAAGGAATGTGTTATCAAGCCGCAATGTCCAGAGTTCTTATAGACTGCATAAGGGACATTTCCTCCAAGGTGTTGCCATTAAAAGCACCTCGGACTGCTTTACTAGAAATATCTCTGACTCCAATGAGAATATGCTTTGCCTAATTCCAAACATCCCAGGTCTGGCTTATCAGCTCCATCTGTCTCAGTGACTCTTCTGATAAATTTCAAACAGTGGCTATTCTATAATAAAGCATCAATGAAAATTGGTCTATTATGTATGTAACACATAAATTTGTATGTGGTTTGTAGCCACAGGGAGTCATATTTGGGCCAATCTAATTCAAGGAATTTAGTGGTAAAATGAGCACAGCCATTCTGGCTGCTTAAAATGTATTGTGTTAGCCAGCACTTCAATTCCCTGGGCACAGAATAGATGGCTAGATGGGATAAAAAATCCAGTCTCCAAGACTTTCATGGAAAAGTTAGCAACAGTGGTTCACTCAGCTGCTGGGAAAATAACTGGATGGATTTGAGTTCTTAGAGGTGAAGAAGCAAGTGAAAGGAGATGGATCCACATCAATCTATAGATGAGTCAATTTACATCAGCAGGATGGAATCTCTGTTTTCCTCAATGTAGGAAACAAGTCTAATTTAGAAGAAATCTGCCTCAATTTGTCACTTGCCAAACCGAGGGATTATGCCTTTACCAGAGACAGTTATCATAGCTGGAATCTCCTTGTTTGGTGTAGATATTTAGAGGAGGCTGAAACAAATGGCTAAAATTGATTTCTGTGGGACTTACATCTGCAAAAAGCTGTTTCTTCCTCAAAGCCAATATTTTGCCACAGAGTGGCTCATTGTCTTGTCACAGCAGGATGGAGTCTGGGCTTAAAAAACCCCACAGGATAGAATTTTGGCCACCAATAAAGAAGTCAGAACTAGTATAGATTTCTTTGTATGTGGACATAAAGTCATATACATTTATAGGTGTTGGAATGACACAAATTGTCGGGTAACTGTTTACCTGAGCTCTCTAAACTTTGCCCCGTGCTGTGTGTGACTGGAGTGAGAGATGAAGCTGAGCTGACTCCTCTCTCTTCTGCATGGAAGAACATCTCACATTTCAGGTTTCTGTCGCTCTTTTGTATTCCACAGCAGCCAGCCAGCACAGGGAGTTGTGTGAGCGAGGGAACATCACTTTGGAGAATGAATTACTGGCTTTAGGATGCTGCTGGATTCTTCTCATTTGCCCCCAGCAAATTGTTGTAGTTCTGATGCTGCTCACAAAATAAAAAGAAGAGAGGAGTCTCTTCTTTTTTCAGAAAAGAGCTGAAGGGAGTTTAGATTTCACTAAGGACATCAAGACCTTCACTGGTTAAAAGCACACTCAGAGTTTTGGCAAAGGCAGGCAGAGGAGGGGCTTATTTCTGCTGAAATATCCTAAAATCAGGACTGAGACATAGCTGGAGTGTCCAGTGAATGGAAAATGCCGGCTTCCAGCCCTTCACATCAAGTATAATTTGGCAGCATTAGTCCCCACCCTTCAAATGTCAGTGGTCCCGTGGGCAGCAGCAGAATTCCGTGCCTGTAGATTGGGCTGGCTCCTGTGCAACTCTAATCACCTCGCACAGGCTGCAAAGCTGCTCCTTCTATTTGGTTAATGAATCCAAGCATAAAAGCAACATGTGGCAAACTAACCGTGAAAGAAAAGCCTCATTAATATATCATTCTAGAAGGACAATTATAAAGGCATTGTGAAGGGCAAACAGGAGGAACACATTTGCGCTAATTGTTCAGGAAGATGCGTACAAATTGAGAGAATTTCTCAAATTTTAGTGCAGATGATTCTATGACCCCTGGAGATTCTTTATTGAAGTTTCCTAGGATGACCCCTTTTTGGGAAGTCATCTGATCTGGAAACTGAGACAATATAATTTGGTGCGTGTGGTAAATTAGGTTCTATAAGCAAATAAGAGTAAACATTAACTCTATATATGTGTGTATGTATATTTATATATATATATATATACTACCTGGATGTAAGCAATTCACAATGAGATTATGAATAATTAAACAATTGTTTGCTCGCTAAAAGTTTCCTCCTTTTTAAGTGTTGCAAGCACACAGCAACAGTAGCACCTGCTCAAAGTGGGTCTGTCCACCTTGGAGAAACTTCCTACCCACAGTAAAACCCAAATATGCTGTGATGGGGCCCTTAGAATTAATTAGAGATTTCATGTTGAAAAGGGTCTAGCATGCCCAAATCCTATTAACTTCTAAGAGAGCTATGATTACCATGCCCCTTTTAAGATCATGACCCAATAATTTTAATTGCTGGAATACTTTGTATGTATTTTTATGCTAAATTGTCATCAGTCTATTCATGGGAACATCTCCATGGTGGGTAAGTCAATGAAGTACAGGGAAAATCTTCCCTGTATTTCCTGTCTTCAAAGAAGAGGTTCTGAGAAAGTTGAGGTTGTTCAGCCAGAAGAGGAGAAAGCTACAAGGAGACCTCCGAGCCCCTTCCAGTACATGAGAGCGGCATATAAAATAGAGGGAGAGTGATCTTTTAAATGGGCAGATAGTGACAGGACAAGGGGAACATCCTTAAACCGACAGAGAGTATATTTAGATTAGATATTAGGAAGAATTTCTTCCCTGTGCAGGTAGTGAGGCCCTGGCACAGGTTGTCTGCAAGAGGCTGTGGCTTCCCTGTCCTTGGAAGTCCAAGGCAACGCTGGATGGGGCTTGGAGCAACCTGGGACAGTGGAAGGTGTCCCTGCCCATGGCAGGGCTTTGGAATGAGATTATCCTTAAAGTCCCTTCCAACCCAAGCCTTTCTATGACTCTACGATATTAATCCTTCAGCTGTGTTCCATTTGGAACAGCGCATCCCTCCTGCAGCGTGGGATGGGTGCGGGGTGTGCAGCTGCTTTGTACAGACATCCCGCGGATGCTTGCCAAAAAACTTTCTGATATAAAAACTCAAAGTTACCTTAATTCCCTACCTAAGTGGGAAGGATGAGAGCGAGATCTCCACCAAAACATCGAACAAAGGGACGCCTCAGCGTTAGCAGCAACGCTCCGAAAGCCTCCTTAAAGGCCAAAACTCGGGTGGAGAAATGTGGGGTTTGAAGCTTTTACCGTGGGCTTTGACCAGCGGCGCTGATCGCCGCCTCCCGGAGGTCGTGGGGGTGGGACCTGGCGCCGCACCTGGGGTCGCACCTGGAGCCGCGGGGCCAGCGCGGGGCCGGGGCAGTGCTGGGGGGCGGTGATCGGGGCTGTGAGCGGGGCGGTGAGCGGGGCTCGCAGGGCGGGCGGCGGCGCTGCTCAGCCCGTCCTTCCCCTCCCCCTCCTCCTCCCTCCTCTGCCTGCCCCTCCTCCTCCCGCGTTCCCCGGGCTGGAGCCCGGTCTGCCGGCGGCTCCGCG
>VXBI01002687.1:304327-496265 GCA_013397375.1 Toxostoma redivivum
CTCCGCGGCTGCCCCTCGCCCGTCATGGCTGCGAGCGCGCCGCTGCTGCTGCTGCTGCTGCCGCCGCTGCTGCGCGGCTGCGGGGCCGCCGCCCCCGAGCCGCCCGAGCCGCCGGGGCCCGAGCCCGAGCCGCCCGCGCTGCCCGAGTCGGCGCTGCTGCAGCCCACCGTGCTGCTCGCCATCCTCGCCCGCAACGCCGCGCACACGCTGCCGCACGTCCTGGGCTGCATCGAGAGGCTCAGCTACCCCAAGAGCCGCATCGCGCTCTGGTAAGGGCCGGGGGCGGTGCGGGGAGCGGGCTCTGCAGGCAGCCGGGACCGCGGCGCTCCCCCGGGCAGCGCCGAGGGGCAGCGGCTGCGCCCAGCCCGGGGAGCCGCGGCTGTGCCGGGGTGGCCGGGGAGAGCTCGCCGCCCGTTCCGGGGTCCCCCCGCGTGTCGGGAGCACGATGGCTGTGCCCGGAGCCGCAGGGAGATGAGTTATCCCAGCAGAGCTGGCCTGGAGCCTGGGAACATTCACCGCCGGAGCATGTGTCCAAATCCACAGGCACGGAGAACTCCGGCTGGGAGCGTGGGGCCGGCTCCCGGCTGGTAAATCCCGGGCTTTGTGGGAGCTGGTCGGGATGTTCCAGGGCTGGAGAGCGGGCGGGCTGGGTAGGTGCTGGTGGGCATTGAAAGGAGCATTGTTGCCAGGCTGGAGGCTGGAAGATGGATTAAAAGATGTATTCAGAAATCGCAGCATGGGGGCAGCTGCGGCGGTCAAACAGGGGTCGGGATGGAGGAATTAGAGCAGTTTGGGAACTGATCAATCTGCCTTGGCAAGGGGACAAAGAAAAAAAATATTTGAACCTGACATAAGTGTTGGGAGGAACAGGATTGCTTGGAAGAATCACAAACAGATTTTCTTTTTTCTCTGTAGAGCCTGATCCAAAATTTGCTGAAGTCTGTGGTGAGACTCCTGTTAACTTAAAAAGTCAATAAAGTTTCGTTTTACTTTGAAGAGGCGTGGGGAGGACCTTTCCCCCAGTCGTATCACGGAAGTGTCATTAAACAGATATTTCTGTGTGTGCTTCAGTAACATGGCTGTAATTTGTCTCCAGGTACAGGGCTCTGCAGAACATCAGTGCATGGATTTTTTTTTCCTTCTTTTTGTGTTGCAGGTGTATAAAGCAAGTTGTGCTATCAGGCCAAATTTGGGGTGCCACACAAGTGTGATGTGGAATCACAAGCTGGTGTGTGGCAGTGGATAAATTCACATTCCTCTCTGTGTAGATCTGTGACTCCTCATTCATTTGTATCAGTGGGAATTTTACCAGTTGAGATTTGCTTATAGCAGATGTGTATAAAAACAGATATTATCAGACCCCACATGGCCTGTGATTCAGCTGAGCTTGGTGTTTATAAAAACTCGTGGGAGTTGTAAGTGCAGTCCTGATCATCAAAGCAGAGCACATCCTGAAATGCCTCTCGCTGTACTGCAAGGTTTTTTTGGGGGGGTTTAAGTCCTGCAGATAACTGGTTGTCTCTACAACTTTTTCAGTACATTTCTTGTATTATCCTCACTAAAGTTAAGGTCTCTTCAATATTATGTGAAACTATTTGTGGGGACTTATTTTAACATAACTTAAAATATACTAAGGTTCTTATAAGAAGTCACTCCCTTTTTAAGAGGATTGCACAGACACAAGACATGGCTAAGCTGGAAAATCTGCTGATGAAAATATCAAGATTTATAAAATGAGAATGACTAAAATTGTCACAGCCACTAGAAAAGAAGTTCTGAGGATTCTCTTGAGTTGCAGCAGAGAGTGAGGTGGCAGTGGTTACTTGGAGAGGTTTAGCTCTGCTCCTCAGTAAGATTTGAGTTTTTCCAGAGCTGGGAATGTTCAGGACATGAAGTACCCACTCTGAGCAAGCTCACATACGATATCTATAAAGTCTCTTGAGAACAAGTGAAACCATTCAGTCCATTTCTGGAAGCATCTTGTGTTTCAGACAGAGTCCTTTCAACAGATGAATTCCAAGATTTACCTGTGTCCCTGTGCTACTGGGATAGCTTGGGGAGGAGGGCAGGGAAGTGGTGTTTGTCACAGACTTGCATTCTTCCATTGCCACTTACATTCTACTTCAGCATTTTCTTGAGTAAGTCAGCATTTTAAAATGCCCAAGCGTAGATCGTGAGAATGAAAACTAAAAGCATATATAATCTCTCCAGCTCCCATAAGCTCTGTCTGCTGGAGGGCTGAAATTGGGCAGTGGATTCCTCTGACGGATTTCTGGGGGGGAAGCTTTGTGAGTGGCATAAAGATGGGTTAAGAGATAATGAGTTTGAAGCAGGCACTGAATTTCCTTTGTGTAGTCTGTATCAGTCTGAAGCTTTGTTGTCCTGATACTGAGCAAAAAGTGTGCTCTGCGCAGCCTTGTGTTCCCTTCTTACCTTTGGTCTTAATTACGACTTAATTCCGAACGTGTCTGTGAGCAGCTTTGGAAGGACTTGCTGGCTCCTAATGAGCCGAGCAGGCCATTTGGTGTGGGGCCAGCTGGCACGGAGCAGCGTGGCCCCGCAGCTAAACCCTTCCTTCCCTTGCTCCCCTCCCCGGGAATCAGGAAGTTCCACCGGGCTGCTCCCGGGCCGGGCCCTGGCCTGTGTTCACCCCGGCGGGGACAGCAGGCCAGGTCACCCTGGGACTGTGCTGATGACTTCACGGTGGGAATTTCTGTGCCACAGCTCCGCTTTCTGTCCTGGCCCTGCTGAGCTTCCCGGCACAGACTTGGCCATGGGCGGTGTGGGAGCCTTTGGAGCCGGCTGTCCCAGTGGGAATGGCAGTCTCCCTGCTTTAGCCACAGAAGCCAGGCTGGGTCTCCTGTCCCCACGGAGGTGCAGTGCTGAAGGGAACAGCTGTCCCTTTGTGGAGGACAAGGGTTACAGCCATCCCTCTGAGCACCCAGATACCCAGAGCTGTGGGGAACGGTGGGGCCCACGGCAGGAGAGAGCCTAAAGCAAAAACCTGGCTCTTGGACCCAAGTCCAGCTTTTTTATACCACAGAGGGTTCTTCTGACATGCTGCTCGTGTGGCTGAACTTCTCCCAGGGCTCCCTGTGCTCCCAGCCCAGCTGGGAACCTTGCAGGGAAAGTGTACAGCATTGTTTGTGCTGGGCTTGGAGAACTGCAAAGGGAGGGAAAGGGATCTTTAACTTGGACAAAAATGACCCAGAAGTTACACAGTGTGCCCCAACCCTCTTTTTTTAGTAGGCTGAGGTTGTGGGGTTTTATTTTCAGCTGTATCAATGCTGACTGTTTATTTGAGATTGGTCAGTAACAGGTACAGAGTGTTTGCTTTTGGCTGCAGTAAACAGTGTGCATTCAGCAGTTTATCACACTGCCTTACACTGTCCTTAGTCTCAGATTAAGTGATAGTATAGCAAAGAAAGTTGCCTTTAATTTCATCTTCTGCTTCATCCTATGGGTCGTCTGCTCTCTCCTCTCTTAGTAACCTGGGGATGGAATGCCTGCATAAATTAGTTGGTGCTTGGGAGCAGTAATTAAGTCCTTTTGTGCTTGAAAATCTGTGCTGCTTTGGGGATCAGTGTATGCTTATATTTCAAAAATTATAATATGAACAATAGTGAGACAGGTGGAAAGCTGGAATAAATCCCAGCTGAGAGATGAGTGGATGTACTGTAACACAGCTCCAGGGAGGGAGTAGTTTCAACTTAAAAGTACTGGTTGAAGCTGAAAATAGAAGCTGATGAGATCAGTGTAATAATTGTATTTCATAATTATATGTTATTAGACTGGAACTAGCTGATGATATCTGAGCATTTTCTTATTCTTTAACGGTTTACTTTTCAAATATGAAAAAATTCCACATAGAAGGCAAACTCCAGTGAGATGCAGGGATCATTTCAAACTTTAATGACTGTTATTACTCACAGAGAAGTGTTGGCTTTCAAACACCCTGTGTTTTCTGTCCTTGTCACCATTTGAGCAACGAGGTCACTTTAATCTTCATGGTCACTATTAATCGCTTAGGAATGCTGACATTCCAGTCTGCTGGCTCTGCCTCTCCTGCTTCTGTCCATTGGTGTTTTGCATCCATTTCAGATGTGCTCACCTGTGTTGTGAGTTCCATGTAGCAATATTAAAACATAGATTTTAGAAATTAACCGAACTTCGCTTGGTTCGTCATTTCAATTTTAGTGGGATTTAGTTTCCTGTTTGTATTTGTAGATACTTTAAATTTATTTATTACATAGTTTTAGTAACAGTCATAGACTGAGGGGTCAAGAGTGAGATGGGATTTGCACAGCTTTGGAATTGCAATTAAGGTGATGTTCCTGCTGTGCAAGGTGTTGCAGAGAGTCTTTCTGCCAGAGAACTTGCATTTAGAGGATGGCATCAAAAGAAGGAATAGGAGTAAATACTTCCAATGTCTAGCTGGAGGAATTGAGGTAGAAGGGTAGAGTAACCTACATGAGATTCTTGAATTTATCAAGACTGGAGATAGAAGAATCAAGAAATGTCAGTTATGAATACTTTCTTGCTAAGGTCATTTTTACACCAAAATGCAGTAAAATTACATAAAAATCGAAATCCAGGGAAGGCTAAAGAACTGTTCCCATCCCAATATCCATAATCACTTTTTTTTTTGTCCTTTGGATTTATCTCCCTCATCTCGATCTTGGCAAACTGAAGCAAATGGCATCATGAAATTATTCAGTAGAAACATTTGAAGGGAAGTCAAAAATTATTGCTGTGCCTTGCTGAGGTCTGCATGGCAAGACACAAACCACTCATCAGCTAAAAACTGTGCAGTTCTGCAGAGAAGCCATAAAAGCAGCGTGAGCTGTGCAATGACAATGTTCAGGGTAGCAGGAGCTTCTCTATTTTTCCCTGCTGTGGTCACACATTGCCAGATTCTGATGCTTTTTTGATGGCATTAAAAAGCACCTTTTCCCACACTTTATATTAGGGTCTACTAGACAGCAGTGAGAATATTGGGATAAAAGAAAAAAAGGCAAAAATAATTTGGCATCACCATAAAATGAGTAAATATGAATAAAATGAATAAAGCCCTCCACAGGTACAGGGATAATACCATAAAACTGGTTGCTTGAAATGTGTAGGAGTTCTGTGAAACTAGTGAGCATAGAACATTGCGTGTGTTCGTTTAATTATTTTTTATATCTGAATTCTGTATGGTCTGTATCTCTGAGAATGCAACAATTTATTTTGGCTGCTGTCTTTTGGCACTCACCTTTTGAGACAGGGGTCTACCCTGTAATCTGTGTGTCTGTCCCTTGTGTCATAGGCTGCCTGGTGCCTTGTAGTGCAGGTTGTGGGTTTAGAGACTGGAATCCAATAAAATAATCTGTTGCCCAAAAGAAGCAGCAGGACAGAGTTCAGTAGCAGAGGCTGTCGTTTATGATAAGCCTTTGAATATTGTCAAAGGTCAGGAGGATCTAGTTTTCAAGATTGTCTTTTTTCAGAAGTACAGAACAGGGATGAAAAGACTTCAAGGAGTCATTTGGTTCATTCCTGCCCAGGACAGGATCCCACTTCGTCCCTTACTTGTCTTTCCTGCAGGGTTGGGATTCCCTATCCAGTCCATGCTGCCCTGGTTGTGCACTGGTGTGTCTTTTGAACCACCTCCAAGGACCAGCTGCAACCAATATTGGCTGTTAAGCGCTCCTGTTAATTTGCCCCCCGCCTAAAAAAATGGTCAATTTCACTTGTACTTGGGCACCAGCTATTTCAGCTCCTTATTTCCTACAAATCTGGGAGTAGGGATCAGTTAGGTCTGATCCAGGGGGAAGCCTGCTCAATTGCCACTGTCATCTTCATGTTACAGAGCCCTCTCCCCTCCCAGTGCTTCTCCAGCTGAACCAATGCATGGATCTCCTGGAATGGTTAGTGCTGGAATGCACCTCCAAAGGCTGGCTGGTCCCTGCTCAAAGCCAGCTCTGGTGAAGGCTGCCTGGCAGTTTTTGAGTTCAGGTTTTTAATGTCTCCAGGGATGGAGGCTCTATAATCCCTGGGCAGCCTGTCACTGTCAAAGACTGTCTTGGAAATTCATGTGGGCTGAGGGTGGCAGACCTTTGGGATAAAGGCTGTTGTTCCAACCACTTTTTCTCCTTTCACTTTCACATTTTCTGCTAAATGGAGCATGCCTGGTCGCTGCCCATCAGAGGAAGAGACCCCAGTGTGTGAGTGCAGCTGAAGAAGGGTCAGTCCCTGAGTTTGGCCAGACCCTTCCTGAGGAGACCAAAACAGAGGTTTGTGCTGAGCCAGAGACTGAAGGGCTTTTTTGATCTCCTACGTAAATTATCACATACCTGCAATTATTTATCCGAGTCCCTTGGGACTAAAAGTCTTTATGCATTGGTTCAAGATTCTCTAAAAACAGATCTGTGGTGCACATGGTGTGCAGAACATCTCCCAGCACTGCTGCCGTCTCTTGTCCCAGAAGGCTCATCTGGGCTGCAGGGTCGAGAGAGGACCGAGGCAATGTGGGGTGCTGTCTGTCAGAACCTGGAATTTCCTTCCTGTGGGATGATGTCTCAGACTTTGTATTATCACAGTCTATTTCTGTGCATCTCATTTCCTTTATTCTGGTCAAGCATTGTGCACGTTGATGGTGTTCATGGCCAAGGGTGGATTATAGCTAAATGGGACCCACATGCACCAAAATTTCAGGATAAAGAAAGATAGGAATAAAAAAAAGTTTGGTGTTCTCTATGAAGTGAATTTTTAGCTCTTTTCTGTAAAATGCCCGGCTCCTTCATACAGCCATGTGCCACTGCTAATACAGTCATCAGTTAAGAAAAACACAATTATTTTTTCCTTTTTTTTTGTGTACAATTTGCCTCATACAATGCCTGAATACAGTTTTTAAGCATGAAATTATTAGTTTTGGTTGTGTGTGCAGGCACATACATTTGTCTCTGTATCTGGTGTCCTTGGGCCAGAGCACTTTTGTTATTGCAAAATGATGCCAGTTTTCTTTCTGGAAGAGTTGACAGAAGACTAATAACATGTTGATTTTAAACTTTTCCCATCTGACTGTGGATCTGGTATATACTTTCAAATGCAGTTCAGTCATTAAAGTTTTATGTGAACCACTTAGGTTGCGATAAAGTTTTGCAATGTAACACATTGTTTCTCGTCTTGACATGATGTGGCACTGCTAAAAAAAGACTAAATTTTGTACTAGAGACAATTCACTGCAGAGGACTGAAATTATGTTAATGGCCTATGAAGCAGAATTTCTTGTATCTCTTTGGGAGAAGTGGTTGCTTATTTGAGGTAGCTGTTAGACATTTTGGGAAGTGAAATCTTACTCAGGAGTGAAGGCTGCTTTCATTCTGACCAACTATTCAAGTATGTTTTTTCCCTTTACTACCATGTAACTAACTGTAGAATCAGGTAAAACAGCATGAAAGCTGATAGAGTTGTTTTGGAGTGGGAATATGCCTTCACCAAAGTCTGTCCTTGTTCTTTCTCCAGGAATTTATTAAAACATAGATGTTGATGGGATCTTTGTATTATCTGTGGTGCCTGAGTGGTTGTAATACATGGAATAAATAGATTTCCAGCTCTTTACTGTTACTTCTGTCTGCATGGACTGATAGGAATGACACACCTGTTCTAAAGATAAGCAGATCTTGATCTGGACAAGGATTTTGAGGCTATCTGCCCTGGAGAACAGCCATGAGAATCTAAATTCATGCTGAAGCAGAAGATGGTGGGAGTCCATGTAAACTACAGTGCCATGGTAGGGCTCATTTAAGCTTTTTCACATTAGGTTTTTAGGGCTTCAGCTCCAAAAGGGAATTGTTTGTTGGAATTTTTTTTAAGATTTTTTTTCTGTAAGGAAGAAAAACATGATTTATAATTATGCTTTTTTTTTCTCCTTTCCTCACACAGAATACAGCTTCCCTTGATTCTAAAAGGACTGTTTGCTTAGTTTTGATCTCTGCAGAGGGAAGGTTACGTGTTCATAACAGCCTGGCTTGAATTTTGCCCAGTGGCAACAGTGAGGTTGTATTACCTGTGAAGGATTAATTTATATCCTGAAGCTGATAGCAGGCTTATCTCTTCAGTTAGCAGGTCAGAACCTTGGTTTTGCCGCTGGCTCAACAGCTGCTCTTAAAATGGGTGTTGAATTGTACTTTTGGGGATAGGATGAGAGTTTAATGTTGTCATTTGAGTTATTTCCTCAGTACTTTCAATCATTCTTGTCCTTACAAGGTACTTGGGAAAGTTCAAGGTCAGGTTAGACGGGACTCTGAGCAGCCTGGTTTGGTTGAAGATGCCTCTCTTAGTTGCCGGGGGGTGGGACTGAATGACATTTAAAGGATCCTTCTCACCCAAATAATTTCAGGATTGGAGGAAAAGGCTGTTTTCCAGCATTCCTATTTTGAACTGCTAATTGTGACGAGGAAGGTAAATGTTAAAACTCTGACAAATGCAAACCCTTTGTTGGTTTTGTTTTGGTTGGTTGGTTGATTTTTTTCCTCTGTTTTTTAGCTCAAATACATGAATTATTCTCTACCAGACTTCAGCTGAGTGAACTTAAGCAAGTTCCTGTAGCTGGACTGCTGTATCATTAGATAACTTAAAGCCTGCTTCAGGCAAGTTGTAAAAATATCTTAGCTAGGAAGTGTGAGAGATCTGTTCTGTTCCCACAATTGATGTCTAGGAGGCAAAGAGGAACATGACCTGTAAAGCTTTGCAGCAAGACTCTTCTCTCTCCATCAATCATCAGCACTCCTCAGTTCATATGAGGAAGCAGAAATGTTACATCCTCTTTGCATCAGAAAGAGAACCAGAAAAACAAAGTGTTTAAGTGATATTGAAATGTGATTCGGTGTGTGCTGCAGGAGCAGAGCAGGTGCTGAGCTCTGTCCTTGACTGCACTGCTCCAGGGAGCTGCTTTGCCTTTATCCTTGGGGTGTTGCAGAGTGTGTCCTTTACTGCTGCACCTTCATGCTGGGAGCCCCCCTTGTGGTTCATTGAGAGTGTGTTTTAACTCTTGCAAATTCTTCCTCTTAAATGAAGACAACAAATACATTCCTGTAGTCTAATCAGAACTTGGAATTAACACCATAACTCATAAAGACAATGACAAAAATATTTACAATTCAGTGAAAAGAACAACAGTCACATGCAAAAGTCACTAGACTTAATAAAAATCCTAATTAAAAAAAACATTGAAAGATATGTCAGTGTAGGAACTGCATAATTAGGGTAAAGATTTGTGTTTTCATTTTGGAAAAACAGTAAAAGGCAAGCTATTTCTCTTTTCTGTAAACTGAAGGATTAAAAGGAATTCTAGTATTTTCAGGAACTGCTGGCCTGCATTTTATTTCTCCTTAATTCTTGGCTACAATTGGCTAGAATTACCAGGGGGAGAAGTAGCTGGAATAGCTTTCAGGTTTGGAAATCTAAATAGTCAAGGATCTATTTTACTGATGGGTTTTACAGACTTAAAAAATCAGGAGGAGAAGTGGTGTCAGTAGGGAGCAAGGTCAGATAATCTCCTGTGCTATGGACATGATCCCTTGCTGCCCGAGGGATTAAAGTGAAGTTAGGTCTTGGGAGTGGGAAGATTTTGAGAACTCCAGTTACTTCTGCAGATCCTAGAGATGGAGAGAAGGGCTGATGATAGTGTGTCTGATGGAGTGTCTGATACGACCTTGTGATGCCCCTGGATTGAACTGGGATTCCTTAGACGGCTGTGGTAAGGAGTAAGATTTGGAGATACGAATTTTCTGGTGGATTTTGTGTGCTGACAGAGTTGGGAAGCAGATTGGTGTTGACTTGGTTGAATGGCATTTTTTCTCTCTTAGTGTGTGCAGAGGATTTCTGGAAGCACTTAGCTAGAGTTCATACTTTTGGTACTTTTAGTGCCTGGAACTTGATAGCTTCCCTAGTTTGGCTTGGCTCCAGCTCCTTCAGCACTTTCAGAGGGGGTGGGATGTTTGTAGAGGTGAATCCTTTCTGTTCCCTTTTGCTGCACAGGAGTAGCAAAGGTGAGAGTTGGGGTTGGGAGTTCCAAGCTGCTGTAGACTGAGATATGAGCAGGTTATTCAGGCCCTGGAGGTTTAGAAAAGCCAACTGTTGGTAGGGACCAAGCATTGCATGTGCTCTGTGCTTTGTATCTGGTTTAGCACAACAACATTGCAGTAGCCCAGTGCTGTGCTCATTTTTCCCAGTCCTACTCCCTTAGCATTACTTGACTCATTCACATAAATCAGTTTCTGGATGCTGCTGGTGTTTGATCCAGATAATATGTGCTCCTTCAGTACGAAGCTCTGGATGGAGTTTCCGTTTATTTGTCTCTGAGATGGGCTCCAGGGTTTTGGAGGAGCCTACCCAGACTCCTCTAAATTGGTTGGTAGAGAATAATAATTGGTTTTGGGTCTTTTGCCTCCTCAAATATTTTCTTCCTCTGGCTCTGGCTGTCAGAGACTATGGTTGCACTCATTTTTCAAAACACCAGTCTGAAATAAGTTCAGTGTGTGTGACTGGAATATGAAAATGTCACTGGTGCTAAATACTGTCTCTTAATTTATGATTTCTTTTTAATTCATTTTTTTACTTGAAGCAGGATTTAAATGGAAATTATAATATATAATTTTAAATGGAAACTAAGTTACTGAATGTGTTTGTGGTACAGGTTTTATCTCTCCTGGCATACCTTCTCCCTTTATTTATCACACAAACAAGTTATTGCTTCCCCAAAAACTCTTGTAAATAAGATGTTATTTCAGACTAGTGAGCTCATGGCCGTCTGCTGGCAGAACTCTGCTCTGACTTAATACAAACGAGGGCTGCTGCCAGGTTTTTTTGCCTAATACCTGAGCCTTGAAGGAAGCTCTGTTTCATAGAGCAAGAATTGAGCTGCTGTCAGTGGTGCTTCCAGCAGCCTTGCCTACAAACTTCCCATCTGGCTTTTTGGATGAGCCTGTCTTTGTGTATGTGATGCAGATTTAAGGAGGGGGGGATATGTATTCAGGGCTAGGCTGGGCCTGAGCAGGAGTTTCTTTTCTACACTCACATTGTGCAGTGATGTTTGTTGATTCTACCTGTGGAGAGCTTCAGTCACCTTCAGATTTGCTCTGCTGTGCTATTGCAAGGTGGAGAACTTGTTGGAGCATATGAATCAAAATCACAGATGGCAGCTAGGATAAAGTCAGTGTCCCACAGAGATCTGCCGAGGGGAGATGTGCTTCAGGTCTTTTACCTCTCCATTAGAGTGAGAACTCCAAGAAGAAATGATTGTGTGTTACATCTCCCAGCAGTAATCACCCACCTGACAAAGCTGACCAGGCTCCTGTAGCTCCTGCAGATATGTGGCTTGTTGGGCACTACAAAGACACCTTTGGGATAACCCAGAGGTTAAGGAAAACATCTGGTTCTAATAGTTTGGACACATAGCTTGGTCAAACCTCCAGACTTTCTTCCTCAGGAGAATGTATTTCTTCCAGGTCTGCTGACCCAACAAAGGTATATTTCTTCCAGTTCTGTGCTGGCATAGAAGTTAAGAATATACTTGGAAGAAACCAAAATAAAGAGCCCAAAACCCTAGATTTCAGCTCATTAGATCTTGTATGGGATTACATGATTTGAAGAGGTTAATGAAACTCTTTAAAAACAAGAGTTCTGTCCAATTGCAGCCACTGATAAACTGGCAGAAGTTCAAGAGCAGAATTATTTCTCAAAGGAGACAGAACCAGCCTTTCAGTTTTTCCATGAACTATCTTTATTTCATGTATTTAATAAATCCCTCTAGTTGCCTGGTACTTCTATGATATATCAGCTGTTCCCTTGCAAGCTGATGTTGCACATCAGTTGCTGCTGTTGTGTGGATTTGAGATGGAGCTGTTGGAGGGATTATTTGAAAGGCTTCAGAAGAAGGATCTGAGATGGTTTCAGATGAAAATAGTTTTTAAAAAAAGGTGCTGGTGTTTTGGTTTTTCGGGGTATTTTTTTTTTTTTTGTTTTGGGTTGGGGTTTGGTGGGGATTTTTCAGTGAGTTTTTGGTTTGGGCTGTGTTTTGGTTTTGGTTTTTTTTTGGCCAGTTTTTTGGTTTTGTTGGGGGTATTTTGAGTCAAGAAGATGATGGTAAATCTTTGAATTCCATATGGGGCTATTAGCTGATGCTTTTCCTGCACTGTGCAGTAGATCATATTAAATGAATACCTTTGAACATTACTCCCAAGAAACTTAATATCTTGAGCAAATAAAGTAAGCCATTAGGTTTCAGTTTATCTGCTGATACATCACACCTCTGTGTAAACCCTAAAGTCTTCAAAGACAGTCTATGTTCTTTTGTATGCAGGTGCATATTTTGTAGTATATAAGAAGTTGTGGCATATTACCTGCTCTTCCCTGGGAAGTGCTGGTATTGGGGTTAGGATGGTGTTTGCCTCTGGGGAAGGAAGAGCCTGCGCCTGGATTCCTGCATGCTCAGCAGAGGAACTGTGGGTTCCTTGAGGTTGGACATTCTCTGCTCTTTCATTCCTACCACAGCAATGCCTTGTGCTGAGGTATTCCAAAAATTCTGTTTTCCAGCCTTTGAAATTGCCTCAGAGCTGAAGGGAGCTGAAATGTCCAGGCTTGGGAATGCTGCTGGACAAGTGCTGTGATGCGTGCAGGGCTCCTGGGCTGGAGCATGTCCCTGACATGTCCCTGTCCCCTGAGGGAGCAGGCAAGTCCAACACCTGCTGGTGTGCTGGGCTTGCAGCGCACTTTATCTCATGCATTTCATCCCCTGGAATGGAGGTAGCTACGATGGGAATTTTTCCCATTGGAAAACAGCATTGTTAGGAACCATACTCTGCAGAATAAGGGTGCATGTGTGTTTTTCAGGGCTTCCAGTTACCCAGTTTCTGAGGAACTGGCTACTGAAAGACCTAAGTGCCCATTTCCTCTCTTTATTTAAATCCAGACAGTGATGGGGAAAAAACTACTTATCCTTAAACTGTGCATTTGTGAGATAAAGAGATAAATTGTGCTTTTGCATTCTCCACACTTGCTGATGCAGCTTTCAGTGCTTGGCTCTCCCAGAGATTTGCCCGTCCTCAGTGGGTGTTCTCTGAGATTCCTTCCTCTCCAGTGACTGCCCCCTGAAATCCACACAAAGAGAACAGACCAGCAGAAGGAAGATGTGTACTGCAGAGGAAGCAATCCCATCCACCAAGTGTCCCTCTGTTTTCGTGATCCCATTTCCTTAGCTGGGGATGGGAAATGTACAGCATTACTTACAGAGGGCTGCAGAGCCTTTAGCTTACAAGATCAGAGTTAAAACCTCACTGTTTTTCTTTGTCTTCTCTTTAGCATTCAGCCAGCCATCAGCACAGCACCAGTTTTCCATCAGTTTGAGTCCAGTCAGTCTTTTCCAAGGGAGAATGTGTTCTGACCCTGACATCTGTAGCATGTCCCGTGTGTTGACCCCACAGCAGCCATGTGTCCAGCATATGTGTGTCCATAGGAGAAGCCATGTGGATTTCTGTATCCCTGGGTGAAACATGAGATCACAATCTCATGTTTCTCTCTTCTGTTAGAGATTCAGGTCCAGAAATTTTAGCTAGCCCAACGTATTTGCAATTTTAAGTAGAAATACTTTGCTTTTAATTTTTTTTTCTTCTCTCCAGTACTAGTACTTCACTGCTTTAAAACTCTAAACCCTAAAAATCAGGAACCTCATATCCAAAAACCCAGAGTGGTTTTTTTTTCAGTGCTAGAGGCAAAATACTTGGATGGGAAGAGAGATTTTGTCTGTGAGTTTGAAAGAGTTTCTTAAAAGCAACACAAAGGAAAAGTTGTTCTTGTTATTACCATGGCCACAAATTTACCACTAGTCTGACAAGTACTCTGTGAATGCAATAAGTAAACTGCTCTATAAAAGCTAAATATCTGTAGTTTATTTCAGTGTGTATTTTGGAAGGAGTGTTAGCTTATTTTATCATTCCCAGTCCTGAGGCCCACTCCTTTTTTTGTGAAAATCCATTAATCTTTTTGGTTTTGTTTCTCTCTCTGTAAAATGAAGCTAGAGTACTGCCTAAGTACAAGGTTGAGACCCTTACTGTGAGTTTTAGGGGCCTCTGGGCATGGCCTCTGACCTCTGTGATTCACATCACCTCATTCCCAGAGGTACACTGCAGATGAGGACACTTAGCTGTTCAAAGCAGGAACACTGTAAAATCCATCTGGAAAAACTTCAGAAGATTTTAATTTATAAATTCATTATTCCATCCTAGCAGAGTAGTGTTTGTTGTGTTTTCTTTCCCCCCTTATTCAGAATCCTGTCAGCATATGAGGTTGTCAGATTTTCAGCTGTTTCTTCATCTGAAATGGGATGGACAAAATTATATCCTGGAAAACTTTCTGCTTCATCTGTAAAGGTTAAATATTTTTTTCCCTGCTTGGCTGCAGTGGTGATCTTTCTATTCTCTTAACTATGTATGAAACATTCTCAGCCATTTGCCAGCAAATATGATGTAATCCATTTATTTTCAAGCAGTGTACCATTCCATGCAATTCAGAGAACCTCTGTTTTCCAGGGGAACTGGCTACTTGAGGAAAATTAGGCCAAAATTATGAAGTCTCAAGTTCCATGCTGGCTTTAGCAAAGTCAAACTCTAAAATAACTCGCTGATGACTGTAAGTGTTAGTTTAGTGTTGGTGAAAGCAAAGTTTGGCATAAATTCCTTTATGCCAAGAGAAACCTGTGCCAGGGAGAGAGTCATGAAATCTGCTATGTTTGTGTGCTTTGAATTTGCAGTGGAGCAGGGGAAAATGTCTGATGTTGTTAAATACTCTTTGTTCTAGGTGTTTCTTGTAGGTTCACAGGGATTATGCTTGGGTTGGCTTATTATTCTGAGAGCTGGTTGGATCTCCAGTGTTGACACTTTAGTTCTGCTTTTTTGTTGTTGATTCCTTGATCCCAGGATACGGGAGGTTAAATGAGTTTTGTATTTCTGTCTAGGTTACTTTTCACGGGTGTTTTCTGAAGCTCTGATGATCCTTGGAAAGGCAAAAATCTGATATTCCTGAGTCTGTGACTCACTCGGGTGCTTTATCCTCTGGCTGTGCCACTTTGTGGAGTGTGAGTGGAGCAAACTGCACCCTGGGCATCACCCTGAGCATCACCATGGCTGTGCCTTGCACAACCTCTGTGTGCTTGGGTGGTGGAGGGGACCATGCTTCGTGCAGGTGGTGAAGAGGAGGGTCTGCAAATTGCTTGGAAGATGGACACAGAGGGAAGGTCAGGCCCCAAATGTCAAACTCAGTTTAACATTTAACTCACTCAGTGCAGTGAAGATATGGTGTAGTGAAGAGCCTGAGCTTCCTGGAGGCATTGAAGTGCTCAGAAATGGGGTATGAATTAATTAGGTCCACAAAGGGGGCATGGGTAAGTCCCTAAAGCCTGGATGGTGAGTGCAATGTTATGTAAGATCACAGAAAGTGACCTTAAAGCTTATCCAGTCCCACCCCCTGCCCTGGACAGGGACACTTTCCACTGTCCCAGGGTTTTCAAAGGCCTGTCCAACCTGACTTTGGACACTTCCAGGGATGGGGCAGCCACAGCTTCTGTGGGCACCCTGTGCCAGGGCCTTACCACCCTCACAGGGAACAATTCCTTCCCAATAGCCCATCTAACCCTGTCCTCTGGCAGTGGAAAGCCATTCCCTGTGTCCTGTCACTCCAGACCCTGGTCCAAAGTCGTTCTCCAGCTGTTTTGTAGGTCTCACTCCATTAGAATGACAGCCTGGCTCCCAAACTGTCTCCTCCTATGGTTATCCTGTGGATTGGGAAAACCTCTTCCCTACTGTAGAGGAGCAGCCACTTGCCATTTTATCATTCAGAGACAGTGGCAAACCAGTTGGAACCATGCTGAGCATTTGATGTATTTATTTTTAGTTTTCTTGCATTACCTTTTCTGTATGGTTCTTTTTAATGTTAATGCAAACCGTAAACCTGCTGCATGGGGCTTGACTTAAAGACTGATTGTCCTGACCTGCCCTCATCATCTCCTTCCATTTCCTGACCATATGGCAGGCAGCAGCATCATGGGATATGTGTTTTGTGGACAGTATTAGCTTCCTTCAGGTGGCTAATACCTTGGGTATTACCAGCAGCACCTTGGGTATCTTTGGATGAACTTGGAGACAATGTGGATGGACACTTAAAAGATTTAGTGGTCTGGCTGTAAAAGTGAGGATAACCTTTTCCTTGCCTGCAGACTTGACTGATTCCTGCAGAAACACAATTACAGAACACTTGAGCTGGAAGAGATCCATAAGGGTCATGGAGTCCCACTCCCTGTTCCTCACAGTGTTACCTAAATCTAAACTTCACTGAGAACCTCCTTGAACTCAGGCAGGGTTGGTGACATGACTTCTCTGGGGTGCCTGTTCCAGTGACATCCCTCTCAGTGAACTTTTTTCTAATAGTTCAACCTGACCTTTCTCTGGTGCACCTTCACTCTATTTTCTCATGTCCTGTCAACTGTTCACTAGAGAAAGGAGTCTCCCTCCTTGGAAACATTCAAAAGCCATCCAGACATCATTCTGGGCAGCCTGGTGGCCCTGCTAGTGGAAAGGGGGCATGATGACCTCCAGAGGCTCTTTCTGTGGTTCTTCTCTTGTGGTGCTGAATTACCAGTCCAGGGGGTCATGTTGGGAAGCCCCTGTGCAGCAGTGGGGTTTGCTGCCTCTTGGGGCAGCCCCGGGGCTTGGAAGAGGAGGTGCTCCAGCCCAGGAGGAAGGGCAGCCTGCCTGCAGGCTTGCTGTGTTCTAGGGCAGTGCCTGGGTCCCTTGTGAGATACAAAATGTAAAACATGGCAGCTCTTCTCCTTTTGAAGAATTTGTTACACATCCAAGGTTGACTTTTCTTGCTGTGCTTCCTGACTGTATTTTGAAAGCAGATTCTGTGCTAATGTTTTTCATCCCAAAGGTAACTGACTTGCTTGTATAGAAACTATAGAAGAAGCAGTCAAGAAATTTACTTCTGTTTCTATTCCTCTGTGTCTGTACTACATGTTATAAACACCTGGGATTTTATCATCCTTAAAGTTGCCCAGTTTTCCTGCAAGCAGCCAGTAATTCACAGCCCGCTGAGGAGAGCTGGAGTGTTTATGACGTGCCTGTGCCAGCCTTGGCCCTGTTATCTTGCTCTGTAAGAATAAACTGAAGTTATTCTTAGTGTCTAAAGCTCTGTGAGTTTCTGGGTGCACAGACAGCTCATTGTGCTGCCTGCTGAGACAGTGCTGGGGATCACACAGTGAGGTTTTAGCGGGCGGTCTTGATAGGGAGGATTTTGGCTCTGACCCTTCCAGCAGCAGTGAAAGGGGAATGGTATTCCATCGGCTGAGCGTAAACCAAACATGTTTTTCCTGTGCAGCATAGCAAACTTCGACTTGGGTATGGTAGATTTTTTTTTTACCTTTCACAAGCAAACTAGAAATAGTTCACACACATCTGCTGATCACAGTTTGAAAACTACTGTTCTCAAGCTACCCTGAGGTTGAATTCCTTTCGAAAAAGTCTCGCTGACTGTCTGCTTCCATAATCACAGAAGGGTTTGGGTTGAAACAGACCTTTAAACCCATCCAGTCCTACCAGGGACACCTTCCACTAGTCCAGGTTGCTCCAAGCTTCGTCCAGCCTGGCCTTGAACGCTTTCAGGGATGGAGCAGACACAGCTCTGGGCAGCACTGGTAATAAGATACCTTGTACAACACACTGTGAGGGTAATCAGCTCTAGGGGCAGGGATGGATTTACCCTTTCCTACTGGGCTTAGGTTGGTCTGTGTTCTGTATTATCCATTCCTGGTGGGAGCATTGCAGATACTTGGAGTGGAAAGGGTTTCTCTGCATACGCAGTGAAAAAAAAATTTAAATTGTTGTAACTGCTTTTGCCTGTGCAAGGCAAGTCTGGAGCTCTGTCTCAGGGTCCAAACCCTTAAACTTGGCATAGCTCCCTGTGTGAAAGCACGGCAGAAAGAGCTGTTAGACTGACAACAGCCCTGTGCATGTTGAAGGCGGCACTGGGATTTCTCCATGTGCCTGTAACAATCCATTCATCTGGCACGTGCTCCTGCTGCAGCCCTCTCGGTGCCCAGACAGTGAGCCCTTTCATGGAGAAATGCAGAGTCATATTTCTGAGTGCAAATTAGCCCGGGGATTGTTAGTAGTGTGGGCTTGGCTAAGCTCGTTTCTGTGAGCAGCTCTGGCGCTGGAGCAGGGAAGGTGTGGGCAGACACCCCGTGTGTGCTGCCAGCAGACAGGGGAGCCCAGGGCTGCCCCCCTTGCTCTCCTGGGGCACAGCTTACACACAGGGCCACGTGTCCTTCAGCCAAACGTCCTCCAGTTTGACTTGCTGTCTCTCGCAGTTGGACTTTTCCACAGATGGTGCATCAGGGATATAAGGCTTGGCACAGGGCTTATTGTCCTGTGTACTCCAGGAGAGCTAAGGAACTGTCCCAGCCTGCTGGGAGTTGCTGGGATGCTCCTGGGATGCGTTGCTGGTGTTGCACTGGGTCACTCTGTGGTGAGGCTGCTGCACCAGGGCAGTCCTGAGTTTGGGACCCTGTCTGAGTTCAGACTTTCTTCCTGCCTCTAACTCCCCTTTTCCAAGCCTTTGTGAGCAAAGGCAGATTGCTATTCTGGTGGAATGGGTGTGTTCCAGTGAGCCACTGTGGGTATCAGCTTTCTCTGACTGTACAGCTCACAAGGGGCAGGGGAGGAGCAAGTACTGATCTCTTCACTCTCTATGACCAGTGACAGGAGTTGAGGAAATGGCTGGAGCTGGGACAGGGTAGGGTCAGGTTGGAGATCAGGGAAAGGTTCTTCCTCAGAGGGTGGAGGGCACTGCCCAGGCTCCCCTGGGAATGGGCATGGCCCTGAGGCTGCCAGAGCTCCTGGAGCATATGGACAACACTCCCAGGGATGCACAGGGTGGGAGTGTTGGGGTGTCTGTGCAGGGACAGGGTTGGATTCAATGATCCTGAAGGTCCCTTCAAACTCAGCATATTCTGTGTTAATCAAAGGAGCCTTATTGGAGATGAGCACAGGAGAGCACGAGGTGCCACAGTCAGTTCTGCAGGTCTCATGTGGATCCCTGCAATGTGACTGCAAAGCCTGCAAAGGTGGCATTTTTCAAGCTGTTACTTAGTGAGCATATCCCTGGATGCACACATGCAGCCCTGCTGAGCTGGAAGGTGTTTCCCAGCATTTGTGCCACATTTTTTCAGGAATCATCACGCAAACACCGAATGCTTTACTGCGAGGTTTTCTTTGGGATGTCTCTGTGCACCTGAGTATGTAGGCAGGTAGCAGCCTGCTGGAGACAGCTCTGGAGGGCTTGCTGCTCTTGTCCTGTTGACAGTCCTATTCAGCCTGCAGCAACAACAAAGGAATTCCTGGTCCACTGGAGAAGCACAGAGTGTGGATGGAGATCAGCCCTGAGTTCAGAGCTGACCTCAAACAGACCTGTTGGGGTGGCAGTTGTGTTGCAGGGTCTGCACAGGGGAGTTGTTGAAAGCCTTCTAACGAAAATTGTGAAATACTGAGTGAAGGGCTTCCTTCAGCCCTTCTGGTGAGCTGGAGGCTGGTGAGCTCTGTTCTGAAGAGTGCTGCAGGGAAAAAAAAAAAATCTGGGTTTCAGTAGCCTTTGCATCAAGCTGTGGATAAAGTTTGAAAGTTCCAGGGAGTCTGATGGGAAAATATGGACTAATGTTGGTCTTCATTAACTGTTTAACTTTGAGCATCTCCTACCCTTCTAAACATAGCCATTTTTCTATCTCTAGAGGCAAAATCCTTTTGGATAGCCAAACATCTTTTGCCACTCTGTAGGAAGAGCAATTTATGGCCTATTCTTACATTCCTCTACTCCAAATGCTTTTGGTCCTCTTCTCCAAATGCTAAATTTGGGGTTCATCTCAGAGAACACAGTTGCTGGCACTCATTGAGCTCTTCTAGTTCTCTTACTCTGTTATTTTAGGTTTGTGATGGCCTCAAAGAGAAGCTGTCTGACAACTTTTGTGAAGAATGGCTTTATTGTTGCCTATCAGCAAAATTTTCACATGAAAGGGTTGGTTACTGTGTAAAGCTCTCCAGTGTCACACAAAACATCCTGCCAGTTTCCAGATCACAGAGCAGATTCTCAATTGGTGAAAGAAGTTGTCCTTTGCTCCAGAATTAGCTTGGTGTGTTTCTTATTGCTGCTTGAACTCCTAATTAATGATGTGAATTAAAATATTCCATTTTCATTCCCTAATTTCTTATATTGTTTCTTTCAGCCAACACTGGACAAGAGATGAAAAATTACTTGTTTGTAGTCATTTAATTATACGGTATTCCAGCAAGAATGTGTTTCTGTGTGTTGAAATCACTTTTAGTCTTGTAGGATGTTTAGAATTAAAATCGATTTGTAATAAGTCATATTTCATATTTTAAGTCAAGAGTTCTTAAAAATGTCTTTCCTGGAAGGGTACATTCTTAATATAGTTGGGAAGGATGGAACATACCAGCCTCACCCACATAACTTGGTTGTGTGCAGCTAATCCTGTTTGTCTCTGGACTGGGCAGGCACTGGGTGCTTACTGGTGCTTGTAGGGCAAGCTTCTGACTTTTTCTGGGGAGAAATAAAAGCCCATAAATTTAAAAAGTAAGTTACTAAAGGATTTGGGTCTGTGTTTCCTCCCTGCTGGGTGTCTGGTGGTCCATGGTATGAGTGTTCTCACCAGGGTGAGGCAGGCTCTGGGACCTTTGCACTGCACTATCTGCAGGCTTGGTGCAGACACCAGAGCTTTTCAGGTGTTTCTGTTTTGGTGGACCCTTGGCAATGTGGTACAGGCCCAGGTCAGTGTGACCATGGAAAAATCAGTGGTGCTGAGTACCTAAATATGAAACTCATCCATTTTTTTGTTAGCAGAGACAAGAATATTTCTAAATCCCAGTGTTCCTTCCCAGTGGTTTACACACTTGAATTAATCTCAAACAGCTGCATCAGCTGGTGTCTGAGTTAGTTGCTGGGATTAAGCTGTCCTTTCAGAAATTACACAACTGTTGCCATTAATTCCTCCTTTGAACAATTGATTTCAGAGGCCAGTCACCACCCTGATCCTACATGTATGGGATTTCCTGGGCTTCCCTTAGGGGACTTGTTCCCTTGAAGCCAAGGCTGTTTGGAAATACTCACAAAATGCAGCTGGATTTTTGTTTCTTTAAAGCTTAGCAGCAGGGAGAACTAAAACAAGACAGAGAGAGGACTTGGGATTGAAGCAGCTGGAACCTCCTTTGCATTGCAAGAGAATTCCCATTGCATGGATGCCAGGGAAGCTGTTACACAGGGATTTTTTTTACTTTTGGCATGAGAGAGCCAAATTTAGATTAGATACAAGGAAGTTTTTTACAGTGAGGGTGGTAAGGCCTTGGCACAGGGTGCCCAAAGAACCTGTGGCTGCTCCTATATCCCTGGCAGTGTCCAGGGCTGGGTTGGACAGGGCTTGGAGCAACTTGGGATCATGAAAGGTGTCCCTGCCCATGGCAGAAGGTGGAATGGTATGGGCTTTAAGGTCCCTTCCAGCCCAAATCATTCTGGGATTCCATGACTCTGTACTGGGGAGTGAGGGACAAGAAAGTGAGTGATTTCTTGAGGTAGCATGGAAAGAGCACAGATCCTAGTGTGTACAGAAGTATGTACACACATACATCTGTGAGTCATTCTCTTGGACTTGGAAGACCACTGAAGGTTTTAAAACCAATGCTGCTGCCAGCAAAATCCATTATCCACAGCTGCTGAAGGGCACGGGGAAAGAGTTAGAGGGGAGCTCTGTGTGCTGCATTCCTGTGCTGTGAGGTCCTGTTCTTGGACAGCTACCCAGCCTGGGGAGCAGCACTGCTCATGTTGCTGGTTCCATGCTCCCACGCAGCTCCCTGCCACCCATCTGGGCCCAGGTGGCTTAGGGACCAAGTTAAAACTAAAAAACAAAAAAAAAAAGGTACTTCCAAAAGTCTGTCCTTAATTAAGGAAACCCTAGAATAAATGTCAAGTCCCTAGGAAGCCAAAAAGTCTTACACATACGTTAGAATTTTGGCAACTTATTTAAGTACTTAAACAGTTCTTTGAACTTGGGCTGAATGTTCAGGCTCTGTTAATGAAGTGTGTGAGCACAGCTGTGCTAAAATAAGTGATTTAGATAGTTTGGATCTATCCAGAGTCTCTGGATTACATTGTTGAGAGCTGTCTCATGGTATGTTATCCCTGATCCCATTGGTACCTGGGAGATTTGAGATACCAAGTCTCAAATTCACAGACATAAGGTAGACCTGAAAAAGAAAATCATCTGTTACCTGTTAATTGTCTCTGTTGGATAAGCAGGAGCCATATTTACCTGTTGGTGGGAGAGTGTTTGGAAGGATACAGGGAGCCCTGCTTGGTTTGTTGCTTTTTTGAGAAGATCCTGAGCAGAACACAGAGTAATTGACAGTAACTCCATTTAAAATTATACAATAGACTAATCGAATGGTTTGTGTTGGAGGGACCTTAAAGCTCATCTTCTTCCATGCTCTGCCATAGGCAGGGACATCTTCCACTAGACCAGGTTGCCTCAAGCCCTGTCCAGCCTGACCTTGGATACTTGCAGGGACTGGATCTGTGGTAAAACCAGACATTTTCTCAGCTGAAATTAAATCCCTCTTACTGTGCTTCAGAAGTGTTTTGCTTCTGTCTTGTTTTGAGTTTTTTTCCTTCCTCTTTAGGATTCATCCCTTCTCTGCAAGTCTGTTCTAGCTGCACTGTTTTCTAGTCAAGGTAATTCATCCCTGGCTCACAGTGAAAACTGCCACTTCAGGGGTTTTTATATTTTGACTTGGTTTTTCTAAGCCTGGCAGCTTTCAGACAAAAAGAGCAGGGAGAAATGACTTGTCTGTTACTTTATTTACCACTTGTTTTGGGAAATCTAAGTCAAAATTTATATTTGACTCATATTAGGGCTCTGTGGCTGGACTCTGCTTTTTCAGTTATTTTTGGCCAGGCTGATCTCACACCCAGCATGAGCAGGGCAGCTTTGGTGACAGGAGCTCGGCTCCACTTGGACCAGGCTGCCTCAAGGGACTGAAAGCCAAAGACTTCTGTGCAGGATCTAAACAACTGAGAGGTTAAAACTCCCATCCTGTGCTCTCTTCATTGTGTGTCATTAAAAAACATGGTACTGCTGTGGTAAAAACACATGCATGTGGTACTGCATGTGGTAAAAAACATGGGACTGCTGGAGTAAATTATTAATAGTGGCTGGGGCTGAACGAAGTGGTGTGGATTTTTCCAATGCTCTGGGGTCTGAAATCCCTGGAGTCTCCCCAGAGCACTGGCTCAGCTCAGAAGGTGCTCAGGAAGATGCTGAGTCCTGCTCTGAGGAATGAGCTTTGTCCTAGAATATTTGAGCACCTCTGTTAGCACAAGTTCTGGAACAGAGCACACAGAAATGTGCTTCCTTCATCACTTTGGGGTGAGCTGTAATCTCTCTCTGAATGTTTTATTGCTGCTCAGCTCTCAGGAGAATGGCCAAGGGGAGGTACTGGTGCTTTTGTCACCAGTTGCTGTGTTACAGCTGTTAGGAATGATCTACTAACAGGCTTTCCATTGACTTTGGGCTTCGCTTTGGAGGAGACCCTGTGGGTTTAGGGCACATGGTCAACCTGTGGCTCTTGCTTCAGTGGAACTCAGTACTGGACCACATCTCATAGCAAGCCTCGTGGGTGAATTGAATCCCTGGCTGCAGGCAGAGAGGAACCAAGGGATACAGTTAAAACGGATATCCCTGGGGCTTCCTGGAATTTGGTTGCATTCACAACTTAGTTCTGCAGTGTCTGGAAGCAGCAGGAGCCCTGGAAAGCCAAGTGCATCCTCTTCCTGTGAACCATTTTCAATGCAAGCCCAGCATCAGCAGCCTCCTTACCACTGTCACCCTTAGTGTGTTCTCAGTGGAGTGATGGGAAGGGCCCACTCGAACCTGGGTGTCCAAATTTGACTCTCATACCATGAAGGGTGAACTCAAAACCCTCCTCAGGTCCAGCAGTCTTCAAAACACTGACAGAAAGGGAAAGGAGTCTCCTTACAGCTTTTATTTTTGGAAGCTGGCTGCCTCCAGTCCAGACTCAGCTCTGCACTGCTTGAAAGTGAAGCACTGACCCCTGTTCAAAGCTGTCCCTCCCACCCTGTTTGCCAAAGGGAGAAGGTGGCAAATGTTAAATTCAATAGGGAAATTTCTGCAGGGCCCTGGCTGTGGAGTTTGCCTCCACTTGTGTCACAGCATGACCCCATACTCTGACAAGCCAGCAGCACACAGGATGCATTTTGTCCTCTAGTATTTTTCCTATACAGATGGTGAAGAGGAAAATTTTCTCCTCTGACCTAGTGCCTGAGGTAAGTGAACTAAATAGCTTGGGAGAACAGGCCAGAGTGTAAAGAAGTGAAAAAGGGGGGATTGTTATTTTTAATTCCCTTTTTGGGGAGGAAAAAAGGAGAGCAACCGTCAGAGCCTAAATTAACTCCCCCTTGCAAACATAATTTGAGGAGACATTATCAAGCTAAAAATACGAGCAGTTTGTAAAAGGAGCTGTTTTCTGCATATGCTGCTACTCACATTACTTAATTAAAACAGGAGGTTCTTAATGCTGTGCTTTGATTTTCCACTGTGCACGATCCATGAGTTTTTGTGGGAGAGGGTACTTTGCTGAGCATGAACAATGAGGGCTTGTGTCCATGGTACGACTCCTGGTTAAAGCCAAAGTAAATATTGAAGTGGTTGTAGTTCTGTCAACATAAGCCCCTATACGAACATTCTCACTCAAACTTTTAAAAAATTTACCTTCTGTTTATTGGAAATGGGTTTAAATCTGAGTGGGAAAAGCTGCCATGTTACTGGAATAGAGGTGTCCGTCTGGAGGTATGTCCTGCTCTGTTTATTAAACTTTCTTTTCTGAAAAGAGCTGGAGGAATTAGAATTTTTTTTCTTGGTTGTGTTGCACAGGCTTTAGGTTGTAAATCTTGTAGGGGACCTTTATTCTTTAAATCCTAGGTGGTTTTAATCAGCTCTTGAAAAGGATGTTGCTGATCCACTCAAAAAACAGGATTTGAACGTGGTGCCAGGTCAACAATATTGCTGATAAACTCCCACACAGATAATAGTACTGTGCTCACCAACTTGCTTTCAGAAAATACACCCAAAAATCCAGGCACTGCCTTAGTCTAAGGGCCATGTCAACAATCCATGCTCTTGGTGAACTGAGTGGAGCTGGGTTACAGATCCACTCTCTTTGTCCTGTCAAGTGCAGATCATGGACCAGTAAGGATAGAGGATGGAGTAAAAACACTTCTGTAGGACAGGAAAGTGGGCAGAGGTGATAGCATCTCTTGTGTGATGTGTTCTCACCACCAAGCTGAAGTCTTAGCTGTGTACTTCACTTCTTGAAATGCTACAGAGGGCTACAGAAGAATGTTTATAATGTGGAGTGTCCTAATGTGCCTCACGGGCTTGAGGAGTTCTTGCTCCCAGTGAGAAGTCCTGCTCACATTTTAATTAGCTTGTTTTTCTTGTACAGGGGTTGCATTAAAAGAAAAAGGAAAAAAATAGGGAAAAATATGTGCCTGTTTTTTCCACACAGTGCTATCGCAAATACCAGAGCTGCTATTTTTTTCTGAAGGGGAAAGGTGGGCTGGTTCCGATACTACAAAAGGAGTCAGTGTTGATGCTGTCTGATCTTAAATTAATTATTCTGTAACTAATAGTGATAATTGCTTTTGTAATGGTTTGGGTTTTTGGGGGGATTGATTTGGTTTGGGTCTTTTTTTGTTGGGTTTTTTGAGCTCAAAGCTGGAAGAGCAAAGGTTTGCCAAACTACTAGTCATAGGGCATGTTTCATCCAGGGTGGAACAGACTTTATTGCCTTTGGGGACTTTTGTGCTTAGAAGTGCTGCTGGGTGGATAGTCCTGGAGAGAGCTGTCCCTCCTTTGTGCCAGAGCCTTGGCTGATCCATGTCTTGGAGAGTCTACTGGGATGTGAATTTACCTTCTGTGTATCACCATGACAGCCTGGGCACCAAAGTCATAGAATCATGGTATGGTTTGGATTAGAAAATGCTGTTTTCTTCCAGCAGATTCCTTGTGGGTAAATCTAGAGATCCCTTCAGCTTCCATTTGCTCATCTCATTTCTGGCTGGAGGATGTTGGCTGATGGTGTCACCCAGGGTGTGACAAGGGCCTGCTGCCCTACCAGGAACAGGATGGAATGCTGCAGGTGTGATGGGAAGAGCATCCTTCATCCTCCTTGCTGTGCTTAGGGAGGCAGAGGTCTTCTCTGACTCTGCCAATTGCTGTCATTCAACTTCAGGGTTTCTTCTGCTAATCAGAGATTGGGGCTTCGTGAAGCAACTCTGAGCAACTGAGGAAACAGCTTTCCATCATGGTAATCCTTTTCTCTGGGGCTGAATGACTCTGTGTTTTCATGTTGTCACAGAAATTTGTATTTCTTTTGAGAGCTCTGGGTTTCTATTGCACAGCCCTGCAAACAGCCTCCATCTAAAACATTTTGGGCTTGTGTGTGCACAAAGTTGAATAGAGAAGGATCTCCTGGCTGAGATGGGAGCAGCCAACATAAAACTGAGATTAGTTTGACAAGTATGCCTCTGAAGCTTCCCCTTCCCTACCTAGACTGCAGCAAATCCCTTCATATGTCCCCACTGATACTATGTGAGGTTACAAGGACTGAGATGAGGTGAGAAAGAATGGGATGAGGCTTGCTGAGGGAGAGGCACATGGACCTGACTTTGTGAGAGCTGTGTGCTTACTGTAAAGGGTCTCCATGGTTCTTAAGGCTGGTCTGGACCTGGAAAAGAGAACGTTGTGGGATGAGCTGTGACATTCCCCAGGGTGACCACCCTCATCTCAACCTTGTTTGTGTGATGCTCAGTTGCATTGTGGCCCCAGTGCCCCCTTCTTGGTGCCACTGCAGCTCCAATGATGACCATGAACATGAAGCCATTTCCCCAGTTCTCTGGTATTTTAGGAATTCTGGAGCTGTTTGCTGGCTGTGCAGCTGGAACATGGGAGGAAAGCAGAGTGAGACCTGTGAAACGCCTTGGTGGCTGTGGGAGCCCAAGGATTGTGTGAAAATGGGCTCTAGGGGATGAGCTTCATTCATAAAACACCTGGAGCAAGTTGGACTTAGGTCAGCATTGTGACTGTTTTAGTCCAGTTTGTACATCATTGCAAACTAGAGTTACAGTGCACCATGAGCCAGGGTCTTGATCAAAAGCAAACCCTGAAGCCATGACTAAGCCCAGCCTTGCTTTGTCACAGGAGACCAGTTAATGACACAGGAACCAGCCTCTAATACTTGCTGAACTTTCATTATTTATTATTTCAGCAGACATTAATAAATATTCAACAAATAAGCCTCCTGGCCTTAAGTGATTGTGGTGTTCTGATTATAAATAAACTAAAAATGCAAGTTCTTGGTTCTTTTTTACTTTAAAGCAGGCTAGTCCCCATGGGAATGGTATGTTCCACAAACTGAAAAGGGTTCATGTCCTGGTTTTTCATCTGTAGGGTCATATGGTGACTTGGAATGGAGGTATTTTCCTGAAATAGCTTTGGAGTAGCTATTAGGATTTGGGATGTGGCTCCTTTCTGCATGTTCTCCCCTGCCTACAGGGAGCTCTGGCTTTAAATAAGGTGGAGGATGTTCTGGGAAGTGCCTTTGGGTCTCTGGAGCTGGAGGATGGAACAAGAAATGTGTAGCAGTTGAGGGGAGCTTCCAGCAACCTCCCCTCAGTGATGTGTTTCACACTGTCTTTCCTGTCTGCACCAGACCCTGTGGGACTGTTTATACTCCCAGAGGAATATGAAGGGATTATGAATTCCCAGGGGAGCTTGCTGAGCTGTGCACTGCCACAGGACTGTGCTTTCCTGCCCATTCCAGCTAGGAAATATGAGCAGCCCTTCTAGTGGCAGGAGTTTGTGGTGGGATCTGCCACAGCCCCATGCTGGGTGTGCAGAGCCCTTGTCCCAGGGAAGGCAGCTGGGCAGGAGCAGCTGGGATGGGACTTGGCTCACTCACCCTGTGACCTGAACACTTGAGCATCCCAGGCACAGAGCAGTGTGTGGCCCCTGTGGGAGCATTTCCATGGGATTGCTGTCAGGGATGGGAATCTTTGCCTCCTGTTCCAGTCTGTTCAGCTCAGCCCTGAGGGAAAAAAACATTTTTCAGCGAGCACTAAAGGCACATTTTAGTAATTTGCTTCAGTTATAAAATGGTTCTTATGTCAGCCCACAGGCTTTGTTCCCTTCCCCTTTCCACAGTAGTGGTGCTCAGTTGCCAGCTGGGGTTAAACCTCGACTGTGTGTCTTGTCTTTTGGTGACTGGACTGGACAGAGCAGTCCATGGTAAAGCAGGGATTTAGGCAAAGTCACAAACCTAGTGCTAACGTGCTTCCTTTGCTCTTTCTTTGCCAGGGCAGCCACTGACCACAACATTGACAACACCACAGCAATCCTCAGGGAGTGGCTGAGGAATGTGCAGCACCTGTACCACGATGTGGAGTGGAGGCCCATGGAGGAACCTGTGTGAGTACCTGCGAGGGCTCTGGGCTGCACAGCCCAAATTCCTGAGCATTTCTGTTACCAAACCAGGTGTTGCATTAAGTGTCCAAGTGTTAAAATGTGGGTTATTTGCTTTCTGGAGTCTGTCCCATTAAAATTGTGTTCTTAGAGAAAAAGGTGAGATAAGGTCTCTGTAGAAAGGTCTCTGACTTCAGTGAAGCACCTCATGCAGAATTTTTTGGAAGAAAGTATTTTCCATTCAGTTATTTAGCAGCTGTAGCTGTTCTCTTTGCATGGTAAACAAATTACATCAAGAGCTACAGGGAATTAAAGTGATCATTCTTTATTTGCAAGGAAGCAGTGAAATTATAGCTCATTCCGTAATATCTATGAAAGCTCTGAGACATCAAATATTCAGTAAGTGCTGAGCCAGGGAACTATATTTAATTCATCATATTGTGCCTTTGCATGACTTGCAGTACCATTGCTTTGAAATATGGCATGTTGGGTTTTTATTACTGTAATTTTTGTTTATTTTTAAGATCAGCTGTTCCTGGGTTTGTTCTGTTTCAGTTTCTTCCACCAAGGAAAATTACATCAGTTTCCCCTTCCTTTAGGCTTGCTTTTATATTTGAATTCCTCACTGCAGTGGTGGGGAGTTTGTGGTACAAACCCCCAGGGAGTGCTGGTTTAATTGACATATTTAATCCTTTCATTTGAATTGAGTTTTCTTCATCCTGCCAAACTTTGCTTAAGTTGTGCAAAAAGCTTTTGAAATTCTTAGCTCCTTCTCTGACTTACACTGGCACTGTTTCAAAGTCCTGGATTTTTATTCCTCATTGGGATCTGCCCCTGAGTTCCTTTCCATCTTTGTTAAAAATCCATTGCTTTTGGAGCTGATCCTGCCATCATGCTGGGGCTTGTGGGGGTGGGTGTTGGGAGATTTAGGAGCTGTTCCCAGGATGTGTTAACAGTTCCTAATAATGCCCAGAGCCTGGGGGAGGCCAGGCTGGCTTCACCTTCACATCCCAGCTCTGCTGGGCTGAGAGGAGCTGGATTTGCAGCCCAGCAGAGGGCAGAGGAGTTTGTACCCCGAGGTCAGGTGGGGTCAGTGAGCCCCAGGTCGATTTGGAGGGGTCCCCTCTCTAGCAGCTCCCATGTTGGATGATGCTGCTTTGCTGGGTTGGCAGAAAACTGTGGCACTGCTTGTTCTCTGGTGCTTTCTGTGCTCATGCCAACCCAGAACTTGGAATTATTCTCCCTCAAAACCTCTCCTGGGTTGCCTGAGGTGACTCTAATGCTTGCTGTTTTGCTTTCATAATGAAAGCAGCAATGGAACTCTTTTTTTCCTTCTCCTCTTCTCCTCTCCTCCTCCTTCTTTTTTCAGTGTAATAAAGCCTAGACATGGATTACAGTCACTTTTTTTCTTTTCTAGGTCTTACCCAGAAGAAATTGGGCCAAAACACTGGCCAACATCCCGATTTACTCATGTGATGAAGCTGCGACAGGCTGCCCTGCGTGCTGCCCGGGAGAAGTGGTCAGACTATATCCTGGTAAGTGCAAAGTTCGATTTATTACCTGGCCTCAGGCAAAAGCTTTCCAGATGCTCACTTGGACACAGGGACTGTCAAAGAGTTTTCTCTCCATCTAAAGACAAACTGATATGTTGTGGGTCATTTCTTGGTCTGGTGAGCCAGAGACTTTGCAGTGAGGGAGGTGAGTGGAGCTCAGAATTGAACACAGTCGTGGTGGGAGGTACCTGCAAGGTTCCCCAGATTGAATTCCCACCTGGTCAAATGTAAGAGAAGTAGTTGTGCAGAGCATGTGCTGGCAGGAGGTTGTGTGGAGTCAGGGAAGCTCTCTGCCCATCTCATTGCTGTGCCTAGGAGTAGCTGCCCCCAGATTACCCTGTGACAGCCCTGTGCCCTATGGAGTCAAACCTACCAGCTCACTGCTTTTAGGGTGTTTTTTTGCTGACCTCATAGAATCATAAGATTGTTAAAGTTGGAAACGGCCTGGGATCTCTGAGTCCAGTTGTTGACCTGCCACGTTCACCATTAAGCCACGTTCCCAAGTGTCAGATGCCCACATTTTTCAAACACTTCCAGGGATGGTGACTCCACCCCTGTGCTGGACTGCCTATTTTAATACCTGGCCATTCTTTCAGAAGGAATTTTTCCTACTATCCAATCTAAACTTCCCATGGTGCAGAGCCCAACTCCCCCTGGCATCCCCCTCCTGTCAGGGAGTTGTGCAGAGCCACAAGGTCCCCCTGAGCCTCCTTTTCTCCAGGCTGAGCCCCTTTTCCACCTCCCTCAGCTGCTCCTGGTGCTCCAGACCCTTCCCCAGCTCCATTCCCTTCCCTGGACACACTCCAGCCCCTCATGGTCTTTTCTCATTGTGAAGGGCCAGAGGTGCCCCAGCAGTGGCAGCGCAGGGGACAGGCACTGCCCTGGGCCTGTGGCCACACCAGCCAGGGCTGGCCATGTGCCTCTGGCTGCCTCATTCCCTAGAGGAAATCAGAGGAATCATATTGTTTCATCTATTAACATTTTTCTTTTCCTCTTCCTTCTCTAGTTTGTTGATGCAGATAATTTGCTGACCAACCCACAGACCCTGCAGCTGCTGATAGCAGAAAACAAGACCCTGGTGGCACCAATGCTCGAGTCCCGCTCCCTCTACTCCAACTTCTGGTGTGGCATCACTCCCCAGGCAGGTGAAGGGTGCTGGGGGCTGTGACAGTGTCCTCCAGGGCTCCTGCCCCTGCCTCTCAGCAGGCATCCTTTCTGTTCTGTGGGCTTTCCCATCTGCTGCTGTAGCCTTCTTCTGAACAGTAGCTGCTGTAGCTCTGAGGTGGTGTTAACATGTGGTATGATCTCACTAACCACACAAAAAATGCTCATAAACAGATCAGAATTTTTTAAGGTAGTTCCATGTTTCTCTAATGGCCTTATAACCCTTGGTGCATAATTTTAGGCTTTTTTTTTTTTTGTATAGTGATGCTAATCCAAGAGGAATTTGCTCTTCTTTGCACAGAACTCCATTGTGTCTAAGTTATCTTTCTCATCTATGAACATTTTTCTCATCTATGAAGATTTTTGAAGTGGGGCAACATCCTTTTGCCTTGTAGGGAGTGTGTGTGCTGAAGTATACATGTAACAGGTACTGATGCTGATCCTAAAAATTAGAGTTTCATGTTACCTTTGCAATGTTACCTTTTCATGTTACTTCTGATCCACATAACAACTGCATTGGGTCAGAGCACAGGTTCATCTGCAGATGTCTAGGGAATAGTATAAGGATAGGGCAAAGAAGTGAGTGTTACTTCCCCAAAATACTTTTCTTTCCTCTGGCAATCCCCGTATGGGTTTTTGGGGAATATATTTCTCTTTAAAGCTCTGTGATTTTTTATTTTTTTTATTCTACAGAAATCCATGTCTGAATCTATTTTTTGGCACCCACACCATCTTCTGGCAAGGAGTTCCACAGTTCAGACTAAATAATTGGATAAAAAATAGCAGGAAAAGGTCCTGAACTTTCCAAATTCTTGAGAAGTAAATATAGAGATAAGAAAGGGAGTGTGACAAGGTGTGTTTACTTGTTTCACTTGGGTTTGTTTACTTTGTTTGAAAATGGAGATACAAACTTCATAAGGAAAGGTATTGATTGTCCTCTAAGTTTTTAAGGCTAAGTCCTGAGTCAGCCAGGTTTTTCACTGGGGTACATCAGCCCTGCTTTGCAGGCTGAAGTGGATCTCTGCCCATGTACACCAGACCCAGCCCTATCTCTCCAGTAGGAAGTTTCCACTATTACCAGCACTATCTCAGAAAAGGGGAGAGGAAAACCAGCAAAGGTGTCTTGCAAAATTTGGTTAAAATTAATCGTGCTGGAGCAAACAGGAAAGTTCTCCCTTTAATTTTTCCTTTTCTCTTGTTTCTGCATGTGGTCCCAGGACTTTATGTGCTCAGCCTTGCTCTCCCAGGGGCCTTGGGGAGGGAATAACAGCTGGAGCACATCCTGACACACAGCCTCCCCCAGCACATAGCCGTGCTGAGCCAGGCCCAGCTCCAGACAGGCTGACATTTATGACATTGTCTGTCATGGAGCAAACCCAGGAGAGGCAGCGCAGGGGAGTGGAGCCCTCCTTGCCTACACCTGATTTATGAGCAGGGAACATCCCCAAAAACCCGGAGTGAGCCACCGGAGGAGGAAAGATGAGTGTCCAGCATCTTCACTTGTGGGCACTCTGAGGTGTCTGATAAAGGGTGGGTGTGTTAATCCTTTTTTTTCTGGGAGTGCCGATCACATCTCTTCCCACCTGCTGCTTCCTGTGGCAATGGGAATGGCCCTGTTTGGGATATCCCATCCTCACAGTATAGGCACAGTGTGTCTGAAGGCAGAAGGAGGTAGCAGATCCATAACCAGGCACATGCACCACACTGTGGCCCCACATAGCCCAGGGCAGAGCAGTCCTGCTGGCTTTTGCTCAGCCAGTGCCTGAATACTCATGGAAAATAGAACATAAGTGGAGCTTTAAGTTCTTTTAGTGACTCACTGTTTCTGTAAAGCCCAGAATCTGCTCTGGATTCAACCATCCAGATGTCAGTTTGATGCTCTAGAGTTTTCTTCCTGGAGGAATTCAGTGTATTTATTTCCACATGAGCCACACACTGTGGGTGTTGCACTCAGAGTGCTGGAAGGCTGGCAGAGCTCCTGGGTACAGGGAATTACCCAGGAGCTGACTGAAGTGCCTCCTGTGCGTAGTCAGGAGTATCAAACCTGCTTGCCCCACACAGCTGATGAAGAATGAAATGTTGCCTTCTCTGCAGTGACAACAAATGATTTAGTTTTTTAAAGGCATGGATAGAATTAATCTGCAGGTCCTACTCTCTAAGATACTAAATGGATTTTGTGCCTGTTCAATGTGGAGGATGTCATGGATGCTCAGCAGCTTCCAGGATCAGGCTGGAGAGTCTTAAGTGCAAAAAGGGTTTTGAAGAGCCAGGAGAAAGTAGTCTGAGGTTTGAAGCTCCATTGCAGGGGAATTTGCAGTGGAAAGGCTGGACTCTCCAAGAGCTCCTAAAAAGTAGCAAGAAGGTCAATCTTTAACTTTTGGGATGAAGACTGTTTCTAAATACTTGACTGAGCCGTTTCCAAATGGGAGACACTGAAAAAGCTGGGAGTTGAGCCCTGGTGAACCTCTGCTGGAGAGCTCAGGGCATGAGCTTTTGCTGAGGAGCAGCTTTGAAACAGGAATCTCTTGTAACAACAACCCCCTCTGTGGTTTCAGGGCTACTACAAGAGGACCTTGGAGTATCCCCTGATTCGGGAATGGAAGAGGATGGGCTGTTTTGCTGTCCCCATGGTCCATTCCACGTTCCTCATTGACCTGAGGAAGGAGGCTTCTGCCAGGCTGGCGTTCTACCCCCCACACCAAGACTACACCTGGAGTTTCGATGATATCATGGTCTTTGCCTTCTCCAGTCGCCAAGCAGGTGTGTGCAGGGCCTCTGCTGGGGAGGGGCCACTCCTAGAGACACACAGACCTCCACTGCAGGTTCACAGCCCAAAGGGGCTGGGTGGACTTCCATGTGGAGTTCAGACCTGTTCCCTTTCCTCTCTGGGATCCAGTCAGGGATAACCAGCAGCAAGTGACTGGAGAGGCAGTTTTGGATTGCTGCTAGTTTCAAAGGATGTGGGGGCTGTTCTTGGGATGGGGCAATATTTCATAGACAAATGTGTGACTCCACCCTTGGTTTGTGTTGCAGCAGGTGAGCACAGGTGGGTGCTGGGAGAGTGGAAGGTGGTCTTGCGGTAAGGTATCTAAAGTTACCACTTCCAGAAGATCCACGAGGAAAGAGGTGGGGACAAGAGACTCCTTAAACCACAGTATCCTAGAACAGTTCAGGTTAGGAAGAACCTCGATGCTCATCTCATTCCACACCCTGCCATGGGCACAGACACCTTCCACTAGACCAGGTTGCTCCAAGCCCCGTCCAGCCTGGCCTTGGGTACTTCCAGGGAGAGGAAATCTCTGGGTATTGATGTTTTAGAAGAGCTCCAGGTGTCACTGAGACATCACTGTCTCTTAAGTGTCTTATGCTGCTGCTGTTGATGCTTGTGTTGAGGATGTTTAGCCCTGTTCATTTCTGGAGAGTGGCTCTTGTGAGTGTTCTGTCTCCAGCAGAGTCCAGGCTGGCAGACTTGTATGTAGCAGTGTCAGAGCTGAAGGGGGTTCCAAGAACTGTAATGGCCATCTGTGTTGTTCTTTGCCTGCTGTGTTGAAAAGGGAAAAGTTTGGGGCATTATAAGTAAAAAGGGACTGGTGAAACCTCTGCAGCACCCATAAGTGCCTTCTGTTCAGAGATCGTGAGTGGTGACTTGCTGGAGCGAATTATTAAGGAGAAGTTGTTCATGGATCCTCTGAATGATGTGCAGTTGGTGCTCCCGGTCTTCTGCAGAAGATGTAAAGTTAAGGAGAGCAGGAAGGGCTGTTCTTGGGAACAGGCAGACAGGGAGAAAGCCAAGGGAAGAAGGGTTGTTGTTGTTCTGCAGGCTGAGCCTCCCCTCCCACTGTTCCCAGACCAGCATAGCAGCCACCAGCTGCCTGTAGCTTCCCTTTTAGTGGTGGGTCTGGTTGGCAGGTCTTGACAGCACCAAATATGATGTTGTTTTGGCAGACTGAGCAGGGCGTTCTCAAAATCAGCTGTGAGTGGATGAGGAGTGTCAAATAAGATGAATGATGGAGGAGAGGCAGCAAGAGCTGAAATTGGAACCCTTGCAAAGCAGAGGTGAGAAGTGAATTGCAGAGCAGTTTCAGGGTCCTGACTTTCAGAGTCAGGACATCAGTGCAGAATCACAGTCGAGACCCCCAAGGCCATTCTGTCCAGTGTTTCCCCAGCACTGCCAAATCCATCTCTGAACCCTGTCCCCAAGTGCCATGTCTTGGCTCTAGAGGAGAGTTGAGGTTTAAGTTCAGAGAGCAAAGCAGACTGCTTAAGATCTACCCCTCTACTTTTTCCCTCTGACAACTCTGCCAGAAGTGCAGCTTCCGACCCATGTAGTAACTGCTGCTTCAGAAACACTTCAGGAATTCAAACCCATCATTTTTTCCTTCTGTCCTAGAACACTAGCTTTTTCCAGGACCCATGACATGAAAGGCTTTGCTCCAGCTGTCTGGCCTGTTGATTTCCTCAGATTGTTGACTTGTGTCCTGGGCTGAGTTTTGTCACCCAGGATAAAAGGATGACATCCAAGTTCAGAAATGTGAAAAATGTGTGAGCTTCGAGGTAAACTTCTTTTTGGAATAATTTCACTTACCTTCCCTGAAGTCAGAAATTACATTGGCTTTTGTCCAGGCTGAGAACTGTGCTTAACACCTCAGATCAAACCATCGATTTCCAACAGTGAATCTGCTGCTGGAAGCAGCTGTTCTGTGATGCTCCAGAGAGATGGTCCCACCTCTGAGAGAGGATGTGGCCTGTGTGGGAGTCCTGAATCTGAACAAGACTCAGAGTGGATGTGTTATTGCCAGCACTGGACTCTGCAGAGCCTCTTGCACTCACAGGAGAGCTTTTAGCCAGCCAGGAGAAAAGGAGGCTCAGGTGAGACCTTGGACTCCCTTCCAGTGCCTAAAGGGGCTCTAAGAGAGCTGGAGAGGGACTTGGGACAAGGGATGGACAGGACAGGGGGAATGGCTTCTCAGTGCCAGAGGGCAGGGTCAGATGGGATATTAGGAGGGAATTGTTGTGAGGATGGAGAGGCTCTGGTACTGGTTGCCCAGAGAAGCCCCATCCCTGGAAATGTCCAAATGGGTCAGACAGGGCTTGGAGCAACCTGGGACAGTGGAAGGCGTCCCTGCCCATGGCATGGGTGGAAGGAGATGGGCTTTAAGGTCCCTTCCAACCCAAACCATTCCAAGATTCCATGATCTCCTGAGCTGTCTTTCAGCCTGGGTCTCTGAACCAGCCAGCAGGAAGGTCTGGTCACAGGGAAGTGGGGGCAATTTTGATTCCTTAACTATAGCTGTGGTTTTAGGACATGACTGTAAATCCTGGAGACTGCCTTTAAAGCCCATTAAGAATAATAATATAAATACTATCCCTTGTAGCAATCACTTAACTTCATTATAAAAACAGAGCTGGAAAGTGAGTCCCCCTCCCCACTTTATGGGAGCTTTACCATTTTCAAGTACCTTTTATCCCAAACAGAGCAGGAGCACTGGTGTGAATCTGTGCAAATTAAGTATGTTCAAGGCAGCGGAAGATAAGAACAGAGATCAGTGAGCCAGATAAGATTAGTTGATTAGATCAGTGCCAAATCCATTAATGTCAGCAGGTAGTGGTTTTTTATTCTGCCATTTACCTAAATTGCAGCTGACAGCTGAATGTGTTTTGGCAAGTAGCATAGCCAGCAATTTACTTGTAGAACTTAAAATTAGAGAAACACCAGAGTCATTAGTGCCAACAGTTCCACTCTGCTAAAAATACCGTGGATTAGGGGCACTAATAGATGAAAGCATCAGCACACCAGGTAGTGTCTGCTTTTCATTTATTTCCTCGAGGGAGGGGGCTGGTTAAGCTTGTTTCATTAAAGAAAAAGAAGGCAGTTTTTGGCTGGTTGCTTGGGTTCTAGCAGCTTTGATTTGGGTTAGTTAATGAAGGACCTTACCAGAACGCAATGAAAAACAATGAAAATACTTCCCTGGGTGTAGCTTTTAAGTGTATTGCCTGATGTAAAGGGCAGAGTTACAGCCAGTGGTTAGCAAATCCTTGTCATCCCAGAGGGAAAAGCGTTCTGCTGATGCTGGGATGTTCCCACTGGGTGAGTCTGTGCCTTGCAAATGCATCTGCTCCAGGGACAGGCTTTGCACCTTCTCTCTGTTTCCCACCTTCAACAAGCAATTCCGAAAGCTTTTGAGTAGAAGGGTGTTAATGTTATCACATCTGTGCTCCTCACTAGTGTCTCACTCTGGGATTTTCCTTTAATCTCAGGTTGCTCGTAGAAATTAGCTCTGGAGAGGAAAGGACTGTGTTTGGTGGTGACTTGGTATTTCAAAGGTTGTTGTCATGTGTATTCCTCCAAGTCCTTTGCCAGCATAAATGAAACTGTATCACCTTTGTTTCCTAGCCAAAGCAAAAGGAAGCAGTGATAAAGAATAAAATGGGTTGAGTTAGAAGGGGTCTTGAAGATCATCTCATTTCAGGGACACCTTCCACTGTCCCAGGTTGCTCCAAGCCCCATCCAGCCTGGCCTTGGACACTTCCAGAGATCCAGGGGCAGCCACAGCTTCTCTGGGCACCCTGTGCTCGCCCTCACAGCGAACAATTTCTTCCCAATATCCAATCTAAACCCACTCTATTTCATTCTCCCTTGTCCTGTCAGCCCAGACCCTTGAAGTTCAGCAAGTAGGGATTGGTTTTATGAGAGAGGCCACCTGCTGCCAGCCAGGCAAAACAGAAAGTGAAACTGGAATAGTTTTGAAATGTTTGCTTATGAAGCAGAACTTCTTGGAACTGAGGTCCTGGCACAAGTGTGTTTGTGGCTATGTAGCCACAGAGCAGTAAAATGCCCTGGTAGCAGGTCTGATTACAGTTTCTGCTTTTCTGTGATCCCCAGGAGTACAGATGTTCATCTGCAACCGTGAGCACTACGGGTTCCTTCCCATGCCCCTGAAGCCACAGCAGTCGCTGCAGGAGGAAGCTGAGAATTTTGTGCACAGCCTGATCGAGGCCATGAGTGAGTTGTTGTGCCCTTGCCATGATGGACCCCCCAAGTTAATGCTTACAGAACTCTCCTGCCAGCAGGCCCAGCTCTCATTCTCTTGGGAGTCTGCATCCTGACCTGTCTGCTCTAATATTGTTTTGATACACAGTTCTCTGAAATTTTCCACCGCTTTCCTACCTAGGGATGTAATTGCTTCATGATCAGCTCAACCCCATCCACAAAATCCCTCAACTTCCCCATATCTTTCCTGTGGAAAGGGTGCTGCATGTCCATGTTTTTTTCCTGATGTCTGTCTGGCACGTGGCTGCTGGCTCTGGCTTTGCCGTGAGATGTTTCCTGCTGTTCCCATCCTGCGGTGGCTCCTCATCCCGGCCCCGGGGAGTCCGTGAGGGAGACGCCTTCAGACACATCGTGTCACTGCAGGGTGTGCACCAGGGTGACATTTGGGGTCTCTCCTCTCTTTCAGTCGATCGCCCTCCTGTGGAGCCCTCTCAGTACATCTCTGTCCCACCGAAGCACCCTGACAAGATGGGCTTTGATGAAGTAAGGAGCCTGCTCTGCTGTTTATTGTCTTGTCTTCTCACTCGTCACCTGATCCTTAACATCCAACTTAAACCATGCCACGATTCTTATGTTTTAATCTGGCCAGGAAGCGAAGGTAGAAGTGAGGCTGAAAAGCAGGTTAACTCCCCTGTTCTCGTGCTGTTTGCTCTGCACCTGACTCTGCAGGGCAGCTTGGCCTCCCTTCCAGCTGTGACAGAAATGAGCCCTTTGGTAAAGTTCTCCAGCTTTCCAGTGGCAGGAGGGAAGGATTTCTCTCACCTGAGAGAGACACTGGAGAGCTGAGAGCAGATGGGGGATCCTGGCTCACAATTGAGTTCTGCTCACCTTGGGTACCCCAGGGATGCAAACCATGCCTGGGGAGAAGGATGGAGAGTGATGTGCCAGGCTTTGATTGCCTGGTGTCTCTGTTATTCCCAGAGCCAGCAGCCTCTGTGTGTGCAGCTGCCAGGGTGGCTCTGGGACCGAGGGAGTTGTGGGAATCAGGGGAGCCTTTGTCTTCTTGGTGTGCTCTGCTCTGTTTGTGGGGTTCCTGAAGCTGAACCTGATCCAGCTGTGTGTCTTTGAGCATCTGTGTTTAAGGCACAGCTGGTCCAGGTTTTTTCCATGTTGTCCTTTGTGGCTGTGCTTTATTTATCCAGTTTGTTATTCTTTCATTTGTACTGAGCTGAAATTCGTTCTGCTGCTTATTGGGATGAAGATTTGCTCTACAGACTACAAGGCTGTGCTTGTACCAGCCTGCCAGGGACTGAAAAATATCCCTGAAACCCTGAGAATTACCTGCAATGAGGGCTTCAGTCCTGAGCCCTCTACCAGTCTCCTTGAGGCTTTGGATAGAGCCCTGCCTAGACATCTCTGTTCTCAACCTTGGCTCTCTTCTCTGGCAAGGATCACAGTGGATTTTCAATGCCTGAAGTAATCACAAAAATCCTTTCTTTACCATGGCCTTGTACTTGGATGGTGGCCCTGCTGATAATCCTAGATCCAGGCAGTGGCAGTGTTGTGGGGCAGTTTCCTCTAGGATTGATGCTGCAGATGGTCATGTTGCTCTGTTTGATATAAACCTAAATATCCTGTATCTTTGGAAATTACAGACTTGGCTCTAGCTGGTCTCCCCTCACTTTTTCATTCTCAAAGAGCAAGTTTCCTTTCTGAACATCCATTAAAAGTAGTTGTTAGAGAAAAGCCTCTACACTTTCAACTCAAAACCAGCTTCAGCTTTCTGACAAATTCTAGACAACCTGGAGTGAACACACATGGTATTTTCACAAGACCTGCTTTTGCAGTGGGGCTACTGGAGAGGGATGGATCAGGACTTCTTTCTCCCTCCCTCCCAGCTGGGAGTCTGATGTCCTGATGTCTTTCTCTTCCTCCCAGATTTTCATGATCAACCTGAAGCGTCGCAAGGACCGGCGGGATCGGATGCTGAGGACGCTCTATGAACAGGAGATTGCAGTGAAGGTAGTGGAGGCTGTGGATGGAAAGTGAGTTTTGGTTGGGCTTGAAGATGTTTTCAGAGTGGGATGTGCTTTACTGCTTCACAGCATCTCCTTGGATGCCCTGACTTACTTCCAGCAGGGCAGGGTTAGCTGCAGGGGAGCTGAACACTACTTGGATCTCCCTGACCATTTGTTTGGGGCAATTCTGCTCTGTTTCTTTCCTCTTGTGCAATTAGTCAATCTCTGTGAGAGAAGCAGGGCCCTGGGGTTCAGACTAGAGTTAAAAACACAGGTTTCTGTAAATGGAGGAGTTAATTCTTGGGAATATTGTCCATCCTAGTGCTGCAGAGCTGTGGTGCTACAGCATTAACCCTGACACAGCCATTTCCAAGCTTACTCTAAGGTCTGGAGCATAAGTCTGTTGAGGAGCAGCTGGAAGAGCTCGGCCTGGAGCAAAGGAGGCTCAGGGAGGACCTTCTGGCTCTGCACAACTCCCTGACAGGAGGGGGAAGCCAGGGGGGAGCTGGGCTCTGCTCCCTGGGAGCAAGGGAGAGGACAAGAGGAAGAAGCCTCAAGCTGTGCCAGGGAATGTTCAGGCTGGACAACTGGGAAAAATTTCTTCATGCAAAGGGCACTGGCACAGGCTGCCCAGGGCAGTGGTGGAGGCCCCATCCCTGGGACAATAGCTGGGTTAATGCTTGGATTTGAGGATATTTGAGGGCTTTTCCAATCTTAATGATTCTATGATTGTAAGATATGTTGAGACCTTTTTATAATGAGAAATCAAGGCAGAAATTTTGAGTCTGTGAGTTGCAAAAAGGCCTCAAACAGACAGGAGCCCATGTACCACTCAGTGGTCTTGGAGACTTGGGATCCTATCAAGGCCTCAGAAAATTAATCAAAGCCAAGCACCTGGCAAGTTGATGGTCCCACAGGAAATTTTTGGCAGAGTTGAAGATAATTGATGATCCCATGAAAAGTCTTTGGCAGAGTTAAGCAATTTACCAGCTTGATTTACAATTTATCAGCTTGATTTAGAGATGTAAATCAAGAAGTTAATTTCCTCTCTGTTTTTGAGCAAAACAGGCGTAGGAATTTTTCAAGGTGTAGCTTTTCCCTGAGCATCAGCAGCATTCCCCATGCTGTGCCTGTGGCTGGCTTAAACTGACTTTTTTATTTGCAAGGGTGATAAATACTCTCTGTTTCCAGAGCACTGAACACGAGTCAGCTCAAAGCTCTCAGCATCGAAATGCTGCCAGGATACCGGGACCCCTATTCCTCCAGGCCCCTCACCAGAGGAGAGATCGGCTGCTTCCTGAGCCATTACTACATCTGGAAGGAGGTGAGGATTTTGGGGTGCCTTGGGGGTCCTGCAGGAAGGTGCTGTGTCCTGGTGCACAGCCAGTCCTGGTGCAGAGTGTTGGATCCAGCCCACGTTTCTGGAAGTGTAGGATAGAACTGATTTCCTTGGATTGCAGGGGTTTTCTTGAATGCAGTGTTCACCTTTCACATCTCCCTTTTTCAGTACCTAAAGAGGCTTCAAGAGAGCTGGAGGGGTACTTGGGACAAGGGATGGAGGGACAGATCACAGGGAATGGCTTCCTACTGCCACTGGGAGCCAAGGTTAGATGGGATATTGGGAAGAAGTTCTTCTCTGTGAAGGTGCTGAGGCCCTGGCACAGGGTGCCCAGAGAAGCTGTGGCTACCCCATCTTTGGAAGTATCCACGGCCAGGGGAACCTGGATGGGCTTTAAAGTCCCTTCCAACCCAGACCATTTGGGCATTCTGTGATTAATTTGCCCTCAGCTCCAAGTGATTTTTATCAGAACATTTTCATTACTGTTCTTGCAGTCCATCCAATGTCCTGCTTGGGGCAAGCTTGCTTAGAAGAAAGGCAAGAAGGTTTTGAAAAGCAAATGAGGTTAAAGAAACACTCCTAGTTTTTTCCCCCCCTTATTCTGCATCTGAGCAGGAGCAAGTTCCAGTGGCTTGGCATATCATGTGTATGTCACAGAGTGTTTCTCCAGCCTCCCTGCTTGCATGGTCTGGGAGGCAGTGCCAGGTCAGGCTGGCCCCAGTGGCAGCAGGGCACCCATGGGGGCCACTGTGCTCACATTGGAGCCCTGGTGTTTCAGGTGGTGAGCAGGGGCCTGGAGAAGACCCTTGTCATTGAGGACGATGTGCGCTTCGAGCACCAGTTCAAGAGGAAGCTCATGAAGCTGATGGATGACATCGAGCAAGCCCAGTTAGACTGGGAGCTGATGTAAGTTCCTGCTCCTCTGGGAGGTCCTGGGCATGTGGGGAGCTTGGCAGCACTGCTGGGGCATGGCAGAGGTGCAGGTTGATGCTGCAGTGCAGGGAATGGTGGCAGTCTTCTTGGTGACTCTTTCCATCATGACAGATGCACCCTCAGGGGTGGCTGTTGCCAGGAGGCCCCATGGGCACCATCCCTGCCCATGGTGGACAGTGTTGTTGGAGATGCTGACAGAGGAACCAGCACAGCTCCATCCTGAGCCTCACACTGTGTCATCTTGGCTCCCTTAGGAAGCCTTTCACAGCTGTCCCACCCACTGGGTTAAGACTTGGATGTCCAGTAGTGGTGCAGGATAGAAATCTGTGAGCTGGGTCAGGGATTGCCCCTGGGATTGCCCCTTTGCCCTGGCCTGGCATGAATACTCTTGTCCTTATTGCTTGTCCTAATTCGCTTTGGTTCCTCTATCCTTGATCTTTTCACCCCTGAAGCTACATTGGCCGGAAGAGGATGCAGGTGCAGGAGCCCGAGAGAGCCGTTCCCAATGTCCGGAACCTGGTGGAAGCTGATTACTCCTACTGGACCCTGGGCTACGCCATCTCCTTCCATGGGGCTCAGAAGCTCATTGGGGCTGAGCCCTTCAGCAAGATGCTGCCCGTGGATGAATTCCTGCCCATCATGTACAACAAGCACCCTGTGTAAGTCTCTCTGTGGCTCGGGGGGACATGGGCTGGGTCTTGCTGACTGATCTTGAACCAGGTCGTGTTGGTAGCCTGGTTGGTGAGGACTCCTTGTGCTGCTTGGTTCTGTCCTCCTGGCACGAGTCAAAGGAGGTGACAGAGGAGAATTGTGCCTGCCTGGGGCACGGCTTGTGGGCTGCTTGTCTGAGGCACTTGTCTGTCTCTGGGAGCAGGTTTGGGCTGTACAGGTGTGTGTGGTTGTAAGGACATGGTTCTGGCTGTACCCCAGCACCTACCCCTGCTCTCAGACTAGTCTGCTCCCTGGATTGGCCATGTCTCCCAAGCTTGGCACCAGTGAAGGTTCCTCTGTGCTGATGGTGTTTCTCTCCTCCGTAGCACAAAGTACATGGAGTACTACGAGTCCAGAGACTTGAAGGCCTTTTCAGCAGAGCCCCTTCTTGTTTACCCCACTCACTACACGGGGCAGCCAGGCTACCTCAGTGACACAGAGACCTCCACCATCTGGGACAACGAGACCGTGTCCACGGACTGGGACAGAACACACTCCTGGAAATCCCGGCAGCAGGGCAAGATCCACAGCGATGCCCAGAACAAGGATGCCCTGCCCTCCCAGCCGTCCCTTGACACGCCATCACCCAGGGATGAGCTATGACTGCCCCCCTCCCCGGGACTCTGAACAGCTGAACCTGCCTCACACTTTAGCTTTTCACCCTTGAAAGTTGTAGAGCAGCTCTTCATGTGGTCTCCTTCCCACCATTCCCAAGGGCCGTGTGTGGGATTGGGCCGGACACCTGCCCAGGCCGCCGAGGACAGGGTGGGACACCAAGGAGGAGGAAGAACAAGCATTCTAGATCCAAGCAAAAGCCCTGGCAAGCTTTTGTTAGAAGAAACCAGCCTGGAATTACACAGTTCCTTGTGTAGAACACTGTATTTATAAAGATTAATATATAGAGGTGTACAAATGTCAATGCCTTTCGGGATGGCTGTACCTGGGCTGCTCCCTCACTGTTACTCCTTGTGGGTCTGTAGGCTTTTACCACCCTGTTTGCTGAGCATCTGGGGGATTTGGGTTTGTTTTCCAAAGGGATCCCTATCAGAATCAAGATGTTTCCCCAGAATGATCAATGCAGGAGAGCAGTGCTCCTCTGTCATGTCTTCTCCCCATTACACTCCTGTACAAAACCAGTGCTGGCTTCCCATCAGCTCATTTTTAATCTTACTGCATCCCATCTAAACAGGCCTCCAGATCCAGAACAGATGTCTTGGAATGTCTGAAGTCGTGGAAGCCACGCAAGTGGAGGTGGCTGGATTTATTTGTCTCTGCACTGCCTGAAGGGAATTCAGGCAGAGTTGGTCCATGTCACATCCTGCTTCACCCCTGCCTCAACTTGGTCCTTCAGGAAAACAAAACCCCACAACCTTATGGGCAGGCCTGTTCATTTAGACCATGAAAGCAAGTGTAGGAGTCTTGGGAACTTGAAATACAAAAAGTTAGGTTACAAACTCTCCTTATGAAACCAAAAGAGCCTACAGCAATGTTACTCTCTCAACAGCCCAATAGAATTGTGTGTTACAGGACGGAAAGGCAACTTGCCTGGATATTTTTTCATGTGAGGAGCAAATTTTTCAGTGTTTTGGATGATTCTGATGTTTTGCTGTTGGCTCACATGCCAGCAGGATATGGTGTTTATTTTTTTTAAAAAAACCTTTCTCAGAGGCCAGGTGATCATGGACTATACTGGCACAGACCCTGAGCTTCTGGGCAGTGGGAGGATTCCCTCCTGGAACTGCCATCTGGGGACTCACCTGCTGGCAGATCTGTGCATTGAGTATGTGTGGCTGGGGTTTTGGTTTTAATTTTTGTTTGATTTGAATAATTACTGATCAATGTTGTGCTTTTTGCTGCAGAAGACATGTTATTACCTGTCAGCCGGTCTGATAATACATAGAACCTGGTGCAAGATGAGCAGCTGTGTGTGTTCTTCATTGTGTGGGAGAGTCCTGGAATGGTTTGGGTTGTGGAAGGCACCTCTAAAGGTCATCCAGTCCAACCCCCTTCCATGGGCAGGGACACCTTTCACTAGACCAGGTTGCTCCAAGCCCCCTCCAGCCTGACCCTTAATGTTAACTCAAGGTTAATGGAAGTCCAGCTCAAGGGATTCTTGGCTTTGTCCCTCTCCCATGGAGTCACTGGCTGCTGTATAAAGGTGCCCATTTTGCAGTTCCCACCTGGAAGCCAAGTTCCTGCTGGTGTCCATGTGGGAGCAGGTGCCTGTGTGCCCTGGTGAGTATGGAAGTTGCACCATGAGCCCACACACAGCCTGGGTCATTCCTTCCATGCAATCCCTCTTGCTTCCTCTACAGGTCTCTCACTTCATGAGCCCACAGGGCCTGTGTGAACAACGCTGGAAGTCCCAGAGGTGTTGGTGAGAAGCTCCTGCAGGAACAGGACTCTGCGATCAGGTGAGCATCCAGCACTATCAAGTGTCACTATGGATACGAGAGCCACATCTCTTCCACCCTCATGCTTTTGTTCCACAACAGTGGAACACCACCTCAGTTCCTGTGGGCAGCCTCTCCTTCCTTCCCCCTTGCTGTGGGATTTCTCTGTGTGCTCACACATCATTTCCCTGCATCAGCACAAGCTGCTCCTCACCAGAAAACAGAGCATGTATTTTAAAAAATACAAGGTATTTGAGTTGTCCCTGTTATGGTTTTTTAACTTCATTCAAATAATGAAAGATGGAAAAAGTCTCTGCATCATTTGCAGAGTCTTGAATTGGAGCTTCTGGACTTCTTGGCCAAAGGGATGTGTCAGTCTGGGATAGAGCTGCTGAGAGATGGAGCTGGTTAGGGTGCTCAGGGAACCTGAGTTTGCTTTAACTCTGATTTCCTTAAGCAGAGCAGTAGCAGTTTATGAAAAACAACCTTACAACAGGGCTTGGAGATTTTGTGAATGTTTTTCCTTTTAGCTGACTCAGGAAGTGAGTGGCACTGGGGGCTTGATGGTGGTTTCAGGGGAGGGGAAAAAATTAAGGATATAGGAATTAAATGCCTGTGTCCATTTCAGAGCAGACAAGGACTCAGCCTTGGTGACTGGTCCTTTACCTTGTGTGCGTATGTGTGTTTATAAATTCACAATTCTCCATTTATTGATATAAGCAAGACTTGGGTGATGCCAGTGGTTCTGCCCATGTGACAAGTGCTGTTCTCTGCCTGTATTTTCAGTTCCTTGGCTGGTGCTGCTCAAGCTTTGCTCTCCCAGAATTAAATGTGTTTTGGAAAAGTAGGAACCACTTAAAACACCTCTGTATTTTTCTGGTATTTTTCCACTTTCCATGTGGAAGTGGAAAGTACTTTCCATGTACTTGGTTTTGTTACGGGTTCAGGAGGATGGCTGTGCACAAAAAACTTGAGACACAATTGTGATTTCAAAGCAAATATATTTTATTAGTTGTGGTAGCAAATAACACCTACTGACCCCTGAATTTGTGAAAAGCTGCTGAGCACGAGATGGAGCACAGTGCTCAGACAGGAGGGGCAGCAGGCTGTGCACCCTCAGGGCATCCCCTGCATCAAAGTGGTGTGCATCTTGTCCTCTTCATGCCCTCCACTCCAGAACTGGGCCTTGCAGCTCCTCCTCTGGAGTTTTTCCAGTTACACCATCATCTCACATGGGGCCAGTGTGTGAGACGAGGCCGCAATCATTCATGATACCACAGCCCCAGTGAGTTTTGTTCCATTGTTTCTCTTTCAAGGGTCAGGCTCCCACCATTAAGCAATAAAGTGTTGTTCATTATCTTGTTGTGTACAACCATGGGCCAAATATGGCAATGCCTTAGACATGACTTGGGTCCCTGACACAACTTTGTAATATTTTTGACTCAGCTAATGGGTTTCAAAACTGAGCAGGAGCACCAGCTTTGAACCAGCCTTCTGGCAGCTTCTTCACAAGGCAGGCTGTGGTGGCAGGCCTTAAAAATGATTAATTACAGTAAGACTGCTTGGAACCCACCAGCTTGGTCTTTGCTTTGGGTTAAGGATGGAAAAGTGCTGTTGTGCTCTCAACAGGGCATGTGAAATTTCAAGTTCACTAATGCATTGTATTGTTCCTGGAGGAAATGGAGTGAGGTTCTGGTGGCCTAAGGTAGTTTAAACAGATTCAGGTACTCTTTGTTTTGTCTTCCTTAGTGTAACATGAGAGGCCTTTAAGTGGCCAGGGTAGCTGTAGTTCAGGGACTGAATGTGAGACTTTGGGGCAGCTTTAGCAGTGATTTGTAAAATGGCAGAAGGGGCTGTTTATCTGAATGTTGGTATTGTGTGCAGGGAGGGAAAAAATGCAAAAAGGTAATGACTGGGAGAGAAGGAGGAAAAACACCATGACTGAGAAAATGGGAAGAAATGGATACACTCAAAAGCATTTCTTTTGTATTATCTAGCCTCAGAAGTCATTCAGTGACTTGAGAGAGAATGATTTCATGCAGAAGACATAAAATTGGTGTGCAATCTAAATTACCCAGTTAGGGAAATCTTTGAGCTGAAACTTTAAGAAATAGCACAAAATATCTCTCACAGGCTGTGTGCATGGCTGATGCACTGGGAAGGCTTTAGCTTTGCTGTTGAGGAGTTAAGCAGTGAAAGTGGAGAATTTGAAGAAACAGCAAGGGAAGTGGCATGAGGTGCTTTTACAGATCTGACATGCACTAATAAAAGGAAATTGACTGATTCCAGGCAATATTAATGAAAAACAATTTATATACTTATCATATAAAGATTACAGGTAAGCAGTTAAAAACATAACATATATAAACATTTGGAAAGTGTAATTTTAAAATCCAAAACATTCATGTTTCAGCTTAACACTGCCATACACCCTCTGAGTGAGCAGTACTATATACATTAGGGGCTATGCTATGTACACAAGGAACTGCACTGTACAGACATCAAAAGCAGAGAAAACTGAACTTCTAGTTTTGCCCTAACTCTGGGCAAAGGTTAAGGCTCAGTAAAACCCCCCGCCTCTGTCACCCTCTAAACAAACAAACAACTGGAATTCATAAATTGTTCAGACTGTGACCTACATCAGGCTTGTGGGACCTGCCATAGAACTCTTGGATGTACAGCAGACCTACAGTCAGTCTCTTTTACCTACCTGTAAACACAAGTGAAAAATCCAAATATAGTGTAAAACTTACCTGAGCCCAGTTTTGCAAATTAGTGCCACACAACTGGGGGGAAAAGGCCCAGGCATGGATAAAACCATTTTAACTAATGATCCTTAACAATCCTAAGCTATCTATTTGGATAGTAACTCCTAGATCTGTGCAGGGATGCACAGTGCTACCATCAGAACAAGAAATACTGTCTGTATTTCATGTGCTTCAAATCAGGGCTGCTTACAATCCAGCGTCTTACTTATGGCTTTTACAGAGGTTCAAAGTTCAGTTCCAGCAGAGGAATTGCACATTGGGAGGATGTCCATCCATCCATCCATCACATGGGAGTACACACAAAAGGCATCCAGTTCTGGTCCATGGCTTAACCAAGTCCAAGGGAAACCACCCTGTTGTGACATTAAGACCTCCATCCAACACAAAGTAGTGTCTGTTTGTCCCATTCATGATGTTCAAACAAAGGCAAGTGCAGTTCATTAATTTTGAAGTTCTTTGGAAACAAGAGCCAAAATGGGTGATTCTCTGGCATAGAACAAGTGCAAAAAGTTTTCAGCTGGTTCAGGCAGACATACTCAGGACTTGCTTCAGTTCTATAAAAATAAGTTCAGATGATCTTCTGTATAATACTGGCATGAAAGAGACTCTTTTCTCACAGAGTTGGCTCATGGGGTGTCCTCAAGGCAAATGTAGCAGCCTGGAGCCTTTGCACCAGGGCTGCCCGTTGCTCCAATTGCACATTTTCAACAGGGAATTCCATCAGATTCCCTGTAAGCTGGGAGGGCAGCACAGGTGCAGCCTCAGCCAACCAGCTCTGCCTTCTTCCGCAGGATGAAATCGAAGTTCACGTGGCTGTTCATGCCGTAGAACACGTTGGCATCACGGGGGAACACCAGCTCTGCAGAACAGGCCCAGAGCAGCATTAGTGGGGAGGGTGCACGGCAGCAGGAAGGCTGAGAGGGGACAGGGAGCTGGAGCAGGATGGTGTAGGCAGGGCAGTCTCCCTGTTCTGCCAGAGCAGCTTTCTGCAGGAAAGGGAGCAGGGCAGGCCCAGACCATGCTCAGCCTGGCAGACTCTCTGGGAGAAGGCTGATGATGGGTGGGATCCAAGGGCCTGGTCCCAGGGAGGCAGAATGTCACCCCCACCCAAGACCTTGTGTTCACTCTATGGTTGCAAGGCACACACAAAGTCAGCCTGGCAGCCCAGGAGCTGGCTCTGCCTGTGGGAAGGGGACTGTGCTGACAGAAACCACCCCTGAGCAGGCAGGGGGTTTCTAATGCTTCCTGTTTTACTCTTCCTTTCGAAAACCAACAGAACTTTCCAGGCAGCAGCAGAGTTCTGCTTCCCTACCTTTGTCCTCAGAGATGACCTGCACAAGCTCATAATCTTCAACTGCATCAGGCTCGAGGTTGTGCTTCAGCAGGGCTCGCTGGGTGACATCAGGGATTCTGTCTTGGTTGGTTATCTGCAAAGATAAGGTGCAATGAGAGATTCTTTTCATTCCCTCTCTTGATTCAGCAGCTAGCGAAAACATGACTGCTTGTTCTTGGAAGAGATGTCAGAGAACCGAAATAACAGGTCAGTAACAAAGGGGCAGATGCTGACAGACACTAAACTTAGTATTTATGACATCTGGAGGTGGTGGCTTTTTAGTTCAAGCTGACAGCTACCACACTAGTAGAGACAGCAGTAAATCCCAGTGTCTGCTCCCTTTGAGAGACCTCATTCTCACCAGCCACAGCTGCCCCAGCTGCTCTTTACAGGCTCCCCTGCTAAGCACTTCCTTGGACATCCTGCAAAACTTTCTGGCCTGGTAGCTGGGTTTGCTGGGTGCTGTGGAAGTGCATCTGGACCAGACACAGGGCTCCTCCAGAGCCTCCTGCAGCCTCACCAGGAGCCAAATGCATCAGGAAACAACTTGCTGGATTTGGGGAAGTAAGACCATTAAAATCAGGAACTAAAGGTGCTGAGAACTAGCTCGCATTTGTTTGTCCTCAGCAGGCCCTAAGGGGTCCCCAGCTGAGCTAAGCCACATAACTCATGGTCCAGCACCACTGGCACTGCTGGGATAGGTCTGTGGAATAAGCAGAGAGGGAAATGCCTGAATTCTGGGGCTGCTGGTCTGCCAAGAGGAGGGAGATTCTCCCTTCTTAACTGGGAAAAGATGTAGAATTAAAGGGCATGTTGGCTCCCTCCCCTGCAGCTCCCTGTTTCCAGAAACCAGCACCTGGGGAAAGCTGTTCCAGAGAAAATGTACCATCTTAAGTCAAAATTTCAATGTGCTCACAGTGCTTCACCTGGAGCTTTTTGATAAAGCACAAACTTCAATTTCCAGTCCAGAAACTTCCCTAAAGCTGTTTTCAAACATCTCATTCCTACCAGGCTCCACAGATTCTGCATGGCACCATGTGCCATTTTCCCTTTGCAGCCAGGTTTGATGGGCCAGCTCAGTGAAGGGGGGTTCTCAAAGCACAGTGATAGCTTCAGTCACCCCCCACGGACACATGTGCCAAGGCCAGAGCTGTGCCACTCACCAGGATGCTCTTGTAGACGCTGGCATGGAGCCCGTCCATGCTGACCCGGATGATGCACGAGCCCTCGCTCTGCCGGTTGTACACGGGCAGCACTCTGGGGGCACTGCCTGGCCCTGAGCCCGGGTCCCTGGTGGGGATGGAGCCGCTGTCCTGGCCCGAGCCAGGGTCAAAGATGGAGCCCTTGCTGGAGCTGGAGCCCTTGTCGGAGCTGACGGAGCCCTTGTCGGAGTCATAGCCCTTGTCAGAGCCCACGGAGCTCTTGTCGTCGTTGGAGGCCAGCAGGAATGAGGGTAAAGATGACACCCCTGAGGAAGGTGTGCTCATGGAAGAGTCAGGAGAGCAGGAGGATAAGGGGCAGCTGGAGATCTGCACCACAGAAAGGAAAGTGCTGTCACAAAGGGGACATTTGGTGTGCCTGGGTGTGTCATTGTGCCACAGGAACAGGAGAAAGCAGAAGGCACAGACAAACCTCAGCCACCCACACTCTGCCCAGCCTGCTGGCAGGGGGATTCCTTGCCTCCGGGAAAACTGAACTTCACTTGACTGATTACAGCATTTTAATGGCAATTTCTGTCCTGCTGGGGTTGCTCTGGCTTTGCGGTACGAGCAGCCCAGGAGGTGGCAGCAGATCCAAGGAGCAGCATGAGGCTGTAGGCAGCCAGCCAGGAACTGGGACCGGCTGGGAAGGAGCAGAGGCTGTCACAGGCACTCCTGCTCCAGGTGAGAGCCTTCACACTACTGGAAACACACACACCCCTCCCTCTCTGCCCTTCTCCTTGAAACTGCCCCCTTCCTTCCCCTGCTCAGCGTTTGCCTTTCTCTCCCTCTACCTTGCTCAAAAGCTTCCTGACAGGAACAAACCCACTGTAAGGGACAGCACAGAACATTGTGCAAGAACCCTGACTGGATTACTTCCATTTTTACACATTTTTCTCTCCATTTCACTAAAACCAATGCTCTAGTCAAGACCAACAGCCTTGGGCAAGTGTCTTGGGCCTGTCTGCAGCATGCAGAAGCCTCAGCTGTACCTTTTTCAGAGGGTCCTCAGGACTAGAGACGGGAGTCACACACACATCCTCAGTTTCAGAGTGATTAAACTCACACGATGAAACGCTAGCTGAATCCGTGCTTTCCCCAGAGCTCCCTCCTACAGGAGAGCTCTTCAGGGATTGTTCTTTGGGTGGGGTGAACACATCAGTGCCCAGAAAAAGTCTAGTATAGAAAGAAAGAAAGAAAGCATAAAATCAGTAAGTGAGAGCTGGGCTGAGCAAAGCTGTCCCTTGGTTCAGAACTCAAATTCTGGAGTTTTTTCCTCTCTGGAGTGGCCTGTTGTTTTCATTTCCTCTGTGGTGTTTATACAGTTTGTCCACAGGCTTTGTTACAGGCTAACACAACACCTTCCTCACCCAGAGTGCCCACAGCTGCAAGCTCACAACCAGCTCATGATCCACTAGAACAACACTCCTCCTAAGTCTCTTCACATTTTCAGGCTCATTTAATAGAAAAAAGGGCCTCAAAGGGCAAGTTCACCCCACTGCAAATTCCTGCCCTCTACCAGGGTGCCACAGGTACCAGGTTCTCTCTAGAAGGCTGGAGATGCACACAATAAGGAGATTATAAAGTATAAATTAAAGGCACTCCCTCTCCAAGACTCATTTCTAAATGCAGGTCAAGTGACTTGAAAGGGAAACAAGCTGGTCTGACCCTCCAAGAGGAGGAGCAGGGAGCATCAGCGTGCAGTTAATGATTTCATACAGCTGAGAGAGGTGTCACTCACTGCTTTTCTACAGCATTCATTTGCAAAACACATTCAGAGTGCAGATATTTTTACTTCAGTCTTTGAGCTCTGCTTTATTCCATGCAGCTTTCCCTGCATTCCTGCTAGCCTCTTGTTTCCCATGTCCAGCTGCATGGCCCTGTCCTCTACCCACCTCCTGTTTGAATCTTTGTGGTATTACACTAAATTGGACCATGTCCCCATAACTTTTTTTTCCTTCTCCAGCTGGAAGGCAAATTGTTTCCACTATCAAACACCTTTTTCCTAACCTTAGTTTTCATACTAAAATCCTGCAAGGAATTTTTGCACATATGTAGCAATTTAGACTAATAATAGAACCAGACTTTATCCTCACTTACTCTGTTTCCCTGCTGCATTCAGCAAAGTTATTACACAATAGCTACTGAATTATAATCCAGCACTAAAATGGTTCCTTTTTTTGACACTATAAGAAGGATTCTTTATTCTAGTTTCTTCTATCTTTAATAATCCTCATGACTGTTTCTAGCAACACAAAGGGACAGCTTCAGCCACAATGCAGGGTAGTGGATCCCCAGCCAGGTTCTGCAGCTGATTAAATGAACGCTGCTTGTTTGACTTATCCATATTCCCACCCCAAAACCCCTCTGCCCCATCCTACTCACGTGCTGATCCTCTTCACCATGCTTTTCTGGGATTTTGGAGACAGGATGTTGGTATCAGCAGCTGCTTCAGCCTCTCGTGAGAGTTTGTAACTGCAGGGTGAATATTTGCAGACAATGTTACTTAGCTGTACAATGTTATTTAGTTGAACATCTCACAGCAGCAACATTGAAGAAAACCAAGACTCCTTCAGTTATTCTCACCTCACAGAAGGTTGCAGCCCCACAAAGAGGAACACTGCTCTGCCTGCATTTTACCAGGGCCAAGGGGATATTTCACCTCCTTATAATAAGTTTTAAAACTAGTGCTCTCCAGTATTTGTTTGTCTCTGCCCTGAGCTGCCCAGGTGAGTGTGAACAGAGGTTTGCCAGCTGCACTGAGGACCTACCTCTCCTCCTCCGTTAAGTGTCGCTGCCTCCTGAACCACTGGATGAATTTCTGGTCTGGTATCAGGCAGTAGCTGTTGCATGAAGATTGCAGGAGCTTGATTTGGGCTATGACTTCAAATTCCTAAGAAAATAAATAATCAAATAGAAAGTCTAATTAGAAAACAAGATTATATTCATTCATATTCTAAAAACACACAACGAGGGATCCAAGACAAACTTGATGTGAAGTTCAGTTTCAGTTGAGTAACTATGTCAAGAATCAGTTTTCTAACAATAAAGGTGGGGTTTTTCCCCTGGGATCCATAATGTGCCCTCACACTTGCTCCAGAGGAATGCTACCCTTAAGGCATGTGACTAGAGTGTGCTGCTCTTCTGTAACTGCACTTGTACACAGACTTTGCCAGAATCACCCTGCATTGTTTAGGGCAGGTTATTGAGCAGTTGAGGGGAGGAAATGACTCCATCTCAGCCAAGTCCAGGTCTGCTTTCAAGCCCCAGGATGGAGATTTGGCCTGACTTCATTCAGCCCAAGGTAACCCCAGCACCTTTGCTCCTACAGGACATTACTTATCTCTGACCAACAAGGATCAGGCTTAAAGGAGAGACTGATAGCATTTATTTCTCAGTCCTCTGAACCTTGTTTGCTCTCTGCAGCCTTTCACCTACAAAGAGTTTCCTGCAGGAGAAGGAAGGTATTTACTAACTGTGTGTTCTGGAAAGCAAAGGTCTCCAGCCACCAGGTCTGGTTCAGCTGCTAAAGACAAATACCCTTGCCCAGAGAGTATGAATAAACCAAAATTCACAGAACATTCCACCTACCCTTCGTCTCTTCTCAAAATTGATCAGTCCACCCTGTTGGAAGGAAAGAGAAGGGATCAGAGAAGAGCCAGACTTGTACCTTGAGAGAAAAGCACAAAAATTCACACAAGTTCTAGTTTATAACACTGCCTATTGCTTCCCTTTTCTTTTTTAAAAGCTGCAGAAGGAGAGAATGCAGAAACTAGTAAACTCAGTTGGGAAGGCAGGGAGGGTATTTAGGGTTCCAAAAAATTGCCCCAAGTTACCTCAACATAGTCCTGAAGGGCTGTGTCCAGCATGATGAGATCTGTCAGGAAGGTGCCAAGGTAAGGAACCGTGCCTTGCATCACTCCCTGCAAGTGAACAGAGCAATGCTCGATTAATTAATTGGAAAATGAGAATAATTAGAATTCCAGAACACTCCTGTGTAAGAAATGAAATTAAAGTAATCTGCTTAATCAAGCATCAGTCTTATAATTATTTCATTACATCCTTTTCATTAGATAATTTAGAATTTAAATCCAATTCCAGGGAGACCAGGATGCTCTCACAGGTACCATCCAGTGGTTTTGTATTACAGTATTGCCACCACTGATTCCTAACAGTGGGTTCCCCAGGAAACGCTGCCTTTGGGAGAAGCACTGAGGCCCAGGGACAGGCGGCCTCTGTCACCTGCTGCAAGAGGAGGAGGTCCTGGCCAGCCTGTGTGAGCAGTTTCTGCTTAAACCCCATGGGTGAAAAAATCCCCATGGATTTTTACTTAATGATGTGTGATTATATCTCATGACAGTGAAGTCAAATCAAGTCACAATTTTTTCTCTCCAAGAAGTGACCATCTTCCCCAGCCATCCATTGCATTTTAATGCTAATTATTCACACTTTAAACTTCTAGACTGCCAGCACTTGCAGAGTTCAGGCTGGCTCTACACTTGGCAAAGGAAACACTTGTTTCTACCATCCAGAAGGATCTGTATATTTCCAGTCAAACAAACAGACAAAAATCATATTCAGCACTTTTTTTCCCTTTTCCAGATTTCTCTCCTCCTGTCCTTTTAAATCTTTGCCAGCTTTGAGACAAAAACCATTTTCACCAGCAGACTGGAACACAGACACATTTTACAAAGCAATCTCTGTAGAAGCCTGCACAATTTTCAAGCTGGTATGTCAGAAGCTTCATCGGCATGTTTGAAAGTAAATGAGACTTCTGCTCTGCCAGAGCTGATTTTCTTTATCACAAGAACTCCAGTATTTACAGCAGCACAGATTTTACTACATGGAAATTGTGTTTCTCTCTAAAGTGTAACGAGAGTAGATAATGGAACTCTTTCTTGCAGGACTGAAACAAGAGAGCTGGAAGTGATGACCACATGTTTATATCCATCAATCCCCTCCTCACTCACTCAGGTGAAGACCTTTCTAGATTTTGCTTCTTATACAATTGACCAATTAGGGTTAACTATTAACCTGGTTAACCATAGGTTACCAGTTCAAAAAGGGGAGGAAAACCCCCCAAAACACCTTGGTTTTTTGAAGCTGCAGTCGCTTCTGTGACTTTTTCTGATTTTCTTTCTCACTGCTGTCCAGATTTGCAAATTTGGATGTTGCTTCCTGTGAGGTGAAAGAGAATTAAAGGCAATTAATGGAGGATCCAAGTGGTAAATGGCAACCACATGCATGCAAAATAGTAAGTACATTTAACCAGACAAGTTAAGCCAGCAAAAAATACTTGCTGTGCAGACACACGTGTCTACATACATGTTGATTTCCTGGGACTGGATGCTGATTGGGAATTTTGGACAAAGATCACACAAGATGACTGTGAGGGAATTTTTCTGCAGAACGGCTCTGGCCAAAGCCAAGGGCTGCTGTAAAACTCTTGGGAGTTTAAATCAGAGAAGCTCAAACATACTTCAGGTGTCCAGATGCTCTATCCCAACACTCCTGACGTCAGGATTTCTGGTTAATTCCCTAATCAGGCCTGGTACAAGTAAACATATCCATCTTATGTAATGCTTTGTTGTTTTTCTTATGCTGCAACACCAAAATCCAGCAACTGTGGTTTACTGACTAATCCAAAACCATGCAGGAAATTAAAGGAATAGGTTTCCATCCCCACAGCTCCAGCTTTCCTATGAATGGCTGAGATATTTCACCATAGTTCTTCAAATCATTATTTCCCTGAATGCACAGGGGATGTTGGAGTTACACGTTTCTTTCAGTGGTTGCATAGATGTGTCACAAATCATTATCAATGGCTGTTCAGGAGGAGAGAATGCTGCTCCCTCTCCATGCCACCCAATCTGTTTTCAATGGCATTTTGTTTGCTCAATACCTGGATTTGCAGGATGGACAGGCAAGGTCAAACATGGCTTCCCTTACAGGGGCTATTTATAGTGAAGGAAAGTAAGTCTTTGAGGATTCAGTGGATAATTAATCCTCCAAATGGTCCAAGATGAAAAGCAAGGGAGAGGCTCTAGCTATTCTGTGGGATTTTTCTCCTCTCACTGCTTCCAAAATGTTTTTCAGATCTACTTAGGGCAGCTGGAGGGTGATTTACTGGGAGTCAGAGGTCTGAGCTCAGTCTGTGTTGTTTTGTTCTTTACTACTTAGTTAAATAGGCTGTTCTGAACACACATTTTCTCTCTATGCTTATTATGGTCTCACCTTTAAAATTTCCCTACAGATGTTGATTAATGGATGATAAACAAAACAGACTGACAGATGTGAATGTGTTCACCCCCCATTCCTGAGCAGAACAGCATTTCAGATCCTAAGGCATGGGGCTGAGGGACAAATGCCAGACTGGCTGGACAGAACTGCCAAAGAATTAAATAACGAGTTTATAGGAACTTTTTTATGTAAATGGAAAAAACCTGCCACAAACATTCCTTAGTTTTTGCAGAACATAACCTTTCCCTGCCATTCTTCCTCACCCCCTTCAACTCCTTGGTTTACTGGAGGTCACCCAAGAGAGTGCATAAGTCAAACTGCTCCACACAGAGCCTGCTTTGTTGTCCATCTGGCCACACACAGAGTAAGAAGCCTGTTCCTTCAGAATTCCCAGCCCTGCTTCCTAGTTCTAAGAAAGGTACAGGATAGTGGGACAAACATTTTGGATTGATTCCTCAGCTGCAGCTATGGCAGTGTTCCAGTGACTTCATGGGCTGAGGGGCTGCAAAGAGCTGCTGTCCACCCAGATCATGCTGCCACAGCCTGCTGGTTGTGGCTATCCAGGCTAAAGCTACTGATTCTTCCAGGAACAAGGAAATCAACTCTCAGCTCAGCAAAAAGTTCAGGTTTTACAGCCTGCTCTTCCCCTAAAGCACCACATAAGATCCTTGAGGAAGAGATGAGCTTTGGCAGCTGGTTTCAAAAAGGGTTAAACCGCAGATTTCATAGAGATCACAAACTTTGAACTCCCACTGGTTCTCACCTTCATCAGCAGCTCCCTACTTGTCAGATAATTGTCATGGTCTGAGAAGATCTCAGACAGCTCTTCATACATCAGCAGGATGTCCCTGCACAGGAGAAGATTAAATCATTTACGTCATTAGCAAGCACTCTAAAATCCAATCAAGTTTCTGTTTCTTTCTCATCAATCATTAACAGTTCAACTTATAAAAGATAACAGCACCAAAACACATCCAGTGAGATGCTGCACATCTCCTGGGAGCCCTGGTGGGATATTCTGGTGCTCCCAGTAAAGTTGGGCCTTATCTGACAGCAAAGAAACACCATCAGCAGCCCCTGAGCAGGGCTTTGAACTGTCTGAACTGTGAGAATGGGTTGGGGATACAAAGGAACAGAAAAACAGCTGAGAGGGAACCCAAGTTCTTTTTAATGAATTCTGGAAAGCTGGAAGCATTTAAGTGTAGGAGTAGTTTTTTGCCCAACACTATAAACACAAGATAGGCAATGTTTTGATCAGAAACACAGGGCAGCAGAAGGAAAATCCCACCTCTATGGAGAGGAAATACAGAAGGATCCTGCCTAGCTGAGTAATATTTTCATTTATCAAAGGCAAAGAAATCTGGTTTCCCCAAACTGAATGAGCAGAACACCATCTTTTCTAGACAGCAACTTCTGACATCTGTGGGGCAGGCCGTAAGTATTATTAACACAAGTGCTCCCCTGAAAGAAATATTATCTTCAATACTGGATTTTGCAGTTTGGGAAAATATTTCATGTAAATATCATCAGGAGAAGAGTTAGGAGGATTTGTAGCAAGCTAGATCTCAAACTTCATGGGAGAGAAGAAAACAAGATCATGGTGGCCTGGGAGTGGTGAGTATGAGCTGGGTGAGAAGTCAGTGCCATAGTTTTTCTAGAGAAATTGTGGAAGACTCAATATGCTAAAAAGGACAGAATCCAGTATCCCCAAAGGCAGATTGCCTCCTCAACAGGAAGGAGGAGGTCACAGGAAGGGTCTGAGCCCCCCAGGAATGGGAGGTTCTTCTGACAGGACCCATGTCAGTGAAGAACAGAAGAGTGAGGAGAAGATGAAAAGAAGGAGCACTGACCCCTGTGGCCCTTGGGAACTGAGGGCAAGGCTTACTTTGAAACACACATCCAGGTGGTCTTCAGCCGATAGATGGAGTTGGACTGCAGAGCTGAAATTATGGCCCTCAGGGAGGAAAAGTTCTTCAGGATCCTACATTCCTGTGAAAGGAGTGGTTGGAAACACAGGAGCATTAAATGTCAGCACTACACAGACCTTAGTGCACCTCTCTCTGAGCCCTGTCATGTCTGCTACACATTCTCACTGCTGAGCAGCAGCTGTGCAAATACTGAGCATCAAAAATATAACTCCCCACTTCAGCCACCAAACATTTCACAAGCTTTGGCATTTGTATCTTGTTTTCCTCACTTTCATGTATTTGTGGTGTCACAGCTTCCAGTTCTCCAAGTAAAAATAAAAGTGAAACTGAGTCCAGGAAGCCATGGCAAAAGGCACAAAGGTTATACTTCTTAAAAAGCTCTTTATAGTTACCAATCCCTTTTACCCCTTAGGGAGAAAACGAGGCTTTGCCTCTTTATATGTGGTATTTAAAATGTAAACCCTCAATCATCTCAGTGTCAATTAAAAATAAAGACATGCAAAGGAATAACCTGTTATTCAAGTATGTGCACACTGTTAAAGAGAAAAATCTTCCCAGGTTTTCCAGAGCTGAGATCAAATCTGAACAGAGACTGGTTCATGGGTGTTTCTTATGGAGCTGCTCTGTGACTTGGGTGGAAAAGGATAATGAAAAACTCAAAGAAGTAGCAGAGATTCCTCCTAAAGCAGAGGGAAGCAAGAGGGGAAGTCTGGTTTGTGACTCCTGGAAATCTTTTGATGGCTCAAGAACAAGAGCTTGGATACCACAAACTCCAGCACAGGTGTCTGTACATGCAAATCCAGCAGACAAAACACCTGTCAATCTGACTGCTGCATGGAGATAAGAGTGTATTCAAACTCCAATTCTGCTTATCAACATTTTTATGAATCTGTTTCTTACCCTAATAATGCTAAAGGATCCTTACAGTGAAAACAGACATGATTTATTTCCTTTGTAGGACTGAACAAATGTAAAGCAACCTCAGCATAAGCAAAAGTCAGTCCTTAATATATCAGCATCTCTGTTCATGAGTTGCATTAGAAGTTACTGAACAGCTAAGGAGAGTTCAAGCTCTCCCAGTAAATGACCTACAAAAAACTGTGCTAATCAGGAGACTGCATTTATCGAAGTGTGGCTTAGCAGAGAGCCTGGGCCGACAGCACCCAAAGCAGGTGGATACTTGGGTCAGATAAAAACCAAGTTCAAGATCATAGGGCAGGACTCACTAGACCTGAAAGCTATTTTTGCACGGTTTGGGGCCAAAAAAACCACATAACAGCTCTTCTCCAGAGACTGACATGATAAAGAATGAGACCTTTCTTTTTCTTCAACCTGAAACTAGGTTGGGGAGAACACAAATTTAGAGGCACAAATTACGAGTTTTTCTTCTTTCTTCCCAGTGAAACAGGAGTTTGAACTGGAAGATCCAATTTGGAACCATCTTGACTTAACTGCATGCTGTATAATTTAGAGCACAGTAGGAATTTCATTTAATATTGGATTTAGTGTTCTCAGTGATTCAATTGACTGCAGACTAAACTTGAGCAAGCTTTCATTTGCATGAAGAATTTTTAATACTGGTTTTAATAACTTTGTTTCATGCTGTGTCCTTCACAGGAGGAAAACCAGAAAGAATCCTGTGCAGAAACAGCTTTGCTTTTAAAAATTTTAAGCATAACAGGACATTAATGATTTCATTTTTACTTTTTATTTTTAAAGAAAATATTGTTTGAGTGAAATTGGTTTCTCCTGGCTCAGGAACCTTAGATCTGGGTGGAATAGAGGACTGGAAGTAGAGAAAGTATTCAGTTTATCTTTTGAACCAAGAAAATTGATCCAAAAGTCATGGAGAGATAACAAATGTGGACCTCCGTGCTGCTATGTTTAGTTGTCAGTGAATAACTGTACTTTAATGAGTGGATTATTTTCTAATTCAGGCACCTAACTATTCAAAACACTCATTTGCATGCACAAAGCAAGCAGCTTTCTTCAGAAGTGGGCAGCTAAGTGTATGTGCACCCAGCTGCTGTACATGTGCCATTATTGTGCAGAGTGTGCACACACATTTTTCATGTGTTTCATGCTACGACTGGAGCATTTAATGAATTAAGTAAAAGGAGAAGCACAGAAGGTATGAATTAAGTAAAGGGAGAAGCACAGAATCAGCAGGGGTGTAGAACAAAGTTATCTGTCCACAGAGTGAGTGGGATGAAGGCAGTGCCTTTCCTGACTTCCCCAGGCCTCCCTTCTGCCATGGGATGATGACAAAGTTCTGTCCAGCCTGCCCCAGGAAAAAGGCCCTTTTAGCTGATGCCCTCTGCACCTTAGATCTGCACATAGAAATTGGAAATCAAACTTCCTAATCCCATCACACAGGCAATAAAGCATCCATCAGATGATAAAAACAGGCAGATCTAAGTGCCACAGGAGAGGTCCAAGACCTTCCCCATACCAGCTTCCTGAACCATGCAGTTGCCAGAGCTCAGGTGCCAGGACTGAATGCTGCCTCTGGAAGCACAGAAGTTGCCAAGGTTGGAAAGCCTCTGGCTTCAGCTTTTTCTGACTGTTCCCTATAGCTCAAAAAGAATCCATGTGATTCTTAGAAGTCAACACATGGAAGTGCTTGAAATGGTCTCTTCCAGAGAGGTCTCATTTATTGCCAGCTGCCCAGTGCTCCGAGGGGAATTAGGAACGTTACAGTAAAATATTAAAACTCAGGAAATTAGCAGACTAGAGTTATGTAAAGCAGGCATGGAAAAAAAAACCCTTCTTGCAAAGATTAGGAAAAACATTGATAAAAACATGGAATCTGCTACAAGATCCTCTTGGAAGCTCTGCTGAAGTACATGGAGGACAGGGAGGTGATTTCACATTCTAATGAAGTCTTGCCTGCCCAGGCCAGTGGCCTCCCACAATGGAGTGATTCCATCACTGGACAAGGGAAGAGCTACTGATATCAGCTATCTGGACTTCTCTAAAGCTTTGGCATGTATCAACCCCATTTCCATGGTGGGGAAGAACTGAGGAGAGGAAGGGCAATATTCATTTGGAATCACAAAAAAATCAGTTAAAAATAGAAAGAATTAGAGCTAAGATAGCCTGGAACCAATGTGTACAACCCCTTTCTCCTCCTCCAACTTCTTCACTCCAAGGCACCCACCCAAAAAACATTAGACAAAAGAAATGCTTTACATGTGCAATATGAATCCACTTCTCAATAATCTTGGCTCTCTGCTGGATTTTGAGCTCCCTGGTCCCCAGGATAGTGCTGATGACACATTTGGTGACTGCATTGAACTGAGTGATGGTGGCTCTGACAGTTGGAGCCAGGTTCTTGTTTTCCTTTTTATCCCTTTGAGACCAGATGGATCCCAAACAGTGGTAGGGCACAACTCTTCTGAAGAGCATCTAGAGTGAAACAGAGGTGTGGTAAGCCAGCAGGTTTCTTCTAAATCTCTTTTATCCACAAGATTAAATACAGGTGTAGAGGACAAATTTTATCTAAATCTAATATGATACTTAAAGGTAAGTATTGGTTCTCTCCTAGTTTAAAATATAATTTGGCACACTCTTTATAGGCTTGATGCCCTAAAAGAATTGTCAGCTAAACAATACTGGGAAAATAATGGACACCTTTATATCAGCTGCATAACCGAGATAATTTTTTTAGAAGGGAATTTAGAAGGGAATTGAAACAGACAAAGCAAAATCTGAGCATTACAGTCTAGAGTACCTAGACATCTTTAAGCCAGGTAGTGATTTAGTTAAAATGTGCTATTTCTCAGTGCCAATATCTTTTGCAAAAGAGGCTACACATAAAAAAAAAACCAAAACAAAACAATACTAAACAAAACAAACACACCTTCAAAATGACAGAAGGAAAAAGGGAAAAAGCCCAGTGACTGGAGCAGTTGGGATAACCACAGAGCTGTGTTCTGTGTCCCAGCAGCAGTCCTGTTCTGGAACTATATACTTAAAGCAATGTAACTTTAAAAAAAAACATATTATTTTATGAAGTTATATTATATGCAACACTCTACATACCACATCCATGTATGTCAACTGTTCTGCCACAACATGGTCTTGAAAAGAGGAGAATTCTTCTGGACTGCTGATTTCCAATTCCTCTCCATCAACCAGGTCACTGGAGGAAGTGCTACAAAACCCATCTGGCCAGAATAGAGAACAACATTCAGTAAATTTATACAGCAAACAATGAATCAAATCAGGTGTTTATTTTGCAACATCACTGTATTACAGCAGAATGCCCCAAGGGCCCAGGCCTGATGTAATGGCCCCACTGGGCCATTTGAGTGAGAAAAATGACCAGAAGATTAAATTAGCAAAGGAAAGGTGGAATAAAAAGAAATAGAGAAAACAAATACTTGCAGAGAAGTGGCTTGACCCATTTGCTAACTATTCTTCTGAAAGAAAAAACATCACCACTACCCCAACAAAAATCCCTTACTGACATTGCAGAGTTTCATTAATCTACTTTTCAGTATTTGTAATCTGAAAAAAACCCTTCCAAGTACAAAGGCATGAGGCTGCAGTTATACCCCCAAAATACTGCATTAGGAATGCTCTTCTATCCAGAAATAAAAGAAGATGCCAGATTGCCTGGCACCCTTTGTGGCTTCATGGGCTATATTGAAGAGAGTTTATTCCAGCAGCCTTCACCTTTTCTCTCAGGGAATTTTTCCCAGGAAATGGAATACGTGAGCACCTACAATATTCTGCTGAATGGTTCTTCTAAATCTGCACTGGGCAGCAGAGAGGAGGTGAGAAGCAGAACTGTCCTCACTGAGGGACCTGACCCAGCACAGAAAGGAAAGGGTTCCACAGCTGCTGCTGTGTCACCTTTTGGCTCCCAGAAGTTGGGAACAAAAACTTCAAACAAAAACAAGAAATATGCCCTTGTTTCCCATGGAAAGAGGAAGTCAAACAGAAACTCCTTGAAAACAAATCCTAATCCCTTTTACTGTAAGGCAACAGTAACTCCATAAGGAGGGAGAAAAAAATAGGGACTTGTTGAAGACTAACAACCAAAGTACTGAGTTTACCGGTAAGATTTCATTTACAAAAACAAAGAGTGTTAGGCAAGACTTCATATCCAGTTAAAACAGAGCATTAAAGCAACCACAGCAGATAACGTGATAGAGAATCATTATTTTTCAAAATATTTCATTGTTCCTTCCTCCAGTAATTAACAGAACATAATCACCAATGTAAATTGCTACAGTTTTGATGTAACAAGTTTGATATTTTGATGTTTGAAGTTATGTCTACAGGCTGATTTCCATCTGTACATTTGAATTGCACAATTTATTGGCAGAACTCAGTGGGGTAAATGGAGACCTCTGTTGTAGCGCTACTTTTCCGTGGCTGTTTTGTAACAATTTGCATAATTAAATTGACTTGGACTGGACTGCTACAAGAATCCCACTCCTTTTGGCTTTGTAAAACCTTCTTTTCCTTTTGGCTCTTGAAATTCAACCGAAAATCCTCACCACTGAGCTGCAGCCCTACCCAAAACCTTTCAGCATGCTTAAAATGAGGTCCTGAAGCACAGTGTAAATTTTTCTTTTCTTTTTTTCATTCCTCTTTTTCTCCTTCATAGAACTGTAAGCAGTCTTTTCCCTACTCTCCAACAAGCTGGAATCCCCTTTTACTCATGTACCTTATTATCTCAGGACCCCTCTGATCCACTCAGCCCTCTCAAGTCTGACAGCACGGAGAGCAAGCATGTGCCCCTCCTGACCCTGCAACCTCTGCCTCTCATTGTTTTGCTTGCTCAACCTGCAAGAATTGAGGCCAGAAGCAGCTTTTATCTTCCTATCTGGTACTGCAATCTAATCTACTGGGATGGCTGATGGCAGCACAGAACAGAGGTTTGATTACCCAAATCAAGCTGTAGGATTATGTGGGAAACAGAAAGATAGAAACTTCCACAGACACTGAAGGGTTGGATTTGCAGCCTTGGAAGAAGCTTGGATTGATGTAAAAGTAGAAGTACACAGATGTTAGGCAGAAAAAATTGTAAACTAATGTTTCTATAGTTGTAAGAATATGCCTTAAGTAAGTAAGAAACTGTATTAGATAAGATGGTGAAGGGTTTTGTAGTGCAGTAATGTAATTGTATAGGGTAAGCTGAGAGTTTAAGTGTTATAATAGAAGCACATGTGTGTACATGGGACAGTAGTTCATTGGATAAAAGTATACACAATGTGACAGAATTAAGTAAAGGTGATAGGTTAGAAAAACAAAATAAACTTCTTAACAACTTTCTATTGGATTAAAAAGTTATATATTGCCTAGTAATAAAGAAACCTGTGACTACTTTATGAACTATGGCTGAATTCTTGCTTCTCTAAATCTCACACCTTAAGGCTGATGTAAATCAGGACAATAAAACATCTTTAGCACAGTTGTAGTCCCATCCCTTCATTAAAGTGACGATAATAGGATCAGAGCCCAAATTTCAAAATTTGGAACCTGGCAGGAATGCTTTGGGACAGTAATTATCAACAACGATTGCAGAAGATGTATCAGGAATTTTGAAAGAAAATGTACAAAGACAGCTCTGATAAAAGTAAGGCAATCCTAAAACTCTTCTTTGCAGACCCTACAGCTTAATTTCATTTTCCTCCTCTTGTTTTACTCTAATAACCAGCCTCTATTCTGCCACAATTTAGAAATGTTATCATTACTATTGGCCCACCTATGACTCAAAAAATAATGTTTTCAGCTGTCACTTGAAACAAACACAGAAGCAGGGCTGCTGGAAACTTCTGTTCACCCTGAAGAACAGATGTACCCAAATACAGTTCTCATGAGTTTTCCTTGTTTGAGCTGGGGGAAGCCAACCCAGGAAACATCAGCACTAGTGACATCTTAGCCATCCTGTTCCCTTACCTGTGCTCAATAAAGGCCTGGGCTCTGGGCCTTACTCCTTTTTCTGTTCATGACTGAGTTATTTTGGCATTTCACAGTATTATGCATTGACATGGTATTTCAGGAGCATCCGGCAGACATGACTTTCATGAAATGAAAGCTGGTTTTTTTTTCTGGCATTTCCTTTATCATTTATGGCATGAATTATTCCCTCTCACCCCTCTACCAAAGCTGGAAGTTGATTCCAGTTCTCATTCACATCCTATGTGAGCTCTCCCCACTTCCTAGCTCTGCCACAGGAAGCTTTCTGACCAGGATATGGGGATGTGTCAGGTTTGTGTGACTACAGCTCACTATTGTTCCAGCAGACTGTGACCCCCCCAATAACGTAAGATTTTCCTCTGTCCTTGGATACCAGCAGCCAGCCACTCCAATAGGAAAAAACACCCACAGGCACTTCCTTTGACAAGATGGTAACTAGGAAGAAAAGCTGCAGGACAAAGCTTGTGACTCAAGCTGTATTTTGTTGCAGCTCTGTATTCTGTTTTTTGTTTGTTTGGGGTTTTTGGGGAGGGGGGAGAGGTTAAGTGAGAAGCCCAGCTAGAGAGCAGCTGTGTATTTTAACTCGGTGGCATGGGAAGTGTGCTGACAATTAACCAGTTGGCTGCTGCAGCAATCTCAGAGCTTTGGCTAAATATTAGAGAAGTGTTGGATTTCCCAAGCCACCCTAGGATGAATAGGCACCTCACACTGTAACACTATTTGATCCCTCACAGCGCCTGCAGCCTCACAGAGAAGTTGGGTTTCCTTTTAAAAAACAAAAAAACAAGACAAAAGCCACTGGTGAGCCTCACAATATTATTGATAAGCATGAGAAGTGGTGAAATGTACTGCACATAAATCCCTGGGGCATCTTACAGTCTGGGAGGACAGAAAGAGAGAAGGGAATAGTAACTCACCAACAGCTTCTACTTCTTGGTTCTGAAACTGCTTCAAGAGGTTCTGCACCCTACTCTCCATGTCAGAATTGGGCATATTGTTCTTCAAATAATCCAGCAACTTCAGCAAACACATGTAGTCAGGGGGCTCCCTGAAATCCTCTGAGCACTGATCGAGCCAGGCCCTTAAGACTGATGCTATTTCACTACAAGTAAACAGAAAGAAGACAGTGTTTGCATCCAGATGGAACTGAGTGTACCTGTATCCAACAGAGCAACAAACACATAAGACATTCACAGCCCACCTGAAGTATATGTGCTAAGGTATACCACAGACATAACACACACCATCAACAGCACAACATAATTTCTTCATTCTGTCTTGGACCACTGGGAAAAGCTCAATGTTTGCTCCATAACCACTCCCTGGGATGTTGTGGGAAAATAGCAGGGAGGAAACAAGGTATTCATGGCTACTTCCCAGTGGAAATGCTAAATCAAACGCTTCCTCTGGGGACCATACTGGAGCTGCATATCCCTCCATGCCGTGTTCCTCCTTATCTACAGTCTTGGTACAAAGCCTGCCTGCTCATGAAACTGTGGCTTTCATGGAGGAAAAAGGAGACAATCCTGAGCCTAACCCCACAGACACACACAGTGAGTGGGGTTGCCTCATCCTCAGGGATAAAACCCTTGCTGCAGCACAAGGCTGCCCCATGCCAGAGCCAGCCTGGGAGTGCCAAGAGAGCTGAGCCTAGGAGACACAGTGATCCTGCTAATCTTAGTGATTAAAAATGTATCAGCAGAGTCTTGATTTCATCTTCAGCACAAACCAAGGAGGGGCTGTCAAATTACAGCACACAAAAATGGTGCCCCGCTCATGCTGGCAGAGCAGGAAAAGGATGCTTAAGGACATGTAGGACCAATGGATGCTGTTCAGGGAAGTTATGCCAGACTTTCTTAGACACATGCAGCTAAAAGAACACCAATCCATGGACAATACTTCTACAGACTGAGGGGGATGAGGGGAAAGCACAGCTGATGACTCAGTGTGGTTTCCACCCTGCCTGAAGCTGGGGGGAAGGGGGGGGGCAAGTGATCTGTTTGCTTTTCCTGATTTATGTAGGTTTTCATCCACACCCATCTATTAGATTATTAGATACTGCACAATATGTGCTTGTGGGAATGCCCTTAGATCTTATATTTGCATGTATTTATCATCATTTCTACTTGATTTTGTAAGAAAATAAGATAATTTAGGCTATGGTTTTCCAGAAATAATTTGCAGTGTTGTTGACAATTTTCAACTCAGTGTAGCAAAACCAGAAAATTACTAAAAAATAACCATATTTCTTAAAACTTTAAGCTCCTTATTTCAGAATAAAAGGCACAATAAACACCTCAACTTCCTGAGAAAAAGGCCCTGAACTTTCCATGTCTCCAAAACCACTCCTACATCTCAAGTCTCTTCCAGCACAGGAAACTCTCTATTGGAGCTGTGTACAAATACTGGCACATTCCTGCTGCAAGCTGGGACACCATAGCAGTCTCTGGTTAACTCAGCTGCTCAGCAGCATCCAAAACAAACCAAGAGTTAAGAAAAAGTGAAGAGAGTTTCTTCCACTCTCTGTGTCTCATCTGAATTGCGTAGGTTTTCCTCAAAACTCAAATTAACTTTTAATACCAGACAGATTTCATACAACTTGCATCCATTTAAGTCTGTTGTTTCTTTCCCTTCTTGTCCTGATAATGTGGCAACTTTGAATTTTCAGTTAAAGTATTAGGAAATCTGTTGGTAATATTCTTTGGTGAGGTTTGCTGACAGGAGAAATGCTGGAATTACAATTTCAGAGCTACAAAAAGTATTTACAGTCAAAAATTAACATGCAAACATGTTCTGGATTTCAGGTTTCATTGCAAGCTGTGGCACAGCCAACAGTGCCAGACCAGCCCCACATCCCAAGGCCAGGAAAGACCACAACAGGTAGATGCTCCCACTGATGCTCCCAGACTCTCCCACCACCCTCCCAGTTTCGTTGTCCTCTCTAGCCCCACACACACCCAGAATGCTGTCACAGCAGCACCAACAGTCTCAAACACCACTGTCCTATGCCCACAGCATTTTCCTCTCATTCCCACCAGAGGCAGGGAATCCTGTGCCTCACTGCATGCCCAAATAGTGCATTCCCTCTTGTTCCATGCTCCTTTTCCCACCCACATCACAAACCATCATCCCCCCTGGTCCCAACAGCAAAATTCAGGGTAGGTATTCTATTCCTACAACCATTTACCAATTCAGCCATGATTTGGAAGGAGAAGCCTCTCCACAGGGCAAGTTCTTGTACTAATATTGTTCACACACTCTCTACACTAAGCTCAGTTTCCAGAGATTTGGTTGGTGGCCACTTTCTTAAGCTGAACAATAAACAGAGTTTTAGACAGATACAGTGTCCCAGAGCAGGGTGAAGAGTTCACAGCTGTTACAGACACTGAATTTGCCAGCAAAATCATTTCGGTCGAGAGGGGAAATAGGAAAGAGAGAAGAGGTACACTGTGCTCTAGAGTGCCCTCCTGCTGCCTGGCTGCTCTACTGGAGTGTCAGGGAATAATGCAGCTTTCCAGAAATTGGCTGGACACTTGCCTGTATCTTGCAGTAGCTTTATATTTGCTGCCCTTGCAAAGAAATTCTCTATACTCAACAGACTCAGATAGGAACAGGGGCCTTCCAAGAGCTCAGACAGGAAAGAAACTACAGACTACATTTTTCATGGGTTGATGATGAGTTATAAATTCTTCCTTCCCTGTCTATACAAAAAAATCCGAAATGCTTAACTCCTGTGCTGCTGGCAACAGACTGCAGGCTCTGCTAAGCAATGCTTTCATGTTTCACACCTATCAGAAAGCCTTCTAATTTCCACACCAGCTTTGCTTGGAACCAGTCTCTGGAGGTTTCAGTCTCCAAAACCTATCCAGGTGGGTGGAGAAGTGTATCTGAGCCTGTTGTTCACAAACTGGGACCAAGAACCCACCCACCTCCCTCTGCCCATGAGCTGCACAGAAGGTGACAGAGCTGTGGCAGCTCCAAGTCCAATAGCTGTGTCAGCTCAGCAGGGCACAGTCGAGGTGGGAAATGAGACCCTCCCACCACATGGGAATTTTGGGTGGCTTTGTCTCTACTGGGAAGACAACTCTAACAGTCCTGATAGGATCTAATAGGAATTAAAAACAGCATTTCACAGAATTACAGAATTAATTAGGTTGGAAACTACCTTTGAAATCATCAAGTCCAACTTATGATCTAACACCTCCTCATCAACCAAACCATGCCACTGAGTGCCATATCCAGTCTTTTTTTAAACACCACTAGGGACAGTGACTCCACTACCTCCCTGGGCAGATGATTCTAGCGCCCAATCATTCCTTCAGGAAAGAATTTTTTCCTAATGTCTAACCTGAACTTCCTCTGGCATAGCTCAGACTGTGTCCTCTCATTCTGTCAGTGGTTACCTGAGAAGAGACCGACCCCCACCTGACTANCTAAACCTCAATTTCTGACCAAAAAGGCAAAAGCAGTGTTTTCTTCCCACCACAATTATTTCTAAAGAATGAGAAGGGAATCTCAACACTTAAGGAGAGTAAGGGGAAACTCAGTTGCAAAAAGAGGTTAACTGATTAATTTCTTATGAAATTCTATAAGAATGTGCACAAAACTAGCTATAATTTGCCAAATGCATACTTAAGTCCATCCAAAAAATACTCATTACAGATGGCTATTCCCTTTCCTTCACTGTCCAGGCAGTAACACTCAGGCTTGCTCACACAGACTAAATTAAGTCACTGATATCTTCTCAGTTTTGCTTGTTAAATCAGGGTAAAATGTAAGTAAACCACAAGAAAAGGCTGCTCCAAGGGTGGCTTCTCACACCCAGTTTGTTTATAAATACTGTCCTGACAACTTCCAGCAAATGATCAGCTCTTTCTGATTTGGAAAAAACTTGTTCAGTAACGTATGGGAGACTTTTGCTGGGATGCATGTGAAGCCACTAAGGGAAGAGCTCTGCTAGCTGTTCTTTGTTTTAATTGAGATGGCAATCATTAATTTTCTTTCTAATTATTATTTTCTGCTTGGTTCTGGTTGTTTTCATTACTCTCCCACTCTTCCACTGCCCTGTGTTTGACTCTGCTTTTCATGTAACCACACTGGTTTCTAATGTTGTTTGAGCTTAATTTGCTTTACTGGAATGAATGACTGTTGCTCTCCCAAATGCATCTTAACTGCTCCCCACCATGGATTTCCCAGGCACCAGAAGCTTCCAGCCAGTTTTCTTCTATTTGTCTCACATTCCTTTGGTGTCTATTGGCCTGGAGTACAATGTTTCAGACCCAGTTTTACTTCTGCAGTGCTGTAACTGTGCATATTGTTTTCCAGTGGGACTGTTTAGTTCAGAAGGAACCAAAAGACAAGGTTTTGGTCAGGAAGATCTGAATGCACAAAAAGCCATGGGAGAATGTTTGCTTGTCACTATGAAAAACTCCAAATGCTGTGGTACTACATTGAAGGTCTTGGTATTTGCTATTTTAATGCAGAAGAGAGGAGGTGAACATGTCATGTGGTCACTGAATAATTCCTTAATTTTCTCTATTTGAACTATTTCCCCCAAATGCTGTGGAATGAAACAAAGTTTCAGTTTAGCTTCAAGTTGTTTTGTCTGTGGTTTTCAATTGCGCCACATTCCAATTTTTAACAACAAATACATTCCACATTTTGATAAAGCAGATGCAACTACGAGCTGACATTCAAGACAAACAAAAAAGCCCCAAGTATTTTCTGTGGCTTGTCGTCCATCTGAGGGAAAGCATCACCCATGGACTCCAAACCAGCAAACCAAAGCCAGTAACAGAAGGAAACCACAGCCTTGTAGTCCAAGAGGAGGCTTGAAAGGACTTTTTGCTGTTACTCAGGGATTCAAAAGCCATGGCAGTACTAATGTTAGACCTCTGGAAAGCAAACAAACAAATAATAATGGTCCAAGTCCACAGACCAACATGGCAATATTGTCTGCCTCTTTGAAAAACCTTTCCTACAGGTAATCTCAGGTTTGTACTCCTGTATGTTTGAGTAAGGTCTCCAAAGAACTAGATTCAGTTAACATCCTTCTTTCAGGCTCCATGAGGTACTTAAGGAGCCATAAACTCTCCTGCAGTTGTTATTAACTTCTTGCAGCATTTTTTTGTGACAAAGCAATGGAAATGCTTTAAATTGCATCCCACTTCTAATGGCCCAACTGGCTTTTTAAAGCCTCTGGAGCTGTCACAACAGGAGTCTGATGAATGGAGGTGGTCTCTCTCTGGCCACAGACCACAGGCTTCCCCATGAGATATTTTTCCTCTGAGAAATACAGAGTTAATGGCAAGCAATAACAAGGCTCTACTGCTGCTTCCTCCTATTTCTCCAAGTGATATAAAACCAAGAGCACAATTATATCATGTTTCTCTTCTATGAGAGAAGAGAGCAAATGCAATTATATTGGAATTATCCCAGACAAGAGGAAACCTGAACTACCAGAAGTACATGTTTCACAACAGGACTACAAAGCCAAACACTTTCCAGACACCATTAATTGTACCTAAGAGACATGTAGCCAGAGCAACTGAAAGCAATGGAAATTTTTAAGGAAGGAAAGTGAATTCATATTTATATGGGATCTGTTTAAACATGTATATATACCTAACAAATAACTTTGTTGACAACTTCATTGTTGAACTTTTTATATACACAGATTTGAGTAAAGATATCAAATTTACACATGAAAGGTATCTTATGATGACCAAAAATCAGCGGTTCTGAACTACATTAATGAAAAATCTGTCAGAAAATTCATCAGAAGTTGAGCTACCACAAGAACAGGCTCAACCCATTTGTCCATTCAAAGGTGCAAAGGTGTTATGTGCCGAGAGGGAAGAAAGCATTGATGCAGCCAGAAGCAACTGATATGGCTCATAAACTGTATACATGTCAGGAGGAAAAGAATTCCACTAAAAACAAAGAAAGAAACAAACCAAGACAAACACTCTCCTACTAAATGTTATTTACTTGCACACTCATCTGCAGGTATAACTAAAAACTGATGCATTTTGCCCAAAGTCCAAGTGACACAGGTAACAAGATTACTTTCACCCCTTTTCTCTCAATCTCATCCTCAAAGTCCTCTGGGTCCACAAAAAGGCAGCTGGGGGATTAATCCCATCATGGTTTATACAGGTGAAATTAATTCCTCACCCCCAGAATAAATCCTTCAGCTATTCTGCAGGAAGGGTAGCTTTAGCTCATGTTTTATGACTCAGATCAGGGGATGTCAAATGGTTTGCCCAAAGTTAGAAGGGACCCTAGCTCAGTCTGGATGGAAGTGTGGGAACCACTGGCTGTCTGTTATTGCTTCTACCCATGACATCATGCTGCCTCCTTGGTGCCTGTAACCAAGTTTTAACTACCAGCTGTTCTTTGAGGAATTCTCATGGCAAAATGGGAGTAAAATATTTTACCAGCCAGGAAAGACTGAGTGTCGAGCCCCTGTGTCAAATCCCATGGGGCAAGAGGAACAGAAAAACAGTAATGCCAACAAGAATCAAGCATCTTCATTCTGTAATCAAATATAACCACGCATGCCACAGTGCATGCAAACCACAGATGTCAAAGTACAAATGTTGATGACCTAAGGCACATTTTACACCCAATGTCTAAAGATAAAACCCTAGGAAGATAGCCAAACCACCTTTTTCTCATTTAAACTGCAGTTCAAAACAGCTTTGCTATTTCTTTTGCAAATGAGGATGACCTCAGAATTTAAATTTCGCTCTAAAAGCAGCACTGTAAATCACAGGGCACTAATGGAAAAGATCCATGCACACAATGTCCTGAGTCACCCTCAGCTTTGCTCTGCAGGCATTGCTGTAATGACAATATAATCACTCATAAGCAATAACCACTTACTGCCACAGATAAGGCAGAGGAAACAAACACTCCTTTTTTGTTTAATCAGCAAAATGTTGGCCTAGATGTGTTAATCTCATGTTTAATTTCAAAACAATTTCCCTGCAAAAGATGCCTGGATTGTATTATTGGATATGTTACAAGACAATTGGTATTTGGCCTTTCCACAAGCTTGTTTAAGCACACAAACAGTGCCATGAATTTTCAATGGAATCAACAGCTCTGCTGCTCACATGCTCCTCCAATCCAGATCTTGTCTGGGGCTTGTTCCACAGTGCAAATCCATACTTACACCCTGAGTACCATCTCGGATTCCAAGGAATTCAGGTTCGCCACTTCTCCATGGCTTGAGGTCTCCAGATTTCCAAACCTGAAAAAGGAGATGGATGTTTAGAAGAAACTCTAGTGAATAAAATCAAAATCCCAAATAGCATTATTCATATACAATTACCACAAACAACTACAAAGCGCTTCCAGCTCAAACTACATGGAATCTTAATAGGTGGGCAGAATTAAGGACCTTGAAGATTATTCCGTTTAGGAGGGAAAAAATCCTAAAGAAACAGCCAGTATCTTCCACCACATTTGTTAATTTATATGAAGCAGCCTGGACACAGGAGGAACCAACCATAACAGTGTCTTTGCTCACAGCTCCGAGACCCTTCTGCCTGTTTTCACTCCATCTTTCCCAGGGCAATATTCCAATCTGCAACAAGACTGTAACATAACCATCTTTTCCAAAACAGTTTCTGTGTCTCCAGCACCTGCCATTCCTAACAGCTCCAAGTGTTATTTCAAGGTTTCCTAGGTGGCAAGCACTCACTTTATGACCAAATTCCCAATACCAGTGAGAAAAGCCCACAATACTGTGAAAACACCACTGGGAAAAAGGGAACCATGGGCTCAACTCCAACAGTGCCAACAGGAAATCTCTTACCTACAAGGCACAACCCTGTGCCTTGCAGGCAGGATCATGCACTTCATTTTCAGCAGGACTGCCTATTGTTTCAGATACACAGTTCTATAATTATCCATGAAGAATTCCATGGCTCCTTACAGGCAGGTTCAATGAAGGTGAACAATTACTCACTGCCCAGAATAAGACAAGCTGATTTTACACATTTGGGTTTATACAATTCAATAAATCTGAAGAGTTAAAACAAGTGCATCCTTAAGTGCTTGTGCTACAACCTGGTAACATCAGAGAAAACATGGTGAGCTGTTTCTGTCCCAAAGGTTTGTGTCAGAACTGTCACAAACTCATCCAAAAACATTTCAATGGATGGAAGTGGTGGTAGTTTTATGCTTCTCTCAAGTACTGGTCTAAGGCTTCATATATAAGAATCACAGACCTGTTGTCAAAGGGAGAGGATCTCACTCTCCACTGCCATCTACTCTGTAAGTTGCCTAAAACACAGCCAGTAGACAAAAGGCACTTCCCCCTGCTAGGGAATTTTTTAATAAAAATTGAATTTTTATATTCAGTTTTCAAAATTAATTTTTTGAGGAAAATGTACTGAGATGAGTCCCAACGTCACTGTCCTACTACTCCGTGAAATATTAAATATGTCTTTGCAGGACATTAGGCACTTGTGTTTAAATCCCACTAGAGACACAAGCTGAGTTTTACAGGAGAAATCTGTAGGATGGCAATAAAGAGCAGGCAGTTTTCTGTGCAAAACTGGAGAAGGATATAATGCTTCCTTATGTTGCCAGATGTAAATCTCTGCTTATCTCTCCTCTCTCCTTGAACAAACAGGTCATTAAATACGGGTTAAGAGGAGTTAACAACACAACTGATGTAAAGAACAGCCTTTCTGCAGCCTTCCAGCACTCTGTTCTCACCAGCTGCCGGACAAAGAGTCTTTCACTGCCCAGCCTTGTAGGAATGCTTTGCATACAAAAAGAGACACGAGAAACAAAAGATCCTGTAGCCCACAGAACTTTCAGCCTTGCTTGGCATTTGGGAAGTTGCAGACTGCACTCAAAGGGACTAAGCAAATGAGACCAGAATGTAATGGGTAATACTGAATGTTTAAATACTAGAAAATAGTGGAAAATGCATCTCTGTTAAGAGAGAAGGAGGAAAATACTCTGAAAAACTCAGAAATAATAAGGAAAGGTGATTTCTGCAATGGCCCCAAACAAAGCCTTAAACAACCTTGTAAGCATTGAAACAAGCAATGTGGAAGGACAGATCCTCAGGAAAATAAGGTGGTTTGAATCCTACACACATGGATTCATGGAAGTGAAATCACTTCTCTAGCTGAGTAGATAAGCCACCTGATATAAAGGAAAAAGAAATAATAGATGCTACAGGAATAGCAGTGAGTCAAACACCACAAAGCTGCTGTCCCAAAACGTGTAGTTCTGCTACTGCAGGAGCTGTTCCTTCAATGCTCCTCCTCCACCTCCTCTGTCCTCTCCATCTACCCTCCAGCAAACCATCCTCCTGCCAAAGGAATGAATGGGAAACATCAATCTTACTTGGTTTTCACTGTCATTACCCAGCTCCAACTCTCCCACCAAACAGTCTCAATTCACTCCTCTGTAAACTGCTCCAGACAGGGACTGGTTGCTACTTTCTCTGTGTCTGTGCCAAGCACAACACAGCTCCACTTCTGAGGAACATGGTTATCAGGGCAAAATACATTATGGAAAAGAGGAATTTGGCCTCCTTCTAACCTCATCTGGTTAGCTAACCAATTCTGGCTTCCATCACACTTTGGAATACCCCTCTGGGAGTACCAAAGGCACCACTGTATCCCCATATCCAGGGCCAGAAGGAGCCACTCTCCTTCCCTCCAGGAACTTCCATGGAAGGCTTCCACATCAAAATGCCATCAGGATCTTTTTCTTTTAACTCTCTCTGCCCACTTGAACCAAACAACTAGAAAATATCAGAATGTACAGAGTTAAAAGTCTGGCAGATTTCCAAAGCTGTCTGCTGCACTTGGATGCCAAACTCCCATGAATGCTAAAGGGATGTGGATGTTCAATTACTCCTAAATAGCTTTGGAAACACAAGTCATCCCACTCACTTCTCAACATATCAGCCTGTGCTCAAGATTCTGTCTAGTGACTTCTAATCTGTCTTAAAAGAAAACCATTATAGGCTGCATCTGTCTAAAAAAAATGGGGCTCCTGTCTCAAATTTAATCAAAAGCAAAAGGGTGATGTGAAGACCTAGAAGAAAGAAAATTTAAAAATGCAACAACCAGATTTCTAAAACAGTTTCTAAAATGAAAGTTTCTCTTAAGCACAGCATTGGCTTTTTTATTTGCTTTCTTGACTCAGGGAAGAGCATCTCACCTGCTTTTGGACACCATAAATGCTTCCTGCCCCAAATTCAGTCAGCAGTGCACTGCTTAGACAGGATACTCTGCAAATAGTATTCAATGACCAACAGGTTTCCCCTCACTTGGGGTACAGGATATGCACATTTCCCAGGACATTTCCCCAAGAGTCCCAGGACTTTTTGTGTAAGCTGGATTTGTGTAAGTCTAACACATTCATCAGACAATTCTGCAGCACTGTATCCACAGCAAAACCAGCACAAACTGAATGCACTGGGTTTGAGGATGATCCAGCTTCCACAAATACATTGTGGAGAAAGTTTTTCAGTATGTCCCAACAAAATAAAATACCCTGGAAATGATGTGGATGCTGTTCCTTGCTCCTCTTTCCCAAGGAGCTGCTCACCTGTAAAAAACTGGAAGGGCCTTTTTTGATCTGGTCATATCACTGTTCTCCCTTGGACCAAACAAGAGCTCAGCACTTCTAATTGTTCCCTTACTCCACAACTCTGCTGTACCCCCAAGAATAAGAGATGGGGCTCAAGCTCTTCAGGTGAAACTAAAACTGACAACAAATGCCAAAACTGTGCTGCTTTTTTTTTTTTTTGCTTCTTTGCTTTTTTTTTAATAGATTGCCTTTTTCATTATTACTTCACAAGCACACAAAACAAAACACTAAGTTATGCACTGACACCCACTTTAGTCTCTGTACCCTGATGATTAACAAGTATCACTAAAAACAAAGTTGCAAAAATGCAGGCTCTGGGCTACTTACTCTCAACTAATCTAGAAACGAAAACCAAGCTGGTTAAGATCAACTACTATCCATCTTTTTATCAATATTTTTCCTTATAACATCTGCTTTTCTTCACAAGTCCATATTCCTTAGCTACATGTAAATCACTCCAACTTTTATAGCTTAAGTTTAATCTGTATTTTCTCCCAAGCCATAGAATTCTAGATTATCCATGATACAGAGAAAGCCAAGAGAAACATCACATCCTTGGATTCTTAAGCACTACACTCCTATGACTTGTGAGAAGGGAAGGAAGTGGTAACCTCCTAGGATCTCCTGTGGATCCTGTCATGTATTAAAAAGGGCTGGGGATGATGCTGACAAGATCAGGCAGCCCGTTCCTCTGAAGGGGGTATTGTAACTTGCTCGGAGAGGTACACAAGCCAGCAAGATCAAAACTGGGCTCAGAAAAGACAGTTGTGTTCTATAGAGACAGTTCTCCCGGGCTTTCCTGCCTTTTCCAGACATTTTCACCTCTTTAAATCGTTGTGAGAGGAGGAAGGCAGGGCCAACTTCCTTAGAGCCTCAGTGTTTTTATATTCTTGTACATACCCACTGTCAATTTTTATAATTTCTCACATTATGAACCAGAATAGGGATGGACTGAGAGATAAAGCACAGAACAGTCATGTAACTGTAACCAAGTCTGCTCTCCAGGATGGCTGCTCTTTTCTCAGCTGACTGCTTACCTGACTGTCAGGTTATTATTATTATCTTTACTTATTGAGCCAGACAGCATTCCTACAAAGCAGTCGGGATTATCCTTTTCAGATAGAAAAGCACAGATAATTTATCCATGCCTTGTTCCTTATCTACCTGGTGGGAGAGCCAAAATTAAACCCTAGGAGTTCTTATGCCTCTCTGCTCTAATTACTTCATGCCAGAGCAACCATTTCTGTGAATCACAGACTCAGAAAGTGCAACAAATATGACACCCAAAATAAGAGCACCCCTGACCCAGCTGTGTCTCAGTTAGAATTTAGTGGGAGAAACTAATGCTGAGTGTTCCAAGCATTTATGCAGACACAGCAGCCATCATTTAACAGTCTGACCATAAAAGCTATTCCTACAACATTTAGCAGTTCTTGGGCTGTCCACAAAAATTCACGGCTGCATATTCATGTGACGTAATAGAACAGGAGAGCAAATTCTTTCTTGTGTTTGTACAATCCCTGTTCCAAATCAGCAGCCCCCAAACAGAAGAGCTAGGTCTGAAATACTGGTATCCAACAAAATTTTGGAATCTACTCTAGGTATGACTTTGCAGCTCATGCACTCTGTTGGGTTTTTTGGCGGAAACTTGTACTAATTTTGCTGTGTTACTCTAGGTGGGTTCTTTAGCAGCCAGACAAGGCACACTTTCCTTATCCATGTTTTGATGAGTGTTGAGATGTGAGCAGCAATGCATTTATAGACTGGATGTTTATGCTGAAATTCTGGATTTTGCAGTATTCTTGACAACAGGTTATTAAATCCATGCCCACTAGAAGCAAAAGAAGAAATTCCTGACACCCTTCCCCTGTTGTGTAAATGATGGGTCCACTCCTACTGCACAGCAGTGGCTCTTACCTGTCCAGAAGAAGTTCCAGCACTGCCCTGGGAGAAGCAAAGGCCCTGTATGTTGCAAGGAAGATGCTGATGTAGGAAAAATCTGCATCTCCAAAAGCTGTGAGAAGGTTCTCCACCAATTTCTCCAAAGTTCCAGCTTTTATAGCCCTGATCTTGGATGTTTCATACTGTCTGACAGTGTGCTCTGGGGGTAACTGGTCTCCTTCACCCTACAAAAGAAAAAGCACAAAAATCAGGCAGGAGATAGATCTCTGACACAGGTTAAATCCTACCTTTGCACAGGAATTGGCCATCACCAGTTACTAAATAATTTTGTCAATTTTTGGTGCTCTCCAAGCACCAAATGCTGTATCAAACAATGGAGTTTTTAAATAACTTTATTTTAAAACATTTCTCTAACATGCTCAAAAAAGCATTTTACAGTGCGACCACTATCAAGTTAAGTCATGATTCCACCATTAACTAAATATTATTAACTAAATTATTAACATTATTAACTAAAAGACAATCCATTATCCCACACAAAGTAATATTACTGAAGGGAAAAAAAGTGGTAATTCAGTGTTTCATTTAACTTCTGAATAAACATGAAAACTGAGCACAACTTAAGCACTGCCACTTGTGATTCCCTTGCTGAAAATACCAACTTTGGGGTGTCACACAGGACCTAAGGTCAGAACATAATTGGTGCAAAAAGATTTCAAGCTACTTTTGCAAGGAGGGTGTCAAACTCATCTTGCAAACAAGGCATTCTAACATTCCAATTTTCTCTTAGAGTTTCCACTTGGCACAACATTTGTCCATAAATCTAGGATTTGGGATTGTGTGTGGGTATGTTTTCTAAACACCATTTGTTTTAAATGCTTATAGCCTGCTTTGAGTCTGAAAGAACATTTCCTTAAATTGTGCCACTATTTAGAGAGCAGTTCAGAAAAGTATTTTTGTGACCCTATTTTGTAAAGTATGTAGGATAAAAAATGGGATTATAAATAAAAAACGTCCAATATTTACTCAAACACCTTGACACTGAGGGAATGAAGAGAGCATGTTAATGACAGTCACTACCAACCCTGGCTCAGGATACCGACCAAACACAAAGGAAAAAAATATCATCTATTAATAAGATAATTAAGGAGAGATATCCCACCCACTTCCTATTTACATCACTACCCTCCACTGCTTTGGAATTGTTTCTAAAAGACATCCTTTCCAGTTTTAAACAATATAGATGTCTTTAACATAACTCTAAAGTTCTGTCTCTAGTATTATTTACAAAGCTCTGCTATCTCATTTCCCAGATTAATGAGATCCAACAAACCCTTGCTGCAACATTGAAATACAACATTACTGTCTGTATAAAAAACAAACAAACAAAAAAAACCAAACCAAAACCAAGCAAAAAAAAATCAACAAAAGAGCCAGACTCACAGGGAAGTATTTTGCTACATTTTGTTCTACGGATCTTATGGCTTTTTAAAAGGTGCATAATTTGTAATATATCTGGCTGAAAGGTGCATCTGGAAATATCTTAATTATAAAAATGAACTAAAAGTGTACCTGGAATTATGTATGACACTGTCATTACAGAAACATTATTAATGGGATATGCTGTCACCACTATGTCACTCTCTTACATTCAAATTTCCCTTAAGCAAAACCTGGTTGCGTATAAAAAAAAATGTAATTTTCTTGCTAACTCTTTATCTTACAATTATGATACACTTTTGAAAATAACTGGTTACACAATACAACCACTTTCAGAAAGGGAAGAAAGTCTGCACCACTGTATTTAACTCAATTTTTGATCCAGCAGATTACCCCACTCACAGTGTAATGGTTTATGGACATATTTTCTTAGGGCACATAAAACCCTCTCATTCTCTCATGTTAATATATTCAAAAACAAGGGCAGAATCTGCTTCCAAGAACGATACATGCAAAAATTTTCCATTAATTGCAACATTACAACTTCCCCAAGACATCATGTTGGGAAAATGTTAAAAAGAAACAAAACCCCCCCAAAAATCCTACCAAAGCAAAACAAAACCGACCCAGTTTCTGAAAAATCTAAAACTTTGTCAGCAAAATATCAAACTGTTAGAAATCATTGTGAGAGTTCTGGGATTGCTTGTATTTGTATTATTTCAGCAATTCTGCCTGTAAAAGGAAAAGGGACTTGGCAGACAAGCTCAATAACAGGCTTTGAGAGTAAGACCTTGTGGGCTGAGTTTCATGCTAACAGGAAACTGCTCAGTCTGGATTTAATCAAGAGGGCATCTCTTCACTGACACAACCAGGCTACCCAAAGGCAAAGGAGTTTTCATGTTTGCTTTAGAGCTTTCTGCTCAGAGGAACACTCTACTCACTGCCATGAAAAAACACTCCTAAAGCTCTTTGCAATTTTTGACAGGGTGCAGGATGACCACTGTTAGTGGTACCAACAAATGACAGCAGTTTTGCACTGTTTTGTGCATCTAAAGAACAAAAAAAGGTCTCTAGCTCCTCTCTGTCTCCTTCAGCACCATCTCCAGCTGTCTAACAGAGACCTCAATACTTCAGGGCTTTGGTAACATTTTCTTGGTCCTATAAAACAAACAGATATGGCATCTTATAGTCTTTTAAAATTTCACTTCGATTTTTCAGGCAACAGATTATAACCTTGATAATCTGCAAGTGTAAGTGATGAGCAAGAAGCTTCCTACAAGACAGACACAGCATCTTTCAAAACCAAATGTAGAAAGATTAAACAGAGGTATATCCTTGCAAATCCTTGTTTTCTGAGGCTGTGTGTGTACTAATACAGTGTAATTCCAACACCCTTACTAACCCTTGGCAATGCTGTATCTTTGGAGGGGCCCACTGTCTTTAGAGTGATCATCTTACAGCTCTACAGCAAAAAACATTACCTACATTTACAGGAGACATACATTCTCCTGCTGAAACAGGAGAGCTCCGTGCAGACCAAAACACATCCAGGCTGAAAAGCTTCCTCCAAACACTACCTGTTAAGCTCCAGTGGGAATATAAATTAACTATAAACACCACCCTTGCCTAAATCAGTGCTACAGCCTAGCAAGAGGGATTAGAGACTCAAGATAAAAAGGAACATTAAAACTCTGGGCAGTACAGAACCAGGCTGCTACCCAAACAGCCATACAGAACTGTAGTCATTGTTTTAGAAATATCACTGGAAACAATTGCTTTCACCCAAAAAAACCCACTGCTCTGCAGGCTTTTTCCAATGCAAATATTATCTGTTGAGATTCTGGAAGTGAGAATCGTGGAATGAAATCAATCTAATTGTTTTTCATTACACAGACTGGAAATAATACTAAAACAACTGGGATGAACAATAAGAAAAGGAGATAGCAAATATTCTTCAGGCTCAGTCATTTGAAACATTACCACTCCATTAAAGATTTGTTTTATTCAGAAATTCTGCAGTTATTTTTAGGAGCATCTAACTAACACTTTAAATGCACTTTTACCAATTTTGAGAGATTTTAAAATGTTTTTCACTTTCCTTGAAACTTACAGCTTTTCCAGATGGAGAGTTTTCCGCTCTGTTTTTATTAACTTACTGGACAGGCACCCTATGCTGGAAAAAAGCGCCTGAAGTGCAGTAACATGTACATTAACTCAAAATAAATCATTCTAATCAAGATTATCACTGTTTGTCTAAATACAAGTCTGCTTTAACCTTCTGAAAGTAGGAGTTAGATGCTCTTTGTGACTTTAACCTTATTTTTTTCACATTGCTTCCTTACACACAGGTTCTTCAATACATATCTTTAATATCTAGACTCATCCTTGGGGAAAAAATCATATCATGGAATGATTGAACTCAAAAAGCTCCAGAAATATAAGCATCTATAATATCAGTCTAAGGACTCCATTGGAGGACTCTAATGGAGTCAGTGTAAGAGAAGAAAAATCTAAAATATCCTTCATTTAACATGCAGACACACATCATTAAAAAAAGCAGCAAGACAGATGAAATTTCGCTATCTTAGTCAAGTATTTTGGTAAAGAACAACTGCGAAGACATCATCAACTTTTCTGACAAAGCGTTTCTTTCCAATAAAGGTCCTGATGGAGTTTATAGCTGAGGGGACGGAAGCGGGATCGTGCCGGGGGTGCAGGACAGACAGACAGACCCACAGGGGCTGACATTCATGTGTGCTGACTCCCAGCTCCACCACATGACCTTTGAACAAAAAAGCCCTCTGAGAAGCGCCGGTTTTGCCCAAACAATGCCACGCAGCAGCATTAGGCTGGGCTAATCTTATCAGGCAGAGTCACAAGCACGTCGGGTGTTTTGGGCCGGGCCGGGCCCCCTCAGCCAACGGCCCGCAGGGGAAAACTGCGGATCTGGAAAAGAACTTCCAGCCTTGGAAAGCCTGCCTGGCACTGCAGGGCCCGGGTGGCCAGCGCTGCGTGTCCCGCAGACAAAGGCAGATGCTTTTATCCTACAGCGCGCTTGGAAATGAAATGAAATAAAATTACGCCAGAGCTTTCCACAGAACTCTCTCCACTTCACTAACTCTCATTTCCTCGTTTTGGATACTGTTAAAAAACAAACAAACAAACAAAGCCAAACAGAAAACAAACACAACACAAATCAAACAAAATTAAATAAAAAAACACCACCCACACAAAACCAGAACTCTGCATACTGACTGCACCAAACTCAGAAGCCAAAATAAGTTTATGAACTCTTTGCTAAGCTCCGAAAAGGAGGGGGATTCCTGGATTTCCAAAGCTCCACCCTTTTCCTTTCCTTTCTTGCCACATAAATACCCATTCCTGGCAACGACCCAGAGTTTCCAGGACCAATTAATTCCGCGATCATGACACAAAAGGCATTCTTGTTTTCTCTTGGAGCTCACAGCCTGGCTGGTGTCTGTCCGAAGCGCTGGCAAACACTCACAAAAGCTGCGGGGCAGATTTAGAGAGGAAAAGAGAAAAGGAAAAAAGCCTCTTACACAAATGCTGCTGCTCAGTTTGAACCTTCTCACTCGGACACCTTGCAGCTACTTAAAGCCACTCTGGGGAGAATAAGAAACAAGAGGCATTCCATGGTGCTGAGCTGTGCATTCTCACACCTTCTGCAGCGATGCAAATTTTGACTCATTTGGATATCGGTGAATTTTGTGGCACCAGCTCTACACGAATCAAAGCAAAAGTAAAGAAGCCTCATCGCAAATCACCTCTCCCTCCCTGCATGTATCTAAAGGAGTTTTAGCAAGTGCATTACTAAATTGAATCTTCAAAGAGGTCTAGGTTAAAATGACATTGTGCAGCTCTTACAAATGTTGGTGCTTATCCAGCCACGGGGACATAGAAATTCCTGCTCTGAATTTACCCACTCAGAAGCATCTGTGCAGCAAAGGAACGTAGCCATATTATTCACAGAGAATCAAGTCACCCAGGAGGTTCACTGTGCAGCACACAAGATTTTTAGAGAAAAAACAAATCACCTGAACAGCTCCAGGTCTCCATCTCTACCGTGTACGATTTATGCACTTACCCTCTCATCACTTCTACCTACAAATGCTCCCTCTCATCCTACCTCTCACCTCTCTTGCTAGAAAGATTTTTAACAAAACCAATACAAGGCCTCTCCGTCTCTTCTCTTGTGTGATTTGGTGTCATCATGGAGTTAACTGAACCTGAATCATCAGATTATTGATGTTTCTTTCTTGTTTGTCATGTTTCACAGATCTGCAGTTCACCATAACACTGTTCCCTCTTAGGCATGCCAGGGATGTATTATTTTCATAACTTGATTATTAAATATTCCTTGCGGTGGTTTTGACTGGACACTGAAGCTTAGCAGGTTCCTAATTTAAAACTGAAAAGCAAGAAAAAGAAACCAGTAAGTCAGGTAAGACTCTTAGTCATGTGCATCTTACATTGTTGGAGGAATAGCTGTCATCAAATGACATTTACTACAGTCTTATAATCCAGTAAATAAATGTGTCCCGTAATAAGTATCTTCCCAAAGCCCTTCTGTATTAGAAGAAAATTATTCGTAAAACTCAGTATCCTCCTCTCTTCAGTGCCCAGAAACACCAAAATGTCCAATCCCCAAACCAAGCAGTAAATAAATATTCAAAATAATAAGCAGCTAAGTGAGCAGAGCACCAGGATGAAGGCAAGGAAATGGGTTTTAGTGCCCATTTTGGCAGTACAATCAGCTCGTTTTCTAAAATATTTTGATTTCTGAAGCCAAAGGAAGTGTTACACTGTGTCTCCTCGAGAGAAGAGCTCTACAAAGTCTCCCGGGACTTGCATAAAGCAAGCCAGTGATTAATTGTGAAAACTACTAACAGCTTTTCCAGGTATGGATTACAGAAGGTCCCTAAGGAGGTAAAGGCAGCTGAGGCAGCTCCCCTGTGCCCCAGAAACAGTAATTACTGCTTCTGCTCACAGCCTTTATCTTAACTCCTCTTCCTCCTTCCCCATACTCTCACAGCTTCCAGTCTGCCCTGGAAATCCGGAGGTGCCAAAGCACCCAGGAACCATTACTGGGAACCATAAGGCAGAAGAGGTGCTGAGCAAAGAAAACAAGTACAAAAGGTGTCAGACACCTCAAACATTTCACTTGAGTCTGAAACAGCTTCTTGTGATTCTGGTTATAGATTACAGGGATAGGTACAGTGTACCTGATGAATACTGAGAGGTTCAACCTCATTGCACAGCAAATTCTGTATTTATATACAATATTTCTAAGCTACTTTGATGTTAAAAATGACAACTCTATGCCTACCCTAAGAAATGCCAGAGGAAAGCTATTATTTAAATGTTGTTTGTGAAACAGTGGTCAGCAAAGCCTTTTGTCATGTTTCTTTCATGAAAAATGCTGAAATACGCTGTCATTTTTAAATAAATAGCAAGCATAGCAAAAAGAGGGGATGATTGATATTAGTACTAAAACAGATTTCATATGGCATCATGACTTTTGACTACCAATAGAATACTTGTCCTGTAACAAGTCACACTATTTTTTATCTCCTTCCAGAAATGTAATTTAAATTAATTGTGGAGCTCATCATCACTTTCTGTATAGTCAGTAGAAACAAAGAAGGTCCTGTATGAGGCAGCAGGCAACAGTGCTAAATTCAAAATGGATTTAAGGATGCCACAAGTAATAATTCTGTTGCATAATAGGAGCACAAATGCATATTACATAACCCCAAAATGCTTTTATTCATCCTAATTGTATTGTTGGCTCTCCTTTCACACTGGAAAGCTTGCTCCAGCAGTACACAGAAATTAAATTTATACTGAGTCATTAAATCGGTGTAAACTGCCACTGTATCCAGTGTAAACAACAAGGCAAAAGAGATAAATTAGTAATAGTATGAATAGCTGGAAATTAAACATGTAGGTGAGGGGAGATGAAATGCCCTCTGACAGAGGAGAAAATACTTAGCAGAAGACTGATTCATATTTAAAGTAAACTGAACTTGGAACAAGGTATTTTTGTGGAACAACAAATACCCAAATAATGCTGTTACGTGTCTCATAATAATTACTGTGAGCAATATCTAACGCCACATTTTCTAAGCTTTTTAGAAGAAACAGGTTAGCAGTCAGTAACCACTTTTATGGCCATAGCATGAAAATTTACCTAAACTGCATTATAAACTTAATTTCCATGGCTGTGCTTTTTACTACCCTTTGTTTTGAAACTAAGAGGCCTCTCCAGGGTGGAGTCTGAGTAGAAAAAGCAGTAATAGGAAGCTAATGTTTCCTAATATTAAGTGTTACCAGCTTGAATACTTATTTACATGCTGAAAGAGTCCAAAAATATTAGCATTAGTCCAGGCCAAACTGCATTTTTACTATATTATCTAGACATTACAGGGATGAAGTATGGTATCTGCTGGTGTTCTCCTCCTGCACATAAACCTCCCTAGAGAGCCAGGGAGTGACTGGCTACACATGTGTCTGCAAGCGATGGCAACCTCCTTGTCCCACTTGTACAGGTATTTTCTCTAGGAGAAATTCTACATTTCACTGGACCAACAGAAGCGTGTGACAACTGAACTACCACACACCTACACAAATTATTGCATTCTCCTAACTACAGCAACTAGTCATGAACCCTCCTCTTCTGCCCCAGCACAAACGGTGTGAGCTGGCCTGAACCCTCTGCAGATATTTGTGTTTTGGTTTAAGAATGCTGCATTCAGACTGAAATCCTTAGGCAATGGACATAAATCAAAACACATAATTATGTGGAAGTATTGAGTCAGAATGCAAAGTAAGTATAGCTTACAAGTAAGGGGGGGGGAAGATAAATCAGAAATTGTCCACATTGGTTTGATTTTTCTTATTTTTTGTGGGGGTTGTTGTTTAACTACCCACCAGGAGTTAATAGCATACCTCTGCTCTTCCCTGTCCTGTTCTCCCTGATCACCTGATGTTTTCCTGAACAAAGTGCCTGTTTTTGCAGGAAGAATGCAAGCCTCATGCTTTAAGTAAGTGTGCAAGAGTTCATTCACATTTTCTCTACTCCAGGGAGCCAGGAGCCTGAGCACAGCCAGAATCAATCTGAAGCACTCCATGGGAGGAATGCAAAGGCCTAAGATCTGCCTTCCAAGTGAAACACGTTGTTGTTACTCATGGGGCATTTCCAACAGCAGCACAATGGCTGCCATCTCCAAACCAAAATACCCGCCCTGCCCTAAAGGGCTTCTACTCTAAGAAACACAAAATGCATCAGAAGTACAGCCAGAGATTACTACAAACCAAGCAAACAAAAGCAGAAGTATATCTTAATAATAATTTTCTTGCTGTATTTGCATGGAATATTTAAACCAGGTTTCAAATGCACCTCAGGAGCATTTAGTTAATTAATCTCTTTTGCACTGAAGACAACAGCTAATCCAGATGAGTGTACTGACTTGTTTGCATCCCAACACCAACACATGTCTGAAATGTTATGAACCTCATCTGACAAGCTCTATCCACAGGAATCCTCTAAACAAATGAAGGACATTCTGCGTTCAATTCGAGTCAAAACAGAAACTCAATTTACTCAATACATGCAAGCTTGTGTGGGGCATAAACTATATTTAGGAGGGGATAAAACCCTAGCTACCTCTCACGTGGTGCTCTATTTCTGCTTTAGGATTTATAGCTACTAACAAGGAGCCACTGGGATCTGGCAGTCAGATGAAATCTACCACAAGTCTCCAGTTTGAAGCCCAAGGGCTATCTCAAAGCATTCCCCATTGTTCAATCATTCTGAGATCTTTCAATGGAAAATGCCACTTAGTAATAAAAACATGTTGTTTTACTTGCACAAAGAGCCCATGGACTCCCCAGAAAGGAAGAAACATCTACTGACTGGAAGAAAGGTTGAGTTGAGAAAGGCAGTACAAAGCAGGTGAAGGGGTGGGAGGAAGAAAGAAAATAATCCTTTAAACTGCTTTCAGACCAAAAAAGGTGGGAAGAATATAATAGAAAAAATAGATGAAATATACTATAATAACAGGATTACTCCACAAAAGCACTTGAAATGCCTACACCTCCTTAGTGCCATTGTGGCCCAGGGGCAGCACTGGTTGCTGCTGTCACAGCCATGTGCGGGACAGCCATGGAGGTGGCACAGAGGAAAAAGTCAGAACTCCATCAGTCTGCAATCCAGCAGATCAAAAGGCTAGCGAATGTCACCATGCAGAGTGGCACAGAGCTTCACACCTGAGGTGGAGCTGCCAAAATCTCATTTTGATTGCCAAAGCTGCTGAAGTTGAGCTACACTCTGATGTGCAACAGATGGCTTATGCAACTAAACGGAGATAAATGTGAGAGGCCAGAAAAAAAGTCTGCTGAAAGTCCAGCCCTGAGAAGTCCTACTGTGGCACACAGATCTGAGAAAAGACCTGAAGGCTTACAGTAGGTAGAACATTACATATTTCAGCACAATGCTTGGTAATGACAACAAAAAGCTCACAAAAAAGTCTGAGGAGCCCGCATGTACAGTATCATGTTCTGCTTCAAGCTGCCTCATTTTTAAAGCAGCTATTGTGAAGCTGAATGGGGTAAAGCAAAAGGCAACCCACACAATCCCTACTTTTGCAGAGTCTAAAACTGCACAAATGAGAACTTTTGCTTTACACACATACAAAAAAGAGCAAGATCTGAGCACCCAGAGTTCTCCTTAACCAGTGGAGGAGGTTGCAGGGCTGCTGGAAAACCAACCCACACAAAACTCCTGGACCATGTGGCAACTGGCCCTGACACCTCCTGGGCATTAAAGCCCTCAAGATTCTTTTGATAAGTACCTGTGTTCAATCTTATTCTCCCTCATTACACATTTGCTGCAAATAAATTGAAACCAGAACTTTATAAACAGCCACACATAATCATTGTCATTTTAAACTAAACTAGAGGTTTTCCCTCCTCTAACAATGGCCAGATGCTTTAGAGGAAGGTGAAGAAATAACACCCATAACATTCAGAATAACATTCAGAAAAGGCTGTTCTCAGCTTCAGGACATGTTTGTTTTATCCCTAAATCACAAAAATTAATGTCTTGTGTTTTGAATCTCATGCATTTGCTCACATTATTTAAATGTTCAATCCTTTTTGAATCCTCATGGACTTGGTTGGACTCGATTACCTCTGCCAGCAGCAAGTCCCTTCAGGCTAATTACACACAATGTAAAATCACTAATTTCTTTCCCCTCTTGCTTTCAAAACCACTCTGGAGATAACATGTCCCTTCTCCACTCACTGTTTTGAAGGCTTTTCCTATATCCTCCTATTCATTGCCATAATGGAGCCTCAGTCCTGTGAGAATTTATTGTCAAACTTGCCCATCAACCCCAGTTGCACCAAGACACAAATATAACAGTCCTCACCTTTTTGGTGTCTCCAAATCCCTTTCCACTTGTGGATCCCTTTATAGTTCTCCTACCTTTGAGATGAGGGAACAAGCACCAGGAACTAGTGAGGAGTTACTGTCATCTCCTTAACAGTATTTTCTATGCTTCACTTCACTACCCTGTTCCTTGCTGTAACTTAATACTTGAGCTTCCTTTCACAATTGCTGTTGCATGGAGGACAAATGCTTCCACAGAACTCTGGACTCTCACAAGTCCAGGTCTTCTCCCCAGGTGGTTTTAATTAATTCACTTCTGGTCCTAAATTGTTTCCATGTGCTGCTGTGTCTTGCTAAGCAGCTGCTCCTTGCTGCATGTGTCACATGTGAAGAAGATATGTGATAACACTATGAAGCCATTAAATAAATATTACCATGCAGTTCTGACAGCTAATCTATCTCCTCTGATTTTTTTAAAGGTTCAAACCCTTCAGCAGCCTCAAAACCCCAGCCTTTTTGAAGTCACACTGTCCCAGAAACACTTTTTCCCCATCTCTTTCCCACTTCCCCAATGAAAGGGGAATCTCCCAAGCCCAAGCCACAGCAATGAGGTGTGAATGAATATGAATCCCTATCCTACGTTTGTGCTGTGTTGCATTACAACAGCCAACAAAGTCTGGAGAAAATCTGCAGCCATACTTTGAAAGTTATTTGGGTGAAAGGTGCTGTAAGAATGCAAGACCATTGTCACTTCACTTGGATACATTTCTGCTTTCCTTGCAGTCCCTAAATTGTCACTAATTGATTAGTGGCATGGTGCTAAAATGAACTACAGTATTCAGGCATTAGCATGATTCAGTTTGGCCCAAGGTAAAAGGATTTCCATAAACAGTAAATGAATTTCCATGTCCAAAACATATAATTCCTCACTCTGGCACCAAAGCACACATCCTCATACATCAATAAAATTCTTATTTCATAAGGTATAAAAACTTAACACAGACTTTATAGTTCAGCCCTACATGCTAGTGTACCACCCAGGAAGAATTACAAGTCACTTCTGAAGAGCTTGTATGGCCACTGAACATAGTACTTTTTGGGGTGAATCAAGGGCAAAAGTACTTTTGAGAGACTGCAGGAGCAAACTGTGACACCTTCCCAGAGACAACTGCTGGTGAGCTGCTCAATGCTTCAGTAATGAGGGTCCAATTGCCTTTAGGAATCATCTTTTACAATCTCTGATACTATCTTAATGTGGTATTAACACTAAGACATCACACACCTTTTGCCCCTGCTTTACAAGACACTACACAGTGACTACTAAAGACAAGCAAGAGCAGGATCCACACCAAGTTAGCATTTATTTACCCCTGTTACACAAAATAACCCTCCAAGGGGTTTCTCCAAGGGGCTAAGCCATGATCGGGCTACTTTGTGCTGGCTTCTTCACACAGTGCACCCCTTACAGTGCTGGCTAAAGGAAATTATATATTTAAAAAACAGCAGTAGTAAAAGATGCAAATTCAAAGCATGCATTTACACACATATTTTTAATTAGCTTTACCAAGGTTAAATGTAAATCCACGTGTGACTAATGTACTTGAAATGCTTCAACCTGTTCCTTAAATGAAGGCATCAGAACCCAAACAGTAAAACTAATGGTTTCTCCAGGGCTGTTCTCTGTACAACATCTCAGTCCAATTCATGTGTTGAATCTCACAGGCCTTCTGATGACACATAGCTACATTCCTTGCCAACTCTTCCTTAACCCAACAAGTGACCTAGATCTAGCATTCAGAAAGAAAGCACCAGTTCCTTTGCAGAGCAAGCAAAATTTGGGGGTTATTCCTTTCACTTACTACTTAAAAAAGCAAGCAAGATAACATTCAGTGATGTCAGCAGCAAGACACTTAAGGCACTGGAATTTAGGGAGAATTGTAGCATCCAAGTAGCAGAGTTTAAAAAAACAGTCATTCTGGCTGTCAGAGGAATTCCCAGGGAAAAGCAATTACAGCACAGGATGTCATTCTAATCCTGCATGTCACAGGTAAATGCCAAGGGCAAGTTTTGCCCATGAGCAGGCTGGCTGGGAGATATCCAAAGTGCAGATACACCCAACCAGTGCAGCAACAGAACAGTCTCTAGCAGCTTTACTCAGGAGACTCTCCTAACTCTTGTTATTCCACTTAATACAAGAATCATTAGCAAGAGGTGCCCCTGTCCTCCAGGAAGGGAGGCTGCCCCTGTCTCTCCCTAGCTCCTCATGGCCGTGCGCCAGGGTATCCCAGCCCTAACTCAGCCTTTGTAACACCACAGGATTAAAGCACTGTCACCCTGTCACGCTTTGGCAGCTTGGAGTGCGAGGTTTTGCACTCAACTGAGAGCATAACACTATGCTACAAAGCCAGTCACCCTTCTAATTATGCATTTTGGATTTGGAACTGGGAAAATAATGAACAGTAATCTTTCAGGCTTCCTTTTCAAACCTCTTAATAGGCTCAGTTTCCATTTTTGAGTGTCTGTTGCACACAGCCTCTATTAACCAGCTGATGACTGTATCCAAGACTGCTACTTAGGATATCCCTGGAGCCTAAACCAGGAAGCGAGGAGAAAAATATTCCATGAGAAGTCATTAATAAAGACTATGAATAGCACCATGGTACTATTACACCCACAACTGAAGGAAGGACAGGAGGAAAGAGCCTCCTCCAAACCAAAAGACAAGCTGAGTGAGATGCCAAAGCTTTCTTCTGGATAACTGTGTACATGTCTAAAGGTAAAATCATTGTTCCCTCTGAATACGTTACTTTGTGGGTCTCCAGCATTCAACAGGCATCTTCCCCCATGCAAGACCAATGTGAGCACACCCCATCCTTTTTCCTTCTCCAAGATAGCTCCTCAGAGACTTTGGAGTGGATAGCAGCACAGCTCAGTTTCCACAGGAAGCCTGTCAGCTCCTTGGGAGCTCCTTTACTACTTCTGCCAAATATACGGCAAGAACTACACCCTGGCCTTGGTCTGGGCAGTCAGGCCAGGCTAAGGGAACCTGATTAAAGAGTCTGCTTTAGCCAAATTGACCAACACATGCTCTAAATCGAGAGACAAAACAGCAAGCTGCAGCAAGGACAGCGATCAGCCAAGCCCTTGCCTGCTGCTTCCATATGAAACTACACTTGACCAGAACATCTGGGATCTAAGGGTAAGATGAAAAAGAAATCACAGAGCTGGCTCCAAAGGGTATGTGGGAGGGCAGGAGAAGACTCAGAGAAAATGTGAGGTTTTGCTTCTTCCTAAATGTTAACGATTCCAGGCACCACTTAAATCTCAACCCATAGTTAGGAGGTCTGTGCTGGAAAGAAAGAAATCCAGACTAAACCTTCTTTTCTCACATATTGATCAAGTCCCAGGTCCCAACTGGGATACAGATTAGCCACAAGTTTCTGCCATGTTTTTCTGTCTGAACTCTCCAGCACAAACTTCCTGCCAACGTATGTGACTGTGGAAGTGTTTAGAAGCCAAGCTTGTGGTCACATGCAGTTTTACATGCAAGGCTCTCAATCGCACTAAATAAAAAAAAAATTAAAAGCAAACATAATTTTTTTAAATTAAAAATTTATTTTTAAAACACCATAATATTCCCAGAAAAGGTAATTATCAAATAATAGCAGTGCTAAGAAAACACACAAATATTAAGTGATAGATTTCCTACTTTTCAGCTTTTCCCTCTTTTAGCATTTTAAGGAACTGAAAAGCACACTTCTAACAGCAGTTCATTGACAATTTTGGAAGAACATGTTCTCCTATACACCCAGCATTACAATATTAAAGACACTTTAAGACAAGCTATATTTTGCATCCATCTCTGCCTGAACAAACCCCAGAGACAGAAGTTCAGCTGTAGCCAAAAAGAGAAAGCAAAAACCAAGTTTCTAAAATCTCCTCTAGATGTGTAATTCATGCCTAATGAAGCCAGGCAGCCTGGCTATAAGTGAGCAGACTATTTATCTGTTATCTGGATATTTAAGAATCAAAGGAAGAGGAGTCCTTGTCATCCATCAGTAAAGCAAGAAACTTGACAGTGAGGATGGACTCTCAAAGCTCAGCAATCATTTCAGGTGGAGAGAATCACTACTGAGGCTTGGGGAACTCAGCTCCTGGCTGCAGTTCCTGTGACCTGCCCCACTAAATACTCACACATTGCAGGTCTCTTCCTCACTCCTTCCCAGATGAAGGACTCTGATAGGAAAGACATTTGCAGATATTCAGAGCCCCTCCTGTCTACGGGGTTCGTTTCTCACCATTCCCTCCTCTCCCAGGGCTGAACAGAGGCGGCCCATCCCTCCCTAACTCCTGGAAGGGGGAGATAAAGCACTCCAGCTGCTTAACAGGGGGCTCGACAATAGTCACTTCACAGCATTTAAAAACCTCGTTTGCTTTTATTTTAGTAATCTTGTCCTACACCCGCCTGCACCACACCCATGCCTCTATTCTTCCTGCACCACTCTCCCACTCCCCACTTCTCCACCCACTGCTTTTCCCCTTCTCTTCCTTCGACTGTTCACTGTTTCCCATAGATCACCAGCTGGAGCTCACCTCCCCGTGCCATTTCATTGCACTGTCAGCATATTGCTCCTGGCCACAGAAATTCAGGTATTTAGGGGCTGATCTACTTTTACATCCACTGTTTGGCTGTTCTTACCTACTTCTGGCTACAGTATGACTCAACTCGTCTCTGTTTCATTTCACGGGTACCTGGCTGTCATTTCAAAATCAAAGCTCCCCAGAGCATTTGTCTCTTATGCTTTGGTGCCTTTTCTTCACGGACAATAGCACCACCCTCTTTGACATCCAGCCTCCCTATGGGCTGCATTCACATCCTCAGAGGAAAGCTGAATCCCATTTTTTAGGCTCTTTCTGAAAATAAAGTTTTAAAACACAACATTCTCTTTCTGACCACATCATCTAACCTTGCTGCACTCCCAGACCTTCCCTTCCAGTTAACAACATGCCTTTTCCTCTAGCCTGACATAATGCCATTCAAACTGATGATGACTGATCACCCCAAATCCTCCTCGTCCCCTCTTCTGAGTATGTGCCGTCCATATGTACAAATCTCTACTTCTCTATCCTTTTCTCTCACAAAGATGTCAGACCATGTATCTCAGCTTCCATGGCTTTTGTAGTTTGTTCCTCTCTCTCCAGGATCCTGGAGAGACCAAAACCCACTTTATTTAAAAAAAAATGTATTCATGCTTTCTCTGGTTGAATCCATTGTGTTTGGGAGGGATTCTCTCTCAATATTTCTAGAAGGTACACATGACTTTCGAAGCTTTGACACCAATTATCAGCTAAGACGTATATACAGACAATCCTGTTTAAATTCCATGTCTGTACATTCTTTAAGCCAAAACAGTGATTTAGTGCAGCATCTCTCACAATACTGAGCTCCCACTAGAGCTTTTAATATTCCCTAATACACTAGTGCTTAAAGTCTTAAGCTTCACTAAATATTTAGTGACTAAGTATGTGGTGACAAAAGCAGTGGCTATTATTGGCATCCTTTGATGTCTAATATTAAATTTAAAGCTAAGAAATTCAGTGATTATCCAAAAGCTTCACACTTCTGAAAGTTTCAGAACTGCTGATGCCTGCTTAAGTTGCAGCCTGTTTCTCTTTTCCTTTTGTTAGTTGAAGAAGTTTGAAACACAAGAAAGACGTTTTTGTATTCAGTAGGCAAGTGTTTATGGTGCTTTAGTTGGAATCTTATGATTGGCCTTTTTAAACAATCCATTCTCTCATTACAGGGCCAACCATTCAGTGACCCTGGATGGGTTCTTAGGATGGAGAATTTTAAGGAGGGTTTATTAGACTTGACCTGCCACAACACACCAGGAGAAGCTCGGTGACTCAGAAGGGGTCATATTGGTAAGTGGACTTTTACAGAACACAAACTGACACTGAGAAAAAGTTTTTAAAAAAGTAAATCCAGGCATGTATATGATCGATAAGAGTTACTATGTTTGTTACTGTGAAGGCTCAATACTTGCTGATGTATAAATAGGTTGTTGACCTTGAGTCTTCAACCTAAGCCTGACTTAGAGCACCATCAAAAAAATTAAGACCAACATTGCTAAATCCAACATCTTTTCAATTTAGTGCTAATGAGTTTCAAAGCATAGAAAAAAAAATCATAAACCCTTATAAACTCCAGATTAAAAAAAAAAAAGTCATCTGATGACTGATGACAGTTCTAAAAGAGACAATCTGGCTTTTCAAAGCCAAATTGCTGGGGGCAGGGATGACTCTTCATAAATAATGCCCTGGGTTAGAGGCTATTTATTGATTTCAGGACCACAAAAAAAGCCATTAATAAAACAAGATCACAAGAAGAGCTTAAAATACGTTATGTTCTGAAGAGCTTAAGGGACACAAGCAGCCCATATGTTCCAAAATATTTTTAAATAAGATAGGTAAGATTTGGTTTTTTTGCTCATGAAAGAGGCCAGACTGGAAGCCGAAGTCACAGATTTATGCCCGGAACAGGTGTGGATTTCTGACACATTGTCTCCCTCCCCACAAACATTCTAATCTGAAAAAACCAACAACAGCCACAGGAACCTGACAGTCACTGCCCTGACCTTGCAGTCCCTGGCTCTCCTATTGGGATGGGCAGCATCAGCTGTGGGGACAACCACAAGAAAACACATGTTCCCTTCCTTTGAGAACAGGACCAAGGCCTAGCAAACTCCTTCTATTACAAGGAACAACACAGCCCAAGCAGGAAAAAAATTCTATTTTTCTAAACTATGTTTATGGGACAGACACGTTCAAAATTATCTTCACCTCTTACACAAAACCAGCTGGGAAAGTTGCAAATACTTGGTAGTATTTTTCCTGGTAAAAACAGGAGGTAGAAATGGGAAATCTGCCACTCAAAGGAAGCAGATTTCAAATTATCTGTTCTGATTAGTACTCTGTGTACATCTTAGAAACATGGGAAGGGGAGACTCTAAGCACTCTCTGTATGCAGGACAGAATTTGCTTATTTTTCCAGACTCTTGTTTCAGCTCTCCTGTATTGCTCCATGTCACAGGAGCTTCACAAGAAAATGACTGGACATAAATCTCAGGACAGTATTAAAAGCCTTTAAAATACCAACATGGATACTACATCAAGCCAACTTCTTATATTACTGCCTTTGATCCCAAAGAAAAAAAATAAACATAACAAAATACTATGAAAGTTATAAGGCATCTCCTGCAGACCTAGCCCCAATTGCCACAGCTGCACTGCTTCCAATGAAGTGAGGACATTTTTTATCAACTGGGGACTTGGCCTGATAAAGGTGAAGGCACTCAGCATCATGTCAAATCAATTGTGTGCATTTAAGGTAATTTTACTTACTATTAAAGCCTTCGTGCTTTGAAAAACAGTACATTGCTGTAATTCTTGCAGAAATGCAATTAATTTCTCATCTGGCTAAGAAAGCAATACAGAAATAAGACACAAACCAATATTCCCTTAAGTTCAAAGGAAGTCCTGCTGACTTTGAGGGACTTCCACCAGTCAAAATAACATACCTATTTATTTGGAGACCTGAGATAGGTTCCTAACAGCAGAAACAAGCCATAACGAGTCTGAAATAACTGTTAAATACTCCGTTTTTCAGGCCATAAACTAAGATCCTTATTTCTGCACCAAGAATCACCTGATACATGGCCACAGCTGGTCAAATTGTTTTTACAGGTCAAGAAAAGAGGAAAAGTCAACACAAGGAGAATGTTATTTCAGATGACCCAGGCAGTGCTAAAAGTTAATATTGTAACAATTCCTGTGGAATTCAGCTCCCTGGAGACGACTCCGAAGTCCATGAGCAGCCCTCCCCAATTCCCCCGTGCTAGCCTCACTTACCCCCAGCCACCTTGCTCCTTTGTTGGCAGCCTGCTGAATCTGCACTTTTTTAAGGGTGACATTGTAGACAGCTCCATCTTCTACCTCTTCACCCCCATCCTGAAATGTGGTCTGCCAGGAAAAGGAGAAAGAAAAATAAGATGAAAAGGACCGTTCTCTCCCTTATGCTGACCACAATCTATCCCAGGTGCTCTGCTGCTCCAGACAGAGCAGAGATGGGCAGCACAAAGTAAACACAACAATCAAAGCAATCCAGGATACCCTTAGGTTGAGGGAACACTGGAGATATTCTTGGCAAGCTGTCCTTTCCTGTGGTATCGAGGTACCCTAACTTTCTATTTAACTGTTTTTCCCAGACTAGCACATATTTAAAATAGTTGCATAAAGGAAAGAGTTTGGTTTTGATTAGCAGTCTTCTCTTTCCTCTCCCCTTTTCTACAGCAATTAATCTCTTTGGCTTTTCATTTAAGAAAGGATTCGCACTTTTAAAACTGATTAATTACTTCGGCAGCCTTGAATCTTTGAAGCTACAGAGCATTTAAAACAGCGACATTTTAATTCTCTTGAGAAGGAGGGATCTAAAGCGCTTGTGATTTGCTCTTCCAAAAACCTATTATTTCAAGAACAAGAAAAGAACCCAAGCAGCTTTAGACCCGGGGGAGGAGAGCGGGGGAAGAGAGCGGTTAAAACTCGTAAATAAAAGCTGAAGATAATAAAGCAGAATGCAATGTCTCCCGAATTTCCAGCGAACGTATGATGAAGGGACTCTGCTCGGAACCGGACACGGCATCGCTGCGCACGGCATATCCCGGTACCAGGCACAGCATCGCTGGGCAAGGCATCTGGCATCGGACACGGCACCCCTGGCACCGGGCACGGCACCGCTGGGCACGGCATCGTCCGGCACCGGGCACGGCATCACTGGCACTGAGCATCGCTGAGCAGCGGGAGCGCGGCAGGACAGGGGACGGGACAGCCGGTTACCATTTTCGCTCTCCACAGCAGTTTCATCCTCGGTGGCTTCCCGGGCGCCTGGTCGGACGCGCCGCGCTGCGCCCGCCGCGGGCCGGGCCGAGCCGAGCCGATCCGAGCGGCCCCTGGGCTGAGCGGGAGGGACGGGCCGGGGGAGGGACGGACGGACGGACAGGGGGAGGTGGCCGTGCCTGGCGCCGCCTCGGCCCGGCCCGCGCAGGGTTTCCTGTTTACGGCCGCAGCCCGCTCGGAGCGCTGCGCCCGGCAGTGCCCGCCCGGGCAGGAGCACCGCGCTGCCCCGGGCAGTGCCCGCTCTGTCCCGGCGGTCCCCGCTCGTCACCGCCTGCGGCGTCCGCGTCCTGCCCGGCTCCCAGGGAAGCGCCTCCTCTTCGTCTCGCTTCTCTTCCCCTCCTTCCCTTCTCTCCCCTCTCTCCTCTGCGGGTGCCCGGGCAGGGCGGAGAGGAGCAGGGGCGACCGCGGGTCAGGTGTTCGGGCTGCCATAAGGAAGGAATTTTAAGCTATGCTTAACTTTAAAAACTTAATTCTGCCACTTGGGAAGTAAGGAAGTTAAAGGTTTTAGTAAGCCCGGCCCGGCAATCACCGACACTGTCCTCACTTTTATTCTATATCGCTCTCGAAGAAGCCCCCATGAGCACCTCTCTGGATGCTCTAGCTGTAGGCACACGACGATCTCAAGATACCCTAAAAACCCCACTAACTTCATAGCTTCCTGAGCTGTCTTTAGTTACCTATTCTTTGGGACTTAAAATAGGGATGATTCAAGTGCACACATTCCCATGCAAGGCAACGAAAGTGCTAAGAATTGAAACAGACCTCCCAAAGCCCACACTAACCTCCAGCATGGTTCTGTTTTTATTTTCACCACTGTTAGTACCGATGACCTGAGGAGCATTGCAGCCTTCGGGGGCTGTCAGCACTTCTACCTCTTAACACGAGGAACCATACAGAAGCAAGGAATATTATTTTCAGCAACAAAACCAGGACTGAGCTGTGTGGTTACAGGTGCCCTGATCTGATCACTTTCCAGGCTGTGCTGTTAGTTTACATGTGTGATCCTGAAGCGATCTGGAATAAACAGACATCAATAATCTGCACCTACAAATCGAAGTGTAGATTTCCCAGAGTCCTGTGGCTTCTCCTGTAAAACTGCAAAGAGCATTCTAAATGCTTTAGATTTTGCAAACCACTCTTCCACATCGTAATTTTAATGTGCAGAAAGTGGAGTGTGCATTCAATCCCTCGTGGCCAGCCCAGGAGGTGTGTGAGTACCTGCAGAGCAAATTGCCATTGAACAGGACCAACATACCAGCATATGCAAATGCATATCCAGCCACAAGAAATACAACACCAAAGCCAAAAAATTACTCTGAAATAAAAGCTTTTTTTGTGTGATAATGTTCAATTTAACTTCTTTTGAGTCACATGTTTCAGACTGGATCCTTACAGAACACGTCATGGACAGACAAGCTCAGGACTTTCCATTCAAGGCAGAGCATTTGCCCTCTCAGAAATTATGTTTCTGAATCTCCTTGGCCACTGACAAGTGACAGAGAGAACCTCCATCGGGTAGGAGCATCATATGACCTCATACAGTTTAGCAAGCAGCAGAAAGATACCATTTTTATTCATTGGATTTGCTATTAGTCTTGCACAGAGTTAGATTTTCTTCACAGATTAATTTTAGGGAGATACAGTGCCCAGACTTTAGAACCATTGAATTGTTTAGATTGGAAATGATCTCTAAGATCACTGAGTCCAATCATGTCCTAGTGAAAGGTTACAGAAGGGGCAGTAATCAGACATTCTATTGATAACTGTCTGCCTTGGGAAAAGGATATTTCAAGGCCCCTAAAATCTGTCTTATATATGCAAACACTGATTATTTAATACTGGAAAAGAGAAAAAGCATATGTAACACAATTAGATTTAAAATCCATTATATAGTGTACAACCACTTTTTTGAGACCAAGAGACAGAGCTGAAAGCAGAGGAAAACATGAAGACCAACCAAGCTCTGATTAATCTAAAATATGTTCTGTAAAGATTTCAAGGACAGAAGGAAGCCTGAAAAGGAGGAAGAAGAGTCTACAACTCAGTTTAGTAGAACTGCTGGTTTGCACTTTTAGCAGACTTTAATCACAGAACTGATCTGCACCAATGAACCATGCGGTCAACACCGTGTTAAACATTTGGTTCTTTCCAAATCATGTTCGCGTGCAATAACTACATTCCTGCCATAATCAAGCCCTGTGCCTGCCCTTTTTACTGAAGCAGAATTGTTCTTCTAATACATCTAAGCACACGTTCCCTCCCACTCGTAACAAGAGAGAAGCACAAATCCACTTGTGAATGCCGCTTTACACTTCTCACAGTGAAATGTTATATAAGAAAATACTTTGAGGTCTGGAAATCTCTCAGACTGCAGATCATTGACCACTTACAGCCCAACAAGAGCTGGCTGACTGTCCACAGAGAAATAAGGTAGTGGCAGAGTGATGACTTTCCTGGGGCTTCAGCTGTTGCTACAGCTGGCACACAGATGCCTGCATGGGAAGACAAAGCACAAGATCTATAAAGCAGCTGGAAATAAAGAACAGCTTGTCTGACTGCCCCTGCTCAGGGCCTGACAGGAGGAGAGGAGGAAACAAAAGTCAGAGATACCCGAATATGGAAAATATTTAGGAGAGCAAAGGAAAAGGACAAAGCAACAAGGTGATGTGAGAATGATCCCTGATAGCTTCTCCAGGAAAGAAATCACACAGCATAAAAGGATAAAGCCATGTATCTGAAGTGTGCATGTAGGTCATTTTCACTGGACAAGGATGTTCCCTGGGAGATGAGAATAAAATCACACCACTGTTAAGCCATGGTTTCAAGAAGGTCCTTTGAATGGCAATGCCAGCTCAAGCCATTTCCACTCCTTGGTGCTTGAGTAGGCTGGGAGCCAGAACTGGTTGTGTGTTAGTTATGCAAGACACTTCCTAATAACCATGCCTTTGTTGTCAACATTTTTATAGTATTACCTTATTCTCCAAAGCAATGTCACCTCAAGGGCACTACCTAATTGTTAATTGAAAAATAAAATTCCATGAGGCACTCTATTCATTCCATAGGAAATACAAGAATCCGTCATACAGAATAAAGCCTGTCCAAAGAGACACCCCTGCAATGAATGATACCTTTGAAGTGAGTGCCTACAAAAGAAAATAAATACTGTTTCTATTAAGACTATTTCATTCATTTTTATTAATCTGGTTTTTCTTTAAACCATACTTAGTTCTTGCTTTCTGTTTATGGCACATGCTCTCAATTTGCTAACTAACAGGTGCCGTAGCCTACAGTTCTGGAGACTGAAACTAAAAAAAAAAAATCACATGCAGTTGAACCACAAAAGCTAGATAATTCAGACACTATAAAAACCCAAACACAAGTAAGTTTTATATTGTGTTTCTTTGACAGCTCACTCTGACATGTAGCTTAGCATCAGAGAGCTCTTCACCATAGGCACTACAGGGGATTCACCTGGGAGTGTTTCTTTACATTGTGCACACCCAAGTTCAGCTCCCCACTCCATTACACAGTCAGTTTGTCATGGGCTGCTTTAGAGCTGTTTTATATTCAGTGCACTGCAATCTCCTGAAGGTCCTTTATGGCATCAAGTACCTCACAGGCACATACCTCACATTTCCATCAGCACGGGCAATGCTCTGCACGTGCTGTGAGCTGACGCAGAAGAGAGCAGAGGTGAACCAGGTCTTCCATCTGCCTCATCTGGTTATATTGGATATATATCTATATATATTAGATATATATATTCTTTAAATGACTGAGATGCACTATCATTACACATCAGCCAGTCAGAAAAGTTGTTAGAAGCAAACACTGAATTTCAATTACAAACTACTAACTAATCAAAGCAAACAAAATGCTGCATTACACACTGTATGCCTGCTTTTTGACTGTCTGCAACCTTTGCAAGCCTTGCTCCTGTCCAAAAGGGACTGCTCCCCCCTCACTCCAAAAGATGTGATAATGCCATTGCAGCTCAGTAAAGAACCAGACACAAAAGTCCATGACAATCTGTCTTCCTGGACACTAGAACTAAACAGAAGCCTTCAAGTAATTGCAAATATTAACCAGCTTCATCGTAAAATGCCAGAGGAAATGCATCAGAATTCCCATACATAAAACTAAATTAATGATTCATAAGGCTGCATAATTAACTATGCTAAGTCAAAAATTATGTAGTTAAGGAAGCACATCCAGCCATCCCTGGCCCTCTGATTTCACATGTGATTGCAATTAGATAGGCATGCACTGTTTCACAGGCTGTGCTGTCCAAAGGGACATAATCTCAGATCTGGGGGGCATATCTCCTTCAGGAACAGCGAGTCCCTGGACTCCCATTGGGAAAGCCTTCAAAGCAATCCTGCATGTAAAACCAGGGGCACATTGCTGGGAAAGTGCACCCCTGCTGTGTTGTGGGGAGTATTATACAGCAGTGTATTGTACTCCCTGAGCCTCTGCCTCCACAGGAGTGCATGTAGTGCCTGTGTGCTTGAGTCTGGGCTTAGCCCTATCCCTACTCACCCACACCTTATCCTTACTCACTCTCTGCAGTCCTTGGAAGTGACCTGCAGGAGCAGACTCCAGGTCCTGGCACTCAGAATTCCTAGACTTTCAGTTTCATGGATCACAAAACACCCAGAAACTTTTCGTAAACCCTAAGTGCTTTGAGAGGTCTCTTGTTCCTGTTCCATGCCCACATGACCCTACAGCTTCAGAACAGTATCTTTCTCTAATTTTGTGCTGCAGAGCTCCTCAGTTGCTCACAGTTGCTCTGCTGCACATTTCACCAGCTTTGAAGAAAGAAACAACACCCTGGAGTGCATGCTGAGAACATTGTTTTTGGAGGCTCACAACTCAGTCAAATCAAAGCCAAAAGTAAGGCACTTCATAGTTATGGCCATTTCAATGCCAAATTTTAGCCCACAGTCCTCAACTACTCACACTGCAGAGCTGTTCAAAAGAAGGCAGCAAAAAGTCTTCATGGAGGGGAAAAATAGTTTTCCACTCTCCTCATATTCACATATGGATGAAACGTTTTCACTCAAGCTTTCCAAAATGTTCACCTTTGAGGAGGGGCCAGGGGCCTTACTTAAACAGTTTTAAAACTCTCTGCAAAGAGTTTAATCATATAAAAAGGCACTGCTCAATTACAAATTTGACTATGGGTAACTCTCCTGACATCAATTCCATTGTCATGGCACCTGAATCAACCTCAGTGCTTACGCAGAACTAATAAAAATTATCCCTGCCTTTTCCAACAAAAAGTCATGGAAGACTGAGAACAGAAGGCTAATATATCCAGCAATACATGCTTCATCTGTACAAGAACACAACAGTGTCATAACACAACATATCAAAATGCCTAAGCCAATATCTTCATGTCACATATAATATAAATCAAATGGCTCTCATACTGTTACTTGAAAGACTGTCTTCACTGTGTTTCAGATCTCTTTTTCTGCACCTAAGTCAGGTATAATAATTAAATTGGCCATTGCACAAACATGTATTGGGTAGATTTAGCACAATGCTGATTTTCCCTCTCTGCTCTCTTGTTTCCATAAGAAGATTCTCCATAAGAAGCTTTTTACTTTCAGTACATTTACAAATTCATCATTTATATTATTGACTAGTTAGTACTCAATCCTCCCTCTCATTCCCAAATTACCTGCCATGGTTCCTATTCTTTTCGAGCAGGCTTCAGTTTGCAGAATAAGAAATTTAACTGTTTGATTAAAGGAGTTCTCAAAACTTCTCTTCTGCCCGGTTTCATTTTGCTTTGATTACAGATATACTGCACATATGCCTTTTATGGCCCTGTTACAGTATGTTTAAACAGGATAAATCTCTGTTGGTTATAAGGATCTTCATCTCCTAATTCTGGCACAGAGTCTTTTTCATTTTTCCTCTTAAAAGAGAACTATTTCCTCCCCTAGAAGCCTGTATCACTCCAGTATCCTTTAATCCAAGCACTCCCCAGTCCAACACCCTGGGCTTATTAATGATATTGGAGTGTTTTTTATTTAGGATACTGGGACTACTTCCCCTTCTGTCTGGGGCCCCCTGTCCCTCTGAGCAGACCTTTTCCAGTGAGCTCTGTATTTACATCTAACTAGTTCAAAGCCCAAGGACTTTGTCCCTCCCACCCATTGGGTTATAATCAGATGGCAGCATGTCTTAGGTTTGACTCACTCCCTTCATGCACACACTTAGTTTCCACAATGGGTAGATGAAGAGTTTGAATTTAAATGCTATTCCTACAAAAAATCCTAACACTTGCATTTTCTTGACCTCTAAGAATAAAATAACAGGCATCAATTGATAATAAATCCTTGTATTCTTATCATAGTTTATGTTATTTGCTTTTTTAGTCTAAGTGATCCATATTAAACTTAAGACCTGTGTCCCCCCTTTATTGTGGGACATGTTTCAGGATACTCAGAAGTTCCTAGACCCCGATTTAAGGAGCCTGCTGAATGCCTGTCGTATCATAGAGATCTTCTGCATGCTGTAGGTGGTTACACACCATGGACAATTTTCTCAGCCAGATCTGAAACAAAGTCTTGCAAGCTTTTTACCAACCCAAAATTTTTTTCAGCCCTCAGGCAACAGTAAGCCAGAGTTGTCATCTTTTTTCTCCTCTTCATTGGCCTAAAAGGGAAATAATTGAAGGCAAGCAGCAATTCATCTTTTCTACAGGTCTCGTTTTTAATGCTATATTCATTCTATTTAACTTCATCAAATCCTACAAAGATTTTATACTCCTTCTACAGTGCCCAGGAGGCCATATTAAATCAGACTACTATTAAATCAGAAAGCTTCTCCACAGCTTTCTTTTGAGCAGGGAGGAGCCACAAACAAGAGAATCATAAACAAATATGTAACAGATAACTCTAGAAATAGATATAGTGGTCCCTCTGCAACCACATCATGTTTTTTCATCATATATACTCCTCAAACAATTAAAATTTTGGGGCTTTACTAACTATTTCAGCCTTGAACACAGGAATCTCTAAATTAGAAATTACATATTTTGAGTTTAGTGCAATAAAATCCAGATTTGGGGAGACTGGGATTTGGGGGTTTTGAGTTATTTTTTTCTTTGATTGATTTTACCTCCTCCATCTCTAAAATATCCTTCTATCACATACAGAAGTCTGTACAACACTGACTTGCCTTCTTCAGCTCTTCAGCTTCCATTAATCTTCCTCAGGGGAGCTGTTCTTTCATCACCTAAAAACTCTACAGCAAGTTTCCCCCTTGGAGAAGAAATTCTGTAACTGTTTGAAAACAAGATAAAGGCAGTTTTGAACTGCAGATAGCAACACATTTACTTCTAATGTTCATTATGTTCTCTCTCTCGTGAAATGCAACAATTGAGTAAAGTCACAACATGGGTAAGGAAGAGGCTCAGTCATGTCCATCAGATGCTGTGCCAGTCACACATACAGTGGCACTCTGGTTTAATATATGAGTGCTAAACATATTTCTGGAAGTGTTCTATTTTGCTTGGGGAGGCAAAAATGCCTTTATCAGCATAAATCAATTCCCATTTTTCCCTTTCTGCTGCTGCGATTCTTGTCTACTTACTGCAGACTCCAAGCTTTCCAAAGCTCACATTCCTATTCACCAGGTCAGTAAAAATGCAGCATTTAGACTTCCTTTCTCATTTACTTATCTAATACTCACTTTTAAGACTCCTCAAAACTCAATCTCATTTTTTGACTCTCCTTATTTTCATTTTAGAAGCTTTTCATCTCTACTGGTGCTTCTTCTCACAGATCAATGCCTACCAGAAGCTCCCCAAGGATAAAGACTTTGTCTTTTATACACTAATACTATACCCTTGGTAACCCATTTCAAAATGATACACCCAGCTTTGAGATGCACCTTTATCCTGATGCCAGAAATGCATCTGTAGTTCACAACAATGGGACAGAAGCAATATTTCCTTTACTAACAGATGTTTAAAAAATGCACAGCCCTTTTTGAGGCATATCACTAGTGATCTATAAATACTTTCTTTTGTTGGTATTTACCTTCATACTTTGCCCTACATCCTTTCCTTTGTTTGTTTTACCTCTGTTGTGCCTTTTCATTTTTATGCCATGCTCTGAGACAGGCTCCTGCCTACTTGCAGATGTTCCAGGACAGGGCATAAACCCTCGCTATGACCTTTAGGTGATGTTAAAGTACAAGGACAGATTTTACAATGGATCCAAGTCCAACATCCAACACTCCTTCCACTGGTACCACTGGGATGTAGAGTAATAAAGCACAATTCACTTGAACAAATGATCAACACCTATTAAAAACCCTGTGAATTTTTGGGAGCAGCACACTCCAGCTTAAAAGAAATCCCTCGTGCTATTTGGCTGCTGCTGTCATCTGTCATTTCCTTGAAGTGCTGCTGGTGACTTCAGCAGATTCACTTTGCAAGGGAAAGGTGACAGGATTAGACCCACAGGCTGTAAACACTCCCCTCTGGGATCACCTGGCTTTATTATTATTGGCACATTGTGCTCAGGCAGCAAAGACATTCATTTAAGGATACTAGTTTCTATTTCCACCTCTATTACATCTATTTTTGTTTGAACTTATTTAAAGACAACATTATCAACCCAGGAACAAAAGGCAGGAAGGAGATGGAAGCCCACAATGCTCTAGACAATAACAGGAAACAACCTGTGTTTTGACAGTTCCCCCAGTTCTCTTCCAGATGATCTTTACCAAAGAATTAGACAAAGTCCAAAAAGCAAAATAAAACCCAAAACCTTGTGAAGAGGAAATCCTCTTGTATAGGTGCTAACAGAGTGGAAAATTTTAGAGAAAATTCAGGTCTAGCATCTAGCCTACTGACAACTTACTTAGCAAACTCAAACCCTATCCATTGTACTAGGATGACATATTTCTGAAGTTTTACAGAAAGACTTCCTCAACAAAACCCAAGACCTTCAAAACTGGCCAAAGTTGAACACTGTTATGCAAAATTGTAACAAAAGTTGGTGCAGAAGCCACTGTTTTGTTCTGTGGAGATCAGCTGGAAACTCAGGAATAAACAGGATGGAAGAGCCTCTTTTCAGGGACATATTATAAACAGCAAATTAATTGTGCAATATGTTACTATGCTCAGGGAGATGAGCTGGAAATCAAAACCTAGAGTAGATAATTATAAAATATGCATTAAAAACCATCAAACCACACACCAAAAAGTCAAAGGAATATTAAATTCTTTCACTTTGGGTTATAAGATGAACACTGAGAGATCCATGGAGGAACATATCTGGTAAAGTTACTCTGTACTTGTCCACAGCTGAATTGTCAGGACATATATATGCACTAGATAGGCAATTTTTCAATCCTGGTGTACCCACATCTGCTGTCTGCATTACAGAGATTTTGCAACATCCTCCAAAAAATGAGCTTAAACATACAATCTTCCATCCACAAATCAGTTCTGACCTGAGGCCTCCTTGCTAGAAAGGCATATTCAAACTGCAAGGCAAGTCTTTGGTAATAGTGCCAGCAAGAACACAAGAAAGAGTCATATATTACAAAATAATACAAAAGTACAAATAAAGTGGTCATCAGTGCACTGAGGAATGGAATAAACCACCTAATGCATTCCCCATCCAGCACCAGGTCCCAGTATGGTTCAGTTATTACAGATTTATCCTGGATTAAAGCTGTAACAAGAAGTGAAATGGTTCCATATCTTCCTCTTCTCACAAATACATGTCAATTATTATTTAGGGACTGTTTACTAAACCTTTCCTTTGCAAAGTAAAAAGACAGCAAAGAAGCCACAACCTTATAATCTTATTTTTTAAGAAAAATTGAGAATTTAAGCTCCAGCCGTGCAAGCAGCCAGCCATGCATTCATCACCACAACGTGGCATGATGTGTCACTTGAGAATTTGGCACCCACTTAAGAAAAGGAATTCTGCTTATTTTTGTTCCACTGGCAAGTCCAAAACCAAGTGCAAAGTTGCATAATCCCTCCAATTCTGTTGGAGAAATAACAGTCAAAACCAAAATCCATGGAAGAGGAAAGGAAAAAAAAAATCTCAGCTGTCTATTCTGGATAAGATGTTATAAATTAAGAAGCAAGAGTACTGTAGAGAAAGCACTGCTCTTAAACTCCCAGGCAGGCTTCTTGCTCTTCCAAGTGGACTCCAGACTTTGTGTATTCTTTCCTTCTCTCCCTTCCCCCCCAACCCTTGATGACAGTATTTGGCAGGAACTTCTAATTAAAGAAAAAACCACCAGACTGCCTTTGTGCTACCCCAGCAAACCTCTCTGGGGAAATGATGTTCTTTGCTCAGCAATTCCTGTTCAGCACAGAATGTCAGCACGAGGAAAGCAGCTGGAGTGACTTCCTACTCTCCTTTCAGGTCTGGCAGCCTCAGAACAAAGCTTTACAAAAAGAGAGGTTGAGACCAACAGAAAATCACTGGCAAAGAAGTGCACAAGGACTCTGGTAAGATGTTATTTCCAGTGCTCTCACAACACAGGACTCAGTAACAATTTGAGCCACCAGAGGCCTGGAAAAGCCAGTGGATGGTTGTGGATTATTCTGTGGCTCAATCCCAACAGCTGCAATGCAGACTTGTAAGGATATTGTCCAGTTTAATCTGAACACCAAGAGATTTACTGCAAATACCTTTCCACAAGCAATTCTAACAATGCAGCTATCACCACGTCTCCCAAGCCTTTAAGATTATTTTGATGGACATTACTTTTTTCCTGAGAAACAATGTCTGTTTACAAGGACCTGGAAAGCCAAAATTTAATCCAAGGATTACAACCATTAAATCCTCCTATTCTCAATCAGACTGCTCCTCGAGCTTTAATTTGAAAATCCATAAATTACTTACTAATTTCCTTACAATTAAATACCAAAATACAAAGCATCTGAGATCATAGCTGAGTTCCAGAAGAGACCCAAGAGTTAAATCTCCAGGGAAGTCAGGCAAGGCTGATAATTGGGTTTAGACAGGGATATATTTTTGAGTTTTTATGACAGTGATACTGGATAACACACCAGTCTTGCATTTCCCCCTCTTTTTCAGCTTTACTAATTTCTTCCTTTTAAGAAAAGGTGACCTTTTTACTTGCCTCTCATCACTAATCAGATCTAGATAAGACTATCTAACCCTTACAACAGCCTGGCTACTGAAGGTTTAGTGAGGGGAGGAAGGACTAGAGCAGGGAATAGTGTTGCGCCTCCAAGGCAATTCAACTCCAATTTGAAGGTCCGGCCTTTTCCTAGAGCTATGTCACCACAACACTCTCACTGATTGTATCTCCATTACAGGATGGGTCTCCTTCTTCCTCTCCACCTCCTCTTTAATCATCATGGATTTCCTTCCCTGTAACCTTGTTGCCAGCTCTCAGCCTACTCAGTGGACAAATGACAGATTCCTCTGGTTCAGTCTACAGCTGAGGGATTAGGAAAGCACTTCCTCCAATGGTATTTAGACAAGAAGGATGGAAAAAATATTCCAAAGGAATATTCAAATCATTAAATGTTGATTAACATAAAAATATGTTAAAGGAATGCCCTGCATATAACATAGAGGGCATTAATGTACTTGTTCCTACATGTTTAATCAAAAGTCTTAAGAAAATATGTGTACCATGTCCATGTTATGACTAGCTCCAGGAGCAGCCCTCTCCCAGAACAATCCAATGGCAGCAAATCCTCTGCCTGTGCTAACCTGCCCTCTCTAATCTTTGTTGGTCTCTGTGCTCATACAAGAACAGAATGCACCACCCAGATCAGACATGGATATTAAACAGGTATGCTAAAATAAGAGCAAAGCCAGCAAAACTTAATTAATCTCTGGGGAGGGAGACACCAGGGACTATAGAATCCCTTCTCAGGACATTATTGTGCTTCTTGTGCTGCTGGAAAAGCATCTCATCTAGGTCACTGTTTGCCTTTTCCTGCTCAATTATTTGAGGAATTGTTTTACAAACTCCTTTGATGTAGGTATTCAGGCCAGCAACAACGCAGAGTGGGGAGAAGGGTATCTTCAAAAATGTTTAATGAAGACCAAAAGGGAATTTTTCCAATTTGTCATGTTTTCCCTGCAAATAAAGGTGCCATTACAGCTGAGAGAGGACCTATACAATGATACCTCAAAAAGGCCATTATAGCTCTCAAATAATGGATTATGAATATACTTTTGTTTTAATCCTCCATCTTTCAGCCATAAGCCAGAGCAGTAAACCCTGAATCTCAGTACTCCCTACTCATGGCAGGCAGTTGGAACTACCTGACCTTTAAGGTCCCTTCCAACCAAAACCATTCTGTGACACTCTGACAGTCTATTTACCTCCTGCAATTACTTTCTTGCCCTTAAGCCAATTTCCAGCAGAAAAATGCCAGCAGTCCCCAAGCTACAACCACAGTTACAGCTGGATTGCAGCTTCCCAAGCTTAGGCAACTTTGGTGGCACATGTGACATATCCTAAATTCCTCCTCTGTCCTGCAGGTAGGGCTGATACAGGAATAAATTTTCCCACCAGCTGTTTTCTTCATAATAAGGGGGCTGATGGTGGGTGTAATATATGTATGTATATATGTGTGTGTGTGTGCCTATTTTTTTCCCAGGGCTGCTGTTTTCTATTAAGAGGAACCTCACAAAGCTGTGTCCTTTCCTAATTAATAATAGGATAATTACTATCTACACAGGCCAAGTGTAACTTTAAAAAATAATGTAATACTTTAGAGCAGTGTTTTCACTTTGTGATTCAATATCTTTGTTAATATACAAAAGGGCATGGAGAAGGGGGCAAGTGAAGTATAGAACATTGTTGCCCAGCAAACAGGGGTTCTTTCCTGGGATCATTAAATGGGTTGGAAGGGACATTAAAGACATCTCATCCCTGCAGGGATATCTTCCCCTATTCCAGATTGCTCCAAGCCCCATCCAATCTGGCCTTAGACATTTCCAGGGATGGAAGGGATGCAGGAATGGGATATTATCACTTAGAGTCACTTGGAAAGGGGAACATGTGCAGCAGAGAAATACCTGCAAAGCATTGTCCTGGTCTTTGGTACATAGGCAGCAAGGCAAAATGAAAATCCCAAAACATCCAAATATAATAAACTGTCTGAAGAAAAAACATTAATTAAATCAAACATACAGCAAGTACAACATATATATAGGTAAAGAAATATATTTTGCCTTCACCTGTGCAGCCTGAAGCAGCTTAAACCCATATTCCATATTGATGCAAATAAGGATCATACCTGCAGCAGCCATAGAACAGGGGCTGCCAGACCCTCAGCTCCTGGGCAGGACTTGCCCACCACAGATGCTGCATAACTCAGGTGGGTCTGGGAGTCTCCAAATGCCTGAAAATGGGCACAAAGAGCTGCCCTACACATATCACAGGAGCTGGAGTGAATTCCCCTCCTCCATACTGGATTCATCACTGTATTCAACCATGACATAAAAGAAAAAGGTTGGCTTTCCTTCCTCTTAAAAAGGGAAATAGCAATACCCTGAAATCACATGGCTTCTAGGCAGCTTCCCAAGCACCCTTTGTTTTCATCGACTAAAGTGATGCCCAACAATGGCAATTGAAAGCAGATTTTCCTACACTATAAAAAGTCTTATTCTAATAGAAAATAGTAGATCTTAAATCATGTTATTTAGCAAACACTCATCCCTGCATAGTGAGAGGAAATGGGGTATCCAGATAGAGAAGTGTGAGTTGTTTGGGAGGCCCAGGCTCACAGCATCCCCAGCAAATCTGGCTGTTCACAAAGAACACCAAACCCTGCCTTCTCTTTTTCCTTGACGAACAGCCAGCATTTTTCAGTTTGATAGGAATCACCAGGCAGCTGCTCTGCAAGGAGGAGATGGCAGATGTAATTACTGCACCATACTGCAAATCAGGATTTGCCTGCTTTCCTCTGTAAACAGAGCCACAATTCCAGTGGGTTTTCTGCCAGCACAGCTCCCCTCATTCCTAGAGAAGGGCCTGAAAGGAGACAGGTAGAAATGAGATCAGATTTGGACTGAACATTGATGCAATATTCTATATGTACAAGGCTCATAGTTCACACCAAAATTAAAATGACCATTACTTCCTGTCTCATAGCACTTGGGCCAGTAATTGGTAAAACTTTCTCTGGTCCTGTGCTTCTGGAAACCATCCAAGCTCCACTGATTAGCATGGAAGCAAATCTGTGTGCACACTAATAATTTGACCCCAAATCTTAAATTATTTTCTGAACTGATATTTTCTAGGAATTAAATATGTCTCTTTGAGTCCCAAGAATCATCTTCATTTTAAAGGGAAAGAAGATGAAGCAGAAAATATATACATATGTTGTATATATGTATATGCGTGTGTGTGTGAAATATATATGTTATGTGCAATATAGGAAAGGTCTCTTCTTCCATCTCTAGAATTTCATTTTCTTCCTCTATATATTCAATCTGTAAACACAGGTTCTTGGCAAGTTCCCTGGCTCTTTCTTAGGGCAAGAGGAAATCTGTCCAATTGTTTTACAAACAAAACGTCCTGATAACACTTTATAATTAATATGTAAATACTTCACCTATATTCTATGGTGTTACCACACTCAATAGAATGGGATTTTTTTTTTCTTAATAATCAAATTCCCGGGTTATTTCTGTAATTTTTCCTTATTATTTTTGCTGTCCTAAAATTTAACCTGGTTACCCTCTCTCTGGCATGTAAATGTCATTATTTGTCATTCCCCTTACAGACTGCTTGCTGCCCTGTGGGTTTCAATTCTACTCTTAATAGACAGAAAAGGGAAAATATTTATTTTTAGGCATAGAAAAAAGGGAAACAATCAATATAATGAAGCCCTGGAAAATCTATGGAAGTGAGGTGATGTCTTGGTTTGAAGGACAGGTGTTTGCCAAGAAAGGCAGGAGCTTCTTTTTAAAATAGAGAATGTAAACCTCTTCCCTCCAAATTATTATAATTTTGAAATTAAGGGGCTTTCAGGCAAAGATATGGTAATAGGAATAACAGTTCTTTACTAGGAAAATTAAAATAGAAATACAGTATTACAAAGAACAAACCCAAAACCACTGACAGAGTCAGAATACAACCTGACTCCCTGTCAGTCGGGGTGTTGGTGCAGTCCCATTAAATGGTGGCTGCATCCTCCTGGATGACAGATGTGGTTCAGTTGGAGCTCTGCTCCTGTAGAAGGTGCAGTTTTCCTCCAAAGATCCAGTGGTGATGTGGAAAGGTCCAGTTTTCCTCTGGAATCCAGTGGAAAAAGGCTGCCTTGGTGTTCCAGACCTCAGTTTTTATCTAGGTAGAAAAGGCTTCGTTCCTCCCCCTGGCTGGAGCATCTCCCGATGGGATGATGTAATGTTATCAGTCATGCAGTGGGACCCAATGGGATGATGTAATTTTATCAGTAGTACAGGGGGACCCAATGGGATGATGTAATGTTATCAGTCATGCAGTGGGACCCAATGGGATGATGTAATGTTATCAGTAGTACAGGGGGACTCCATGGCCCATTAACAGAAGATATCTCCTGGAGGAAGGATGGGTTGTGGAAAAGATAAAGATGAATGCCCCACCTGGTTTTAACAGATGGCCCATTAGCAGAGAATATCTCCCACAGAGATAAGGACCACTGCCCCAGCTGGTTTCAACAGATGTTGATAGAATACACACTTTGGGCCACATCTTGTACTGCAACCTAAGACAGGTGATAATTCCAATCACTTTGAGGCTAAATAAACCACACAAGGCAAATTTGGTGGAATGGTTTTGTGAAGGTCTGACTTTCACAAGAGCTCAAGCAGGAAGCATTCCCAGCAGAGGACAGAAAAGCTGGCTGATCTTTATGGCCCTTTGGCAGAGTGCAGAGCACCAGGGTCCCGCTCCAGAGCCAGGAGCACCGCTCCAGTAGCATTGGCGATTCCATATCCTCTTGTGTTCAATGAGCTGGAGACCAGGCAGTGTGGAGGCAGCTTACACCACCACAGCACAGGTTCAAATTGGCTGGATATGGTTATGAGCAGCTGTGGACAGATCTTGCTCCTTCCCTCATATCCTTTGTTTCTTATTTTTCAAACCTTAGGGCTGTGCAGGAACATCAAGTCTCCAGCTCATTACAGGACCATGTGACTGCCTGGACTTTGAACTCAGATAAACTCCCTACTGAATGAAAACATGTAAAATGCTTCCAGCAGAGATTATTTTGCACCAGGCTGTACTAAGAAATGCAACAGAATTTCAACACTCACATTTTAGAGGCACAAAAGAGAGAAACCGTCCTTGTCCTGAGTGCAGCATTTCAGGGGAAGCTCCAGAGCATGCCCTTCCCCTCTTCTCATACACACAGCAACACTTTCACCAGCCTATGGAAGCACATAATGGTTTAGTTTGGGGAATAAAACATTCTGATTCCATATAATGACACATCAGCTTCTGTCTCATCAATGCTCACAATTTTGCTTCCAAAAGACATCTTCAGAAATCCCAAAAATCACACATTTAAATCCATAAAATCAGCTCCAAACTGGCCACGTTGGGATGGATCAGAATTTCTTTTTAGCCTGGAGAGATACAGAGTTTATCTAATATTTGGATAAAGAAAAATAAAATCCCAGCCCTGATCATTAGGGTGTTTTTCCCTAGGTGCAGAACATATGGCTTGGACCCTGGCTCACTTCCAGACAGAGTCATTAGGGACTGTTTTCCCTGTGGTTTTCTCTGGATAAAGCATTCCTCTCCAGTTCCTCCTGTGAACATTTGACATGGGGCACTAATCAGTACCTCCTGCCCCTCTGCCCCAGAGAAGCATTTTAGCAAAAAGTTAAATAATTTCTTAAAATTATAATTATATCCCAGTCCCCTCCAAATACAGTTGGGAGGGGCAGAGATAGAATTATAATTTTAAGTATAACTGGATAGATTAGATAAAGATGATAGAGATAGAGATAAACATGGATCTGTTAAGACTCGTTTTGAGTTCCTAGGGATCCATCAGACACTGTCTCCTGTATCAGAATGGTGGCTCATGGAGACAGACAGCATTGGCAAAGGAGCCAAAGGCTGATGCTGCACATCCAGAAATGCACTTTGGTGAGCTTTGGTTGTGGGAATGCTCTTCCAATTAATCCATCCAATGGGGTCGTTTGGGATTTGACTCCCATCCTGTAAGGATGTGATACTGTTGACTGAGGAGATTGAAAAATTGACGGGTTTTGATCAGGGTAAAGCACCAACCAGAGGAAAAGAGGCAAGTTTCAGGGGGAGATGTAAAATTTCCAGTGCCTCTGGTGGAAAACCTCTAGAGACACTTAAACGGAGCTGCAGAAGCAATTGGCTCCGTCCAGCAGGAAACGACACACATCCCTGAGGTACGACATTGCCATCATGTGGCCATCCCAACTCTGCAGAAACACCAGCAGGAACAGGAGGAATTGGAACGGTACCCCATATTTGCAGCTTTTTCAATTGTCTTTAGCTCTGGCAGCCTACAGGAGAACTGGCAAGAGGGTGACACCGTGTCCTGACATTCCTCTCCAAAGAGGGATCCTCTTCCATCTCCAGACCTGCCCTCCTTTATGCCAGGGAGCAGGGGCATTTTCTATTTCCTGAGGCACAGCACTGCCAAGGTGACATTGCACTGCACAGAATAGAGCACAACTGACCATCCAAAATGTACAGAAACACCAGAAATTACAAATGGAACATTCCTGATGTCAGTAAGACAATCTTTAGGAGTAATCTGAATGAGAACAGCACAATGGCCTGGATCAGGAAGGAACTACAGCATATATATATGAAAAAATACATTAGGACAATATATAGAAATTAGTATAGTCAGGAGTGGAAAGTAAAGCAAAATAACAAAATTTAAGTAAATTAAGGAATTTATGGAAAAAATTAAATACTGACAGAGGGCAAAACAGGGTGGAATTCAGAAGTGAGCTGTGATAAAATATGCAGATGGAAATGTTTTACAGTGGAGCAGTAACAGAATTAAACAGGATCCAGGAATGATGAGGGGCAATGAGAGCAGCAGTGAAGACAAAAAATTTCCTGCTTGAGCCAAAAGCTGTTCATTCACACAAAATTTGTGTTTGACCTCCTCTGGCACCCTGGTACAAAACATGATTGAGCTTACTCACAGAATGGCCCACTGCTTCCTGGAATTACAGCCTCAGGGAGAAGGACACAAACACCAAAGAAAGGGAAAACCTTGGTGCAGAAGTACAACAGGAGTTTTCTGTCCTGCTGGCACATCAGGCAGATAAACATACAAATAATTTGGAAAGAAACTCAGACATTCCTTAGAACACCCAGATTTCAGCTACAAGGATCTTGTAGCAAAACTTCACTAATAAAAAAGGGCAATGGTATCACTTGGGAAAAAATATTGACAGACACAGAACACTAGCTCAACTCCCACAGATGCCTGACCTCTGCAAAGGCAAATTCTGTTTGTGTTCCCATGTTCCAGCAACTGGGACACCTAAAAGAACCTGCCTGCTGTCACCATCTCTACTGGGGCCAAGCCCCTGCACTGAACTGCCCAGACCAGGGAGGAACCTTCTTCTGTACCACAGAATTTGCAAAGAAAGATTGCAAGAGCCCTAAACTGGAAATGTAAAAAGCCACTGAAGGAAATCAGATAAATATTTGCTATTACCTTGAGCTGCACCTGCTGACATAGTAATTACACCTTTTTAAGTTCTTTTTTTGATGGTGTTGGCATGGCTTTTTGCCAGATTGAATCATGGAATCACTTGTAAGATCCTGAAAAGTGTGGCTGTTTCTATTGTGCAGTTTCTCCCCTCTAGGGCAAAAGAGAAACTTTTACTCTCTTTTTTTTAGCAAAAAGGCTGATTTGTGAATAATGTCCCCAGGCTCCAAGAGTTTTGCTCTCTGTGTCATCAACCAAGTTTCCATAGGCTGCTACAAGTTTTAGTAGCTTTTTGAAGAGACTGTCCGCTATTATTTATGTAGTTGAAGTGCAAAACAAACGGAAAGTCTGAAATAAAATATTACTTTTCCTCTAGGACTGTCATCTCTATAGCACATAAACTTGGCTATTTTTCAATACAACATAAATACAGGAGAGAAAAACGTTTTCCAAGAATTCCTGGCACACCAGGGCACTGTGGTGAAGACCTGCTGCTAGCAGAGCCAGACCCACGTGTGTGCCAAGTGTTCCTACCACATATGGACAGGGGAAGAAGCCAGAGTCCCATACAGGGAATTCCACAGGGTCTTTGGCTTCCCACACAGACCCCAGAGACTCCCCCAAACCTTCTCTTCTATGAGCTGAGGAGGCTGTTCTGTTTGAGGCGGGTGCTTCCCTGGATGCAGGTGCCTGTGCAAGATCAGCTGCATCACCCTCTACTCCAATTTCTCACCCTGCAATGAGGCTCAGCACTGCTGTGTGAGGAAAATGGTCAGCTCCCTGCTGAGGTGCCCCCACACCTCGCTTTGCATTGAGTTCTCTCAGCCATGTGTCTGCAGGGACAGTCCCCCCAGAGCTCTGCAGGACCTCTGCACCCTGTGGCCCCAGGTGACCCTGCAAGGAGGGGCATGGCCATACCTGCACTGCCACTTTGTGTGTCACCCAGCTCTGCCAGCAGGTACATAAATTAACCTAACAGGAATGAAAACATATTTTAGGACAGCTGTTCCCCAGGGAATGCAGGGGAACCCAGCTGGACAGCAGAATTTAAAGGCTTTTTCCTCTCTCAGCCCAGCCTCCCAACAGCCTTTCCTAGCTATGGAGGACAGTTTGTTTCCTCTGATGTCTCCAAGCCAAGGAGGGCCTTTCCCAGGTATATTTCTGCCCTCTCAGAGAGAACAGCTATATCCCAGATCCAGAAATATTGTAAGGCATTTAAAAATGCCAAAGGAATAATTCAGTGGAAGTCCTCATTCTGAAGTGTTTCCCTATGGCACACACCAGCTCTGAGGATGGCACAGATCCATCTGAAACTGAGATCACAGATGGCAAAAAACACCAATAAGGTACCCTCCTACCAAATTCAACCCATGGAATGACTGTGGGTCTCAAATGATGGATTCTGAATATACTTTTGTTTTAATCCTCTACCTTAAAAGCCAGAGCAGTAAACCCTGAATCTCAGTACTCCCTACTCATGGCAGGCAGTTGGAACTACCTGACCTTTAAGGTCCCTTCCAACCAAAACCATTCTGTGACACTCTGACAGTCTATTTACCTCCTGCAATTACTTTCTTGCCCTTAAGCCAATTTTCAGCAGAAAAATGCCAGCAGTCCCCAAGCTACAACCACAGTTACAGCTGGATTGCAGCTTCCCAAGCTCAGGCAACTTTGGTGGCACATGTGACATATCCTAAATTCCTCCTCTGTCAAGAAGGTGGGTGGTCCTGCAGGTAGGGCTGATACAGGAATAAATTTTCCCACCAGCTGTTTTCTTCATAATAAGGGGGCTGATGGTGGGTGTAATATATGTATGTGTATATGTGTGTGTGTGTGCCTATTTTTTCCCCAGGGCTGCTGTTTTCTATTAAGAGGAACCTCACAAAGCTGTGTCCTTTCCTAATTAATAATAGAATTATTATTATCTACACAGGCCAAGTGTAACTTTAAAAAATAACAGTCAGGCTGTGATATTTTTTAACTCCCAAGGTCACTAGGTGCTGCTGGAGCAGGAACTCCCTGAGCAGCCTCGCAGGACACGCTGTCCCAGCAGGGCAGCTCCCACCTCACACAGGGTACTGCCTACCTGTCCCGCTGTCCTGGGCGTGGACAGAGGGACCCAGACAAGCTCGGGAAGTGGCTCATGGGAATCTCATGAAATTTAACAAGACCGAGTGCTGGTGCTGCGCCTGGGTTGGGGCAATCCCCATGGTCAATCCAGGCTGAGGATGAGCAGATGGAGCAGCCCTGGGAAGACTTGGGGATGCTGGTGGGTGTCCAGCTGACTTGAGAGCTGGACCTGCCCCATCCCAGAACCCCACATACCCTGGGCTGGACCCCCAGCGTGGGCTGCAGGAAAGGGATTGGGATTCTGCCCCTCTGCCCCGCTCAGGTGAGACCCCACCTGCAGAGCTGCTCCAGCCCTGGGGCCCAGCACAGGAAGGACCTGGAGCTGCTGGAGGGAGTCCAGAGGAGGCACCAGGATGAGCAGAGGGATGGGGCAGCTCTGCTGGGAGGAAAGGCTGGAAGAGTTGGGATTGTGCAGCCTAGGGAAGCTTTGGAGTGACCTCACTGTGGCCTTGCAGTACCTGAAGGAGCTGACGGGAATCACCAGGACACACTATTTACAAAGGCCTCAAATGACAGGACAGGCAGGAATGGCTTCAAAGTCAGTCAGAGCATGGTGACAGTAAATCAAGTGTGGTCCTTTCCAACTCAGAATATTCCGTGAATCTGTGAAACTTCAAATTGAGAGTGGGTTTAGATTAGATACTGGGAAGAAGTTGTTCCCCGTCAGTGAGGCCCTGGCACAGATTTCCCACAGAAGCTGTGGCTGCCCCATCCCTGGAAGTGTTCCAGGCCAGGCTGGACGGAGCTTGGAGCAACCTGGGCTAGTGGAAGGCAGGGGCGGGCTAAGGCAGGGGCGGGCTAAGACAGGCTCTAAGGCCCCTTCCAGCGGCAGCCGTGCCGGGATTCCCTGACAGCGCTCCCGTTGCGCCGGCACCGCCCGGGGCGGGGCTGGGCCCGGGCCGGCAGCGGCTGCGCGGGGCGGGCGCGGCCATGGCGAAGCACACGGTGTCCTCGGCGCGGTTCCGNCAAATGACAGGACAGGCAGGAATGGCTTCAAAGTCAGTCAGAGCATGGTGACAGTAAATCAAGTGTGGTCCTTTCCAACTCAGAATATTCCGTGAATCTGTGAAACTTCAAATTGAGAGTGGGTTTAGATTAGATACTGGGAAGAAGTTGTTCCCCGTCAGTGAGGCCCTGGCACAGATTTCCCACAGAAGCTGTGGCTGCCCCATCCCTGGAAGTGTTCCAGGCCAGGCTGGACGGAGCTTGGAGCAACCTGGGCTAGTGGAAGGCAGGGGCGGGCTAAGGCAGGGGCGGGCTAAGACAGGCTCTAAGGCCCCTTCCAGCGGCAGCCGTGCCGGGATTCCCTGACAGCGCTCCCGTTGCGCCGGCACCGCCCGGGGCGGGGCTGGGCCCGGGCCGGCAGCGGCTGCGCGGGGCGGGCGCGGCCATGGCGAAGCACACGGTGTCCTCGGCGCGGTTCCGCCGGGTGGACGTGGACGAATACGACGAGAACAAGTTCGTGGATGAGGAAGACGGCGGCGACGGGCAAGCGGGGCCTGATGAGGGCGAGGTGGACTCGTGCCTGCGGCAATATCCTGAAGGGAGCGGCGGGGCGGAGCGGGCGCGGCCGCCGCCGGGGCGGCCTAATAGGGGAACATCCGCTAGCGGGGACCGCGGCGGGCGGGAAGCGCTGGAAAGGGACAGGGCTGGAGGGGAAAGAACCGGCGGGGGAAGGGGCTGGCCGGACATGGGAAGACGCTGAAGGGGCACAGGGCTGGCAGCAGGAAGAGGCTGAAGGGGGAAAGGGAAGGGGCTGAACGGGGAAAGGGCTGGCAGCAAGAAGGGGAAGAGGCTGAAGGGGGAAAGGGCTGACAGAGGGAAGGGGAAGAGGCTGACAGATGGAAGGGGCTGAAGGGGGAAGGGGCTGGCAGGAAGAAGAGGAAGGGGATGAAGGGGGAAGAAGCTCGTAGAACGAAGGGGAAGAGGCTGAAAGGTCTGGCAGAGGGAAGACGAAGAGGCTGAAGGGGGAAGGGGCTGGCAGCAGGAAGGCGGCTCAGCTTCCTCCCCTGCCCGCAGCAGCCGCAGAGGCCGGGCTGCGCTCGGGGAGGGGTCCCGGAGGGGATGCAGGCAGGGGGGGGGCCTGTGCCCAGAGAGGTCCCCGTGCCCGCCGCTACGGCTGCCGTGCCCAGCTGGCCCTTGTCACTCTTCCCAAGGGCTGCTGGGGCTGGATGTGCCAACCTGAGACCTGTTCTCGCGGGCTACAGATTGCAGAAGTGATGGAGAATGGTTTCTTTTACTTGGACCCTCATTCAAGGAAAGGCCTAGGAAGTTATTCAACAGAACTGGAACGATACAGCTGCTTGTTGATGCTGCTTCTGCCTCAAAAGGCCTGGAACTTGCTGTCTTAAGCTGTAATGTCTTCTTAGCTAGTGAGGGAATCCTTGCATTGGAGTGTTTTCAGTCATGCACAAACCATCTACAAGTTTGGCTGTCCTGGTACTTGATGTCTGGTCCTTAACCATTTGGCACAGGGAACATGATGGCTGCACTGCAGGCAGCTCTGAAGAACCCTCCCATCAACACAAAGAACCAGGCAGTGAAGGTAAAATAGCGACTGCTCACTCATGGGTTACTCCTAAAAATCCTTACCTGTTTCTGTTACCTCTGTGCCACTAGTTGTACCTTGAGGAGGCCAGAGAAGCAGAATTTAGGGTATTCCCTGATGTTGAAACATCTGTGACCACAAGTGTTTTAATTTTGTTCAAAATACTGTACCTCAGGTGTCACCTGTCCAAGTATCTTTACCTTGGTGCTGGATGAGGTGTGGTTCTCCTACCAGTGCTGGTTGTGTTTTGTGTACCCAGGGATCACCAGGTGCCTGTGTCTGACTCAGACCAGACCACAGATGTAATGTCGTGGGCTCAGGGAACCAGTGTTGCAGTTGTCACCTCTGACTAATGAAACCACCAGCAGTGAGCCTACAAAAAAGGAAGAATTGTTTTTTATCACATCCAATCAAAATGAAGCTGTTAAAACCTCAGGAAAAGCGAGCCCTCCCCCATCCGTGACAGAGTGTGGGAGTCTGCTGGGTACATGCATTTCTGAATATCCCCAGGATGAATCCTGAGTAGGTCATGATTGCAGTGGTAGGAGGAACAGGCTGATAAGATATGCACTGCCCAGCTGGTGAGTGCCTGCAGTCACTTCTCCCTGCCCAAGGAGAGGCCTAGGGGCATGGTTCCTAGCAGAGCTGTTCCTGCAGCACCAGCCCTTCCCTGAAGGGTTTTACAGAGCTCTGAGAACCAGCTGTTACATATAGGGCCTTATAGCTTTATCCTCACATTAATGACTTGTTTCCATTAGCCCTCTATTGAAGGATTTAAGAATACCCTTAGTGGTGGAATTGAAGAGGGCAGAATGACTGAATATTAATACCTGCCTTAATTTTTGGTTATCTTTGGAACTTACATAATTTTACTTACAGTCATGTGAGAAGTCTTGCTAAGCTAAGTGATTATATTAAATTTGGCAGGAAAACTGACATCCATAGTTTCTGTAGGGTGAAGGTGCCTGAAGTGTTTCTGTGATAGAATTAGTCAAAAGTCCAGCAACCCTGAGACATTCTTCTCTCATCCTGCCTCAGTTAATGATGGATGAACAGGAAGAGCTACTCCTTGCTGATTATATGGCTAATTACTGCTGTAAGCACACTACACACATTCCCAGGCCTGAAATGACATCTGGATCAATGGTTATTAATGCTCAGTATTAATGACCAGTCTGCATCCAGTGTGCCTGGGACAGCAGCTGACTGCTTGGGAAACATGTGGCTCCCAGTAGTCACTTTTTCCAGGCTGCCAATGGCATTTCCCTGGATTATAATGGTTGTGTCCCATTAAACACTACAGAGGTATGGAAAAGGCTCTAGTGGAAGGGTGGCCAGACAAGCACTTGATTGTTATAATTATTTTGGAACTTGATAGATCTTGAGCTTCCGTATGAGAATTTACTATTTAGCTATAATTAAAGGGTGGAGAGTTACAAACACTAACAGAGGCAGAAAAACTAAAGCAGGGCAAATGTGTTAAACTCTTTTACATTGTTTATCCTTGAGATGATCTGTCTGTTACATCTTACTACGACAAGCTCTTCACACACAGTCCTCTTCAGCACTGTTAAAGAGAAAAATGCTCTAATTGAGTTTTTTGAGAGTGGAGCAGTGTTTGGCTGCACCTCACACAAGGATGGCTGTGTCTGTGCCTACCTGTTACAGGACCGTGCTGAGAGCATCGTGCTGAAGGTGCTCATCTCCTTCAAAGCCAATGACATTGAGAAGGCGGTGCAGTCACTGGACAAGAACGGGGTGGACCTGCTCATGAAGTACATCTACAAGGGCTTTGAGAGCCCCTCTGACAACAGCAGTGCTGTGCTGCTGCAGTGGCATGAGAAGGTGCGTGCATGGGGACAGCTCCTGCCAGAGTGCCCAGGCCCTGAGCCTGGCAAGAACCCCCTTCCTGGCTGGTGAGACTCAAGTGCCAGATTTGGGCTGTGACTAGGGTATGGCCCTGGAACTCAGAGCTGAGTTATATCTCCTGCCCACTGCTGCTTCCTTGGGTAAACACCCAACAGTTAAAATTCGGGTTTCTCTTAGACTGAGGCAAATAAAATGGTTTCATCCAGTGATTCAAGTAGGCTGAAGGAGAATTTCCTTCCTGGAGGGGAGCAAAATTTGCAGCTTGGTTATGCAGGGAGATGAAAGCTTAATTAAAGTTAAATAGCTTTCTTGAAATTGAGTGTGATTATTGTACCCTGGCTGCTGGTGTTTTGTGGAGGGCAGGTAGATACTCATGTGCAATATAAATGTGATCCCAGTAATTTCATAGACTCCCAAAATGGTTTGGGTTGGAAGGGACCTTAAAGCAGGGACACCTTCCACTGTCCCAGCTTGCTCCAAGCCCCATCCAACCCAACCTTGGACATTTCCAGGGATGGGGCAGCCACAGCTTCTCTGGTAAACCTGTGCCAGGGCCTCCCCACCCTCACAGGGAAGGATTTCTTCCTGACACCTAACCCTACTCCCTGTCAGTTTGAAGCCCTTCCCCCTTGTCCTGTCACTTTAGGCCATGTCCAAAGTCTCTCTCCATCATTCTAGTCAGCCTGTTCAGGTCCTGGAAGGGAGCTCCAGGCTGTAGCTGCCCTGGCGTGGTGTTCATTGCCATGTTTCCCTTGGCAGGCACTGGCTGCTGGAGGAGTTGGCTCCATTGTGCGTGTTCTGACTGCCAGGAAGACGGTGTAATTCCAGGAGGAGTGAGGGTGGAACTCCAGCAGGGAGCTGCTGGTACAAGCCCTGCCCCCCTGCCGGCACAGCTGCTCCCGGGCAGCCCTGTCCCCCACCTTTGCCTTCGCCCTGCTGCTTCTGTCATACCCCACCAATGATGCGCATCGTGATCTCTTCTGTCAATTCTGGAGAATTACGAAGGTGGAATTTTACTTCTAACAGGAATATCTGGTACTTGCCAGCCTTTCAGTGACATATTCAGTGATGTAAACAATTCGGTGTTTAGAGTGATTTGCATTTGTGTGTAATTGTGGCAGATTTGTACCTGACTCTCTGAGCAAATGCTGAGAGATACAGGGCAATGTCTTAATTTTTTGCTAGCCAAGCGGTGTTTTGAGCTAAAATCTTGATGTTTGAGAAGTGGGGCAACTATTAACGCAGGTAACTGGACCATGTTGCCTTTGGTCAGCCTCTGACCCTACACCCGTGACTAGGAGAGAGAAAAAGCTCTTTTCCAACCCCAATTATCATTCCAGAGAGCTGAGTATTTTCCTTAACCTGCTCAGGTTCCTTACCATCAGTCTGATGCCAAGTCCACAGTGGGAACATCACAGTGGGATGGAGTTGGCCATCATGCAGTTTGGAAAGTGGAATTTAAAAGGTTAATGGTCCATTTACACTGGAGCACAGCCCAGTGAACTCTTCTTATTTTGGGGAGCAAAGATCCTGAGGAAAAGAAGAAAAAGCAGCTTTTACACAGCAAATCACCTTTCAGCAACTGGAAAGTGATTTGATTTTGTCAAGCACAACTAAATGGCTGCTTGGGATAGTCTGAGAAACATATCCTGGTATCGACACCATCCTTGCAGAGCTTCCCCTATTTAGTTTTCTGGTTGTGTAGGGTCTGTAAGGATACCAGACAGCTCTCACATTCCTATTGCATTGTGCCTCATCATGTTAGCTAGTGGGCCAGTCAGGTTCTGAAATAAAGAGGAACATTTTAAAGAATTAGGAAAGCCCAGGGCATCCCAGACCACAGATCATCGTAGAAGGTTTAGGACCAGGACTGAAATACATGTTTTAATTTCACTATTTTACTACAGTTGTGTAAAACCGTTGGGGACCTTGTGAAATTTTTGCTGTTTTTTGATATCTGCTTTGTTTTTGTAATAATAATAAAGACCAGACAATAAATCGTCACTGAATGTTTACTCAGTGTCTGACATGCCTTCAATGGAGACAGGAACCAGCATGGTTACCCCTAAACCATTCAGTGCCTCCCTAATTCTCTTCCTAGGATGCTTCTCCTTGCTCACCTCCAGAAGAACACAGGCACAAGCACAGGAGGCACTGAGATCACCAAGTGGGAGACCAAGCCTTGCTACAGAAGCTATAGAAAGTGTCAAGGTTTCACCCATAGATGTGTACAGAAATTTTCCTGGTAGTGCAGCAAGGGTTCTGTCCTTGCAGCTCTGCCAGGGACTGTGACTGGCTTCTCTGGTTCTTTCCACTTGCCCAGATTTGGGTTAAGACATCAATGAACCTCATTTAAAAAAAATAAGCTGTAGTGCCAAAGAAGTAGAAAGTATTTTCCAAAGCAGTTGATACCAAAGCAGATCAGCTGCCTCTAGATGGCATTAGATAAATGGATAAAGAGAGTGGTCTTAAGGTTCTTCAGATCCCCTTGGGTAAGGCTGTGATGGATTTAGGAACAGTTACAGAACATGTACCTCTGTGTTTCTGTTCAAGGATGTGCTAAAACATGCATTGATGTGGGGTAGGGAAGGATTTGCAGGGGTAGCTCTGCTGGCAGTGAGTGGCAGGAAGGGAAAAAGTCAATCTAGTCTTAACAAACAGTGTCTTTCCTCCAAATCCTGCCTTGCTTGTATTTGTGGATGGTATGGACACCATGACAGGGGTTCAGATTCCTGTTAGGAGAAGGAAGCCTTCAATAGAGAACCTTGTGCAGGTCAGACTGGGAAGAGTGACAGGGTTTGCAGACCTCTGCTGCCTTCAGCTTTAGCTGGAGCATGTGGCAATGGCACCTTCTCAGAGATATCCTGCTTTTGTGCTAGCCAAGAGCCACTGCTGTCCTCACATCCACCTCTGTGTCTGCCACTGTTTGGGAAAACGAGCCAAAACCCCCAGGTTTTGGGGGGGGAGAGAGAGAGCCCCAGAGAGCTCCAACCTGTCTTCCTGGGAATGAGCTGGACGTGCTCCTCCTGCCCAATAAAACTCACAAAAAGGTCTTTCTTTGTGCATAATGGGGGTTTTTTTGTGCCTGAATCAGTCTTTTTTTGACTCTGCAGAAATTATAAACTTGTACATATTGTTGCCATACAAAGTCAAAACATGTGCACTGCACCCCAGCTGAATTTGGGACATTTCTCTATTTCTGACCCACCTATTGGCAATCTGAGTTTGCTGGATTCCAAGAATTCTTCCACAGGAAATGTTACTATCTCTGTTACTCACTTCCTGTTGGACGTTAGCATAGAAGAAACAAGTTTACCTATACTGAGTCAGCTTTGGGCAGAGAAAGGGGAACAAGAGACTTGCTCTTGCTAAAAGGGCTGTTTTTATCACAGCTCTGAAATCTCCTCACATAAATGACAAATACCGAGGCAGAAGGACAGCGGTTGTGAGCATTCCAACAGGAATGATCTCTCATCCTTCTCCAGCTCCCCTTGTACTGGTTTTGGGATAAATCTGACCAGCAGCACACCAATTCAGATAATTAAATGAGCAGAAAATAATTCCTCCAATAAAGGTGAACCCTTTGCTGCTCCATAGGGTCTCCCATCCCTCACAGGAATCAGAAAAGGCACCTAGAGGGGTGTTTTTACAGTCATCATGTTGTTATTCCTACCGTTTTACCTGAGCATCACTTCAACTGGTTGCATGTCCCTCTGCTTTTCTGGAGATCAGAGAGTCTTCCATGCTCCTGTGGGAAGTCCATAAGGGCCAGCTGAGGGCACACACACAGCTCAGAGTTCTGTTTGGTCCTTTGGATTAAAACCCTAGTCTTTGCTGCTCAGGGGCTCGTGTTTCTCCATCAGCAGTGCTCAGAAGTCACCTCCGCAGCCTCCCTCCTACTGCTGGAGTTATGTAATTTGCTAGGGAAGTTTTGGTAAAGGCACAAGGGCTGAGTCTTGCCGACATATTTTAAGTTCTTACAAAATACACATCACATTGCTAGTAGATGGGGCAGAGGCAAAGTACTTCCAAAAATGTTTAAAAACCATGTGTGGAGCAGCCAGCTCCAAACCTGTGAGTCAGCAGCAGGTCAGAATCCTGCTGTCACCCCGTGCTCATCTTGGCCCTGTGCTCCAGAGCCAGTTGTGCTTCCTTGGCCCTAAAGCACCAGGACAGAGTGATGTTGGGCTGAGCCCTGGGGATATGGGGCAGCATGGGCACTGCCCCAGGAACCTCATCCGTGGGCAGCTCCATGTGCCCTTAGCAGCAGAATTCCACATTGGGACAACACAGTGGGGTCGGGAAGGACCAAGGGTTTCCCAGGCGGGTCCTTGGGCTCTGCTTCACCCCCTCACTTAGGCAGACAGGGGAGCCCCAGCCCAGCTGTGCCTGCCAGGAATTGTCTGCAGGAATCGCTTAGCGATGAGACTGCGCTTTGCAGGGCACCGAGGGCTCGGCCCAGCGCTAATCCTGGGGTTTGGCAACCTGAAATTTGACCTGATGAATCACCCAGCCGACAAAATCCGTGGGTTTTAATGTAAAAACCGGAAGATCACATCCCGAAATAGGCGAGGAGCGGCTGCCCGAGAGGAGCAGGGATGCACCCCGTGGACACCCGTAGAGTCAGAGCAGCCTCAGCCCCACTTCCCCATCCCGGGGCTGATGATGCGGGTGAGGCCACTTCCTGCCAGGTTTGTGACAGCGGCGGGGGACAGGCAGAAGGACCGGCACAAGGGAGCCAGAGAGGCCGAGCTGCGCCACGAGGAAGGACAGGGAGAGGGGCGAGACCCACGGCACGGGGATCCCACGTCCCACCCCCCACGCCATGTCCCTGGTGGAGACGATCCGGCTGTGGCAGGAAGGAGTGTGTGCAGCGGACAGGAAGGAGTGGAGTGCAGCCCTGGATGCCTTCACGGCGGTGCAGAACCCCCCTGCCAAAATCTGCTTTAACATCGGCTGCATCCAGCTCGTCCTGGGGAAGCTGGCAGAGGCGGAGGAGGTAAGGGACAGCCCCTAGAGCCGCTCATCCTCTCATCGCCGGGACTTGCCCAGATATATGGACATAGTGAGGAAGGAAGGAATTAAAAGAATCACGGTCTAAAGGATGGATTCGGGGCCTTTTAAAGCAGTGAGGAAGGGGGACAGCCCTTGGCTTCCAAACCTATTCTGCCAGCGAATCAGAGGTGAGGCAGCAGCAGTGATACACGGGTCACTGTTCACTCTCCCTCTCTCCGGGAGGTGACTATGCTGGCAGATGGCTCCAGCTCAAAAAAACACCAGGAGCCTGGTACAGGCTCTCCCTCACCCAGTGCCCAGTGCTGCAGGGAGACAGCCCACACAGCCGAGCTTGGCTAAGGCAGGACAGGTACAACTGCTCCACGCCCTCAGTTTTTTTAAGGTGTCCCCTTTTAACCCCCCTTTTTCCCACTCCTACCTGTGCAGGCGTTCACCCGGAGCATTGGCTGTGACAAGCACCTGGCAGTGGCTTATTTCCAGCGGGGGATCGTGTTTTACCGGAGGCAGAAGTGAGTGGAAGGGTTTCAAGTTTCATTTTTGCTGCTTACAGAGATGCCAGCCTTCATCTGAGGATTATCCCAAGCAGGTTGGTGCCCCAGAGCCCAGACTGAAACCCCTCGAGGTCTAACAGGCTCCCACTCTTCAGCACTGCAGTCCTGGAATTAACATGAGTCTCAGAACCTCTCTCCTTCCTTGGAGTGTCTAAAACACGGCAAGGATAGAGGGGAGACCCAACTGAACTCACCAAGTCTAAATACAGGCTTAGAGGCAGGCAGGTTGCCACCACGAGCTGGTGACACCTTCATCCTCTGCTCCACAGCCATGGAAAGGCCATTGAGGATTTCAAAGAGGCGCTGGCCCAGCTGCGAGGCAACCAACTCATTGACTACAAGATCCTGGGGCTGCGCTACCGGCTCTTTGCCTGCGAGGTGAGACACACCTGGCCACCAGCTTTGATCCCAAAGGTCTGATCTCCAGCATGAGAAATCTAAAGAGGAGACAGCCAGCCTCTCTTTGTACCTTGAAAAAACCAAGCAAGTGGGTGCAGTGCCACTGCCCCACTGTTCTTTCCTTTCCTGCCCTCCTGGCAGCAGTCCGGCTGCTCTAAGAGCTCTTTCCCTCATTCCCTTCCCTCCAGCAGATTCTCTACAACATTGCACTGGTGTATGCCACAACAGAGAACTGGGAGAAGGCTGAGGAGCACCTAAGCCTGGCTATAAGCATGAAGAGTGAGCCCCAGCACAACAAGATAGACAGGGCAATGGAAGCCATCCTGGTATGGAGGAGCAGGTCTCACAGCCCCACAGGGAGAGGGAGGGAAGTCCCACTGACAGCACATCCACCTTCTAGCAGGATTAAAATGCCATGGCAATGGATACTGTTGTGGGACACAAGCCTGTGGGAAGAGCTTTGGGTCACTGGGGAGGCAGGGATGGGAAGATGGGATTCAATGGACCATACGAGGGCTGGGACTGGGCTGTCATGGTAGTGGTTCAGCTTTATGGAGCAGCCCCCAAGCCCAGAGCAGAAGAGACATTCATCAGTCCCTGCTCTCACCTCCAAAGTCTCCATGACTTCTCTGTGCTACAGAAGCAGAAGCTCTGTGAGCTGGTGGCCATTCCTACAGGGAAGCTGTTCAGGCCAAATGAGAAGCAAGTGGCTCAGCTGGAGAAGAAGGACTACCTAGGAAAGGCAATGGTAAGAAAGACCTATTCAGCCTGTGGGCTGAATAGAGCTGTTGACTGTCTTCTCATCACCCCTCTGAGCTGCTGTCTGCTGCCTGGTAGGCAGCCAGAGATAGGGAGTTGGTCTCTGCCTCAGGGATGCCTCAGACATGAAGAGAGGGATGGCACACAGGGATCTCGTGGGAAATGGAGTCTGCAAGACTACAAGAGCTAAAAGCATGTTCCTGCTGAGCATGGCCTATTTCTAGTTTGTCTCCTTAGTAAGACATGAGGGATAGTAGCAATGAGCTGGAAAGATCCCACTGGAGCTTCAACTCAAGCCAAGACATTTTCAGGGGTGAGGGAAAGGAGCTATTTAACATTTGACACCCACAACCAACCTCCAGTTCTTCCACTGCTCTGTTTGAAAAGGGCTTTTCAGATTAGATAGGCAAGCAAGCTTTTCTCCTGTGAGTGTGCAAAATCCAGTCACTGGGATACCACCCCTGGTCTCAGGTCCTGGGAGGCAGCACTCATCCAGAAAAGGAACCAGGCACTGAGGAATCAGACAGCCAAGAGCCAGGAAGCTCCTGGGGTGCCAGAAACATGCCCAAAACCATGTATCAACTTTCTAAATTACATATTATGTCACCTGTAGGAGGTATGGGCTTGAGCTGGACACTTTGGCTCCCTTCAACATTTGTGATTAAAACAGAAAGGGGAGCTTGTAGGCTATAATGTGTCAAACCACAGAAACAGCCAGGCTAAGAGCAGAAAACTTACACAGCTGAGAGGGAAGCTTTGGTGCTATAGGCACTCAGCCTATAGTTCAAGATGCTTAGCCTAAAATCATAGCCCCCTCCTGAGTTTAAAGCATCCTGAGGAGCTTGGCTTGGCCAACAGCAAAGGAGGAGGAGGGTGGATATCAGAGGTCTGAGAGAAGTTTGCAGGCACCAAGTCACTATTTGTCTTTGGCTCTAGGTGGTGGCATCTGTGGTGGACAAGGACGATTTTTCAGGATTTGCTCCCCTGCAGCCACAAGTAAGATCTGTCAGTGAACAGCATGCTCAGTGCAGGAGGACATGGGGTGACTGTCATCCACAGTGGGTAGCAAACAGCACCCTTAGCTCTGTGCCACCGCCTGGGGAGGAGCTGGGCACTGCTTCCACAGATCAGCTGCTCCCTCCAGCATCGGGAAGCTCGTCCCAAACCCACCCACAGCAGGGACTGACGTGAAACTGATTCCCTGTACGGGGAAGTAGTGGGCGGGGTGATGGCTCTCTGCAGGGAGCTGTCTCTGACCCTCCCAAAGAATTCATTAGGGATCATCTGCCTAAGCCCGAGTGGAGAAACAATGGCAGTTCTGCTCTTGCTGCCCTCCTGCCCATTCCACAACTCCTTTGCATTTCCCGTGACATTTTCCACATGATGTAGTGGCACCTTCCCATTCCTAAACATGGCAAGAGCTTTTCCAGGAGGTTTTTGGGAAGATACGGGGAAGCACAGCACAGCACTGTTGCACAAGATAAATTACAACCTTTTCAATGCAGACAGGTATTAACAATCTAAATCCTCTGTGAACTGAAACTAAAATCAGGAAGATTGTGCTTCTGAAAACCAACTGTATGTTGAAGAATGTGGAAACTGTTCCATAGAAGGAACAAAGCCAGAGATATTCCTCATGGCACCTAAGGCACTTGCATGGGAGGAAGGAGCAGTGTCGGGGTGAGGGCAGGCATGGTAAAAGTCTGCAGGACATTTCTGCAAGGCAGACAAAATCCTCTGGATTACTGGTATTTTCCTTTTTGTCTTCCTGTTGGCAGGCCTCTGGTCCTCCACCCAGGCCCAAGACCCCTGAAGTCCTCAGGTAGGTTGGATGAAGGATGGATAACTCACGCAGCCAGGCACAGCCCCATCCTGCACTCTCACAGCCAAGCATCCGGCTAGCACCCAGAACTCAGGAAATGGGGAATGTAGAAACATGGAGGCAGAGGTCTGGATTCTCCTTACACTGTAAAACAACAGCATTGCTAACATTCCTAACCTGTCCACTGCTCCCACACCCAGGGCCTTCAGAGGGCAGCCACACCGTGTCATGTACGAGTTCATTCCCGAGACCGCTGAGGAGCTGCAGGTCCTGCCAGGAAACATTGTCTTTGTCCTGAAGAAAGAGAAGGATAATTGGGCTACAGTGATGTTCAATGGAAAGGTACACCAGGAGGGTGCTGGACAGGAGGGGCAGAAAGCAGATTACAGTTGGAGTTCTGCAGAGGTAGAGGCTTGCCAACAGTAAATTTCTGACTGAAGTCTCTTATGTCCACTCTGGCTTACGCCACAGGGTTCAGTGAAATCCACCCAACCTGCAGAAACTAAAATTCAAGCCTCAGGAGCCCTCCTGGATGCAGGGGAGGGTGAGGACACATCCAGTTGTGTCCTCCAGCAGTGGGTTGCCTTCTTGCCAAGCAATCATTACTCATCTTTCCTCCCCCTGCAGAAAGGGATCGTCCCCTGCAACTTCCTCGAGCCTGTAGAGCTCCAGAATAAGCTGCATATCCAGGTGAGGAGGCCCAGGAGGAAATGGTGTCCTGGGGAGGGCAAATCTCCACATATTCACCCAACACCTGCCTCCCAGTAGGACCCATATACGTGACTCCCTCCCCCTCATGATCCTGGAGGTTGGTTTTGGCTCATGGCCACCTTATCATAAACTCAGAGATCTGCAAAATCCATGTTGGTGGTACCCTAGCAGTGGTTGGCAAATGCTGGGGAGATAATGGATATAGCAAAGTCACCCATCCCGAGTTCAAGACCCCAAACAGACTCCAGGAAAACATCAGGTTGGAGAGGGGCTGCACAAGGCAGCAGCACCCCAGCCCCTCAGTAAGGGTGGGATTGACAGCACTATCTCTTTCCATGGCACAGGAAGAAACCGCTGTGGAAGTTGAGATCCCTGACTCGCCCACCTTCACTGTGCCGGAGAAGCCGCGGCGGCTGGCACCAGGTCAGTGCAGGGAGCTGAAGGCATGGGGAGCACAGGATGACATCACCCACAGCAGGTTGAGATGCTGTGTCCTCACCCTTTGAGACCAGGACTAGGGTTCATCTCCATCTCACTCCTGGCCCCATTTGCAGTCAAGGACTGGGAGACATTAGAGCAGGAGGCAGAGACAATACTGCAGTACTGAGGACAGAGTAAAAGTGTCTGTGGGGTCCCTGAGGAAAACAAGCCCCTCTGTGCTCTTAATTAGCACAGTGTCTAAGGAGAAAGAGCCTAGAGACAAGTATGGGGCAAGAACCAGCTTGGAGTAAAAGATTCCTTGTAGGCTACTCCTTCGAGCAGGGCATCCATGATAGTTTCAGTGCTGCTGTGAGCTGAGCTAGGCTTTAAGGAGTTATATGAAGGGGATTTCTGGCTGATGCTACCCAGTGTCCCACATCCCAAGCTCACATCCCCAACAGAGCAGCCTTGTAGCAGTCCATGGGTAGACACAGAAGCCGTGGCTCATGGAATTAAAGAAAACACCTCATGGACACAACAGCCCCAATGATCACCTTTATGGCACCAAAAGCCATCTCAGATCTATTAATGAACCATGTTCAACAGTATAGCTCAGGGTCTTCCTGGAATAAACACTGCTGTGCCAAAACACTGCCAAAATGTAAATCACATCCTCACGAAGAGGCTTCACAAAGCTGCATGGCATCACCCTGCCTGGAGCCTGAGTTTAGCTTTACAGCCTCACTGAAGGACAGGGACTGCCTTTGGTTTTCAGGGTGGACCTAGACCAGAAGAGCAAAGACACTAAAACCGGCAGTTACATGTTTATCTTTTTTGAATCCACCCATGAAAGACATCCCACCCCTCATGCTCCCACCCCTGCAAGAAAGAAGGCACAGAGCCAAAACCTCTGCTCAGTGGTTGTGTCTAGATCTTACAGAACCCCTGTGGCAGATGCTGTATCCTTTTGAGGGACCACTGCTGGCTCCAGGGTTGGTTGGTGTTGCTGGAGACCATGATGGGCTGCAGGAGGTCTGGCTGTGTGTTTAGACAGTGTTCATCCCATCCCACCTCCTGAGCCACCTTTTTCCTCCTCCCCAGACTCTGTTCCTGCTACTGTGGCGCAGCCAAGAGACACAGCAAAGGTAATGTCCTGTGAGCACAGACCCCGAGGTCCTGCTGCTCATACAAATCTGCACTTACCAAGAGACACAGGTCTGCTTTTTGGGAGTTGTCCTCCAGGCCCCAGGTGAGGGGGCCACTGGATGACTCTCAGTCAACCTGAGGCATTTGAGAAGGAAGAAATAGGAGAGAGCTTGGCTGGAATGCACATAGAAGGTCATGCTGTGAAAAGAGATGGGAAAACACAGCAATTCCAACTCAAAAAAGAAAAAAAGAAGAAAAAAAAGAGCGGTTCAGAGAGTGGACACAGCTCCAATTTGATCACCCCAAAGCCACAATTTGGTGCCAAGTCCTTAAACTATTACTGAGCTCTCTCCTGGGAAAAGCCTAGGGCTGCCAACAGACAATGTCCAAGAACAGCTCAGGAGGCAAAATCTACCTCAGGCAACCACAGTCTGCACATCCCTGTGCTTGCCAGGCCACACAAGGTGACATCCCATTTCCTGCCTGCAGGAGGCTGAACCAACTGTTTCCAGCCCCCATGTCCTCAAGGTGCATTACAAGTTCACAGTTGCCCTGAGAGTCGATCAAGGCCTCTCCTACAGGGAGCTCCTGGAGCTGGTTTGCAAGAAGCTGGAGCTGCAGCCTGAGCACACGAAGCTGAGGTGAGGCACTGCCAGCCCCAGGGAGACAGGGCTGTGTTCCAGGGCTCCTCACCTGCATCCCCTGCGCACACCAGGTACAAGCCTGTGGAGGGCCAGGAGCTGGTGACTCTGAGTGCAGACAATGTGGAGGCGGCCTGGACCCAGAGCAAGGACAACTGCCTGACAGTCTGGTGCAATGGCACAGAGGTCAGTGACAGCTACAGGGGGCTCTTCCCTCTTCCCTCCTGCCTTTGTCTTCCTTGCCACAAACACGGGTTTGTAGCTTTCAACAGAAGCCAGTGACCTCATGAAAGGCAGAGTAGCAAAGAGTGGAAAGAAGAAGCAGAGCTCATCTCTCTTGCCCTGGTACAGAGAAAAAAACCCAATTGGTTTTGTCCTCACCAGCTTGTTTTTTCTGCCTAGGGAGAGGGGTTTGTGCCAGACAGCAAACCAGAGGAGTCACTGCAGGAGGCAACACCGGAGGAAATGGGACCAACCCATGTTGTAGCTCAGTACAGTTATGAAGCCACCCAACCTGAAGACCTGGAGTTTCAGGCAGGAGACATAATCCTCGTTTTATCCAAAGGTAATTGTGCTCCTCCTGGGACAGGAGAGGGGAGGGATCCCCCAGCTCTGGTGAGAGGGAGGGTGGTGTGGCAGCCACAGAGCCCCTCCAGCTCTGCCTTGGGATTCCCATCCACATGTCCCTGTTACACACACTTCTTCCAACACATTTTCATCACTCCTGTTTCCACCACACCCCTCCCAAACATCGAAGACAGGAGTTACACCTGTGCTGTGTTTAAACTTATTGATCACAGTGGATTCTTTCAAGGAGATGCCTCATTTGAGCTGCTATCCCCACAATGGGAGCAGGCTCTCACTTCCATTCCTTCCACCTAGAAGCTTTTTTCATCTGTTTTTCTTTTTAAGGGTACAATCTTCCATTAGTCATTCAATATTAGTCCTTAGTGTTTCTATGGGAATTGAGGCTTAAACACACACTAAATCTCAGGAAGATCAATGAAGAATTACATACACAGGGCATGTTCCCCATCTCATTTGAGCCTCTGAGTGAAATCAAGATATCAGGAATAAGTTTTAAAGGCAAAAACTCCTTATATTTTGCTATCTGTAGTTATGTCACTAATTTGTGGTGGCTGGCAGGCTTTGGCAGCAGTATACAATCAGTCCCCTATCTAACCTCTGACAGGTTAGATTTTGCACCATGCAATACTGATGACCCCCCCCACTCCAAAATCCTGCCTTCCCTACCCTTCATTGCTGAGCTAAATGTTTCCCACTACAAAGTTGGTTCTTGCCTCATTTGGTTCCTCTACAGCAAAACTGCCAGAGCTTGTAGGCTTAACTCCACCTAGGGTAGCAGAGGTTTTGGCAGGCGGGGGGGTGTTGTTTTAGGGGTTTTATGTGGACATGGGAAACAGCTGACAAAACAGTTCAGATGTATCCTGAAGAGGACAGACCAAGGTCTCAGATAATTTCCTCACCCTCCACACTCACTTTGTTTCCACTCAAGGCAGTTTCCAAGCCCCCCCGTCTCTATTTTGATCCCATTTCCCACCCCCATTTGATATTCCTTCTTACTTTACCCTCTTCCTCATTCCTCCCTTTCCTCCACATTCCACTCCCTGCTGGGTCTAGCACAGCTCCAAGTCTTATCAGTAGGAACACCATAAAATGGTGATTGCAGGCCTGTCTGCAGAACATTATGCTCCTGTACATTCCTAAGGTCATAAGAACTGTGTCAATTTTCCCTTCCAGTGAACGAAGACTGGTTTGAAGGCAAGTGCAAGGGGAGGACTGGCATCTTCCCATCTGCATTTGTTCAACAGCCCAACACTGAATACCCAGAGAAGTGATTTCAGAAGAGCTTGAAGTTGTGGAGAGAAATTAAGAATTCAACTGTTGCCATTATGTAGTCTGCATATTAATCCCTGCATCTGAAAATGAACTTTAAATGTTATTATTACTTGTATTAAAAGCTTTATATTTTCTCTTACCTTCTGTGTTGTTCTCTTAAACAGGAACTTGTTAAGAAGTTGCTAATTCATGTTAGGAATACATTCATTCCTAAATCCTGTGCTTGCCAAGAGGCTTGCCATATTCCCCCATCCTTAAAAAAGCTTTTATACAGACATGCCAGAAGCTGGGAACACCCACAAGAGGGTGGTGCAACCTGCATTTACAGCCCTGCCAGCAGATCCCAAGGGGTAAGTGAGTTCAGGAAACTATAGACCAGGGAAGCACTTGCTTCCTTAAAACATTAGTCCCAACCCCAAGATCTTAGAAGACACCACATAGCCTCACCCTGCCCTAACTCGATTCAAATTCACAGAGACTTTAAAAACTCCCACCAGTAAAAGCAGACACATTTTCTTCAGCACTGGGACCCGTGCTTCAAAGTTTTTCCTGATCAGTCAGAAGATACAGTAACTTAGAAAGACACAGCCTGGAATCCCAGAGCTTTACTCCAAGGGTGCTTAAGGGGGCAGGGGCTTCCCCAGAAAACCCCACTGCCCGCCCCATTAACCTAAATATCACATTTCTTTCTAAAGGAACTTATTCTGGAGAAAATAAACACCTGTAATTTCAAAACCAGAACATCAGCTCCAGAACATCTGGAGTTTCCAGTGACATACATAACCGGAAGCATGGAAACAGTGAACACCCTGGTCAGCAGGCAAGTCATTGGCAGCAAAATCTGTGCCCTCCATCTGCACACCGCACATGCTGTACCACGATGAGTCTGCAACTAGGGAGGAGCTTTGCAAGCTGCTCCCATCCTACGTATTTAGTTTAGTATGTAAAACACTACACAGCCAGCACAAAACCACAACCAAATTATCTGTACCTAGCCCAACCCAGAATCACTGTGATTTATTTAGGGCTCTTTCAAATAAAAAAAATCAACTTCAAACATTTTTCTGGCTTCTACAGGAACGTAATGCATAAGGCCTGAAGCCAAGTCACACAGGAAATAAATGCTACACACAGACCTGGATGGAGAGAACATGGTTTAATTAAAGGCAAAGCTGATTTCGGCAGCTGCAGTTCTTGCACAGACAGACAGAAAACACAAAAAAAGCTTACAACACAAACCAGTTTCTGTTGGGGGCCCCTTCCCTTGCTCCTCCCGGTGCTGGAGGGCAGGCGGGGTCAGACGCATTCCCGAGGCCGGGTGCTCATGCACAAGTGGAACGGTGCAGCTGGGACCTGGCACGGCCGGGAGTGAGATGGTGTTCCTGGTTAGCTCGTCTGGGGTGCAAGAGTCAGTGACGGTGCAAACACGGGAATGTCGCAGCTGCCTGGGCGCACAGCTTGGACACACAGCGGGACGGCTGGAGGGGACACACAGGGTGGGCTGGATTACCACCAGGTGGGAACTTCACTTTTTGGACTTGTTAAAGGAAATACAGCTTTGAAATGCAACACAGAACAGTGATGTTGCTAAGGTGGAGCTCGTAGTGAGCTTCTCGTACCCCCGAGGGTATTGGGTCTCCTCCGCCTTCCCTTTTTGTATTCTCTGGGACTGCCCAGACTCCAGCGTCACTTCGGCTCCTGCATGTGCTTTGTTCTGCAGCTGAATTCTAGTCCAGAGATCCTGAATCATCACACAAACCCCTACTGCTAAAAACAGCAAATGGACATTGAGTCTGTTTCTGTAACTTCCCTGGGAAATCTAACAAAAACGCTGTCCTTTTCTTTAACAAAACTTCCAGTCTTCCTTCCCCCTAATAAATAGCAAATAAAACATTTTTTTTTCCTTTTCCCTTCTGCACCTTTTCATCTGTGAACAGCACTGTGCTGTTTCCGTGTGTCCATGGGTGCCTTGAATTTATTTCTGGCACTGAAAGCCTGGGGCTGCAGCTGGGACAGGTTTCTGCAGAGCTGACCTGTGCCTCACCGGGCGTGCGGATGCCCCATGCTGTCTGGGCTGGCTGTTGGATTCAACCAGCCCTCCTGGACCCCTGATTATTTTCTGCCATGGTAATGAAACTACGAGCGTTTAGCGAAGATGGAGGATGGAAAGAGAAAAAACAAAACCAAATCAAACCAAAGGAAAAAAGAAACAACAAACAAACAAACAAAAAAAAAAAAACCCAGTGAAAGCTTTCTACCTACCTATTAAAATGAGTCAGGCTGTGAATGCACAGACTAGCCTGCCCTTTGTGGGGCTAGCCACTATGCTACAGTAAAATGTACAGGAATCACACATTAATTTAAAACCCCGTAGCAGTTAACTTGCTTTTCAACATAGTGCTGCGATGCCCCATGTCACCCCTTATAGCTCAAACACCTACTGAGAGAAGGGCATTTCATGCTAGAGTCTCTAATCCACCCAAAGCCTCTGGGTGAAGTGTGCCAAGTGCAAGACTCTCTTTCATGAAACTTCTTTGCTAGTCCAGGATACAGAGCCCCACCTCATCACCACCCACTGTGACCGGAGCAGCAACTGGGGCTTTCATTGCTACACACTGACTATGAAGCACGTCTGTGTACAGAATTCAGTGTGATCTTACTACTGAGATAGTAATAAAGATGTTTAGGAGTAATTTCAACTACATTCTCAGTCAGCGAAGCAATCATTAATGGATTCCTATTGTATCTCCCCAAAGAGAGGAAAAGGATTGAGAAGTTCTCATTGGCTTCTCCCATCTGCCCTTTGCTCTCAGCTTGTACTTCCCATGTGGCTGGGGACATGCACAATGGAGAAGGTGAGAGGCGGTGATATTGGGTTACTGAGTGAGCCAAACAGCAGTTCCTCTCTCCCTCCGAAGGGCCTGGGGGATGGGAGAGTTCCTGATGTTGTTTGCTTGCACTGCAGACATTTTGTGCACACTCAGTGGGTTGGTGGAGCACTTACGCCCTCCTGACAGCAAGGAACAGAAGAGAGGGCTGCCACCTGCACAGGACTGTGTGTGCCAGTCCCACAGACCCAACATGCCATGGTTTATGGAGCCATCATTGTAAGGGTTGCCTCCTCTGTCTCAATGCGGCGGATTCATGGCGCCTTGTCCACGCTGCTGCTTCTGCTTCTGCTGCATCAACAGCTGCTCCAGGGCCGAGGGGCCGGGGTGCATCATGGAACTGGACCAGATGGACTAAAAACAAACAGCCAACACTAGCACCTCTTTGCATTACATAGCCCCTCTGCCAGATGGGAAAGCAGACACCATGTTCTATATTCTCCCTCTTTATCACTGGCCTATCAGGAAAGTTAACCAGACTTCAAAGAAGACCTTCTAAAAAGAGGCCCCCTGGAAGAATTCTATCCTCCTCCAGAACCCTCATTACCATAAAAACTCATCCCACATTAACTATTACTAATTTTAGACTAGTCAAAGCAAATGTTGGAATTTCTTCCAGTTCTGCAAGCCTGGGCTTGTTCTACAAAATCTCAAAACCAGCAAGAACTGGAAATTTGTGACATCTTCCTGCATTGGTGACACCTCCCACATTGCCTGTGTAAGTGAACCTGCAGGAAAAACTTTGGCCTTCTGGCACTGAACTCCGATGCTTCCAACAGGCTAATGCCCATCACTTGATCGTCCAGACCCGTCCTTGAGCACACCTCAGCCAAACCCACCTTCAGGCTCTCCATAAGCACAGCTGAGGAGTCCTCCATGGCAGGAGGGCCTTGGACTGCCCAGGTACCACTGGGAGTACTGGACTGGTGCCAGCTGCTCTCTGAAGAGGATGACGTTGTTGGGAGATAGTCCAGACCAAACCCTCCCATTGCTAAAATGGCAGAAAGACAAGTTCAAAGTGACATGGCAAAACCAGTGCAAAACAAACATCAGATGATGGTGTCTGACAGCACCATGCTAACCTGGAACCCAGCACTTGCCTGGCTTATCTGTTTTCCAGCGGTCTGCGACTCTCCGGTCTCTGTTGTCTGGAGTCCCAATGGGTCCAAAGTTGGAGAAAGGAACAGAATTGTGGTTATGGGTTGGAGGGGAGCTTGGCAAGCTGCTGGGGTTGGAGGAGTGAGGAGACTGGCTGGCTGGTGTTGAATGATCTAGGGATTACAAGGGAAGAGGAACAAAGGTCAGCAGAGATAGTTTTTATTCCCTCCATTACATGAGTGTAATGCAAATTCCTAAATTCTGAGTGAAAAATTTACAAGAACAGAACGACTGTGTTTAATGCTTACTGAAAGACAAAACCCAGGAAACCTCATGAGGGCTGGCTAGGCAAAGCCAGTTTTTCCCATGTCTCTTGAAGAACTTGTCTCAAAGTAAGAGAGTAATTGTCTCCAAGTTTGACAATCCAATAGAAAAACTGGATTAGACCTTGAAGAATTTGCAAGTTTACAACTTCAACTCCTAAGTCTGAGAATGTTTTACACTTATATGAGTCTTAAAACAATTCAGACCAGAACCTAATAGTGAGTAAAAGAGGAGAGGGAGCATGAAGCAGGCTGTCCACAGGCCGAATAGAACAAATGAAGAGGTGAAAGGAGAGGGAGTTGAAGCCCTGTGAGCCAAAAATCTTGCTAGCATAAAAGCACTTTGCAACTCCCTCTGTTTCACACACAATGGCTTTTCCTGGTTGGTTGCAAAAGTCCCACCAAATATCTCATCCAGTGCAGATGTTATTTAAAATCCACTTACTTCTTAGATTCAACTAATTACTCTCACACACTCTTCTGGATTTTTAGTGAGAATAAAATTATTACATAATAGTTACGTTTTATGCCTTTAAGATAATTACTAACAAAGAAGTTGGTTTGCTTTATGGGGTGTTTAACAGTAAAAAACCAAACACAACAAAACCCACTACTGTTGTATTTTCCTTCACTCTTCCCTCATACAGTTTTTTTTTCAAATATCTGCATTATGAAATCCAGTTCCTCCTGCTTTTTCCAAAAAAAAGCAACACAAAGTATATGGATGTCTGAGTTAAAGCACTACTCCCAAATGGCTGTCAGGAAACCAAGTTAAAGAGATTTCAGGATTTATCACCTCCTACATTTATTCTGCTCAACTACTTAAATTAAAATCCAGGTTCTTACACTGTATTAATTACAGAATCCCCTCTTACTTCTGAAGATATATAAAGTGAAAGAGAAACCTTCAGAGACCTTGTCAAGCAAATTTGGGTTGTTTTTTTTTTTTAATTTCAAGTTACATATAACTTGCAGCTGGTTTAGAATTAACTCAAATCCTCTTAAATCACTAGACACAAGAAATGCCGTACCAGGATTACCTGAGCTGGCTGGAAGAGATGGAGACCACGGAGTCCCTTCAAAGAGAGAATAGAGTGAAGTCTCCTGATGGGCAACTGAAGGGGTGACTTCTGTTTTTGTGCTGGTATTCATGTTTTTTCCATATACCTCATTGAACATGCTGTTGTTTGGATATCTTTCCTGAGAAAAACCAAACAATATAAGAGCTTATGTGTTAGATTTATTTCAAACACTGAGACTGTACAAAGGAAACAATTATAGTTCAAAATATTTCCTAATTCCTTTTTCACTTCCCAGCCCCTTCTTCTCTGACCATTTAATTTAACATTAAGTCCATCACATTCTGAATCAGGACAGATTTCTCCTGGCTGGACTGGAAAGTCTTCACAAAATCTTCAGATTCCCAGTACTCAGAAAAGTTGTATCAAGATCCTGCTCAATTCTCTGGCAGAGAACATTGCTCTGGAAATAAAAACCTACACACCACAGCACCCTGAGATGCACCTTTTCAGTTAATTTCATGACTTCACTGAGAACAAAGGGCTCATGAACTCAGCAAGATTCAAGAGTACATCTGCAGAGATATAGTTAAGATGAATTTGGAAAGAAAACTGATAAAGGCAAAGATTAAGTTGATTCAGAGTTAAATTACATATCCATGTGGATTTCTTCCAGGTTTTCCACTGCCTTAACCAGAAGCTGAAACAGCAAAAGGTGTTGGACTCTGGTTCTCACTTACCTGATTTAGAGAAAAGCCACTGAGGGACAGGAAAGATGATGACTGAGACATCAATTCTGATGGTTTTTCCAGCAGAGACTTCTTCAGAAACCAAAAAGGGGAAAAGCACAGTTAGTGCTCAGTGTAGGGACCAGGAGGAAAGCGTGTAATCAGAAACTGCCAAAGTGCTTTTGGCCACATTTACAACTTGTTTTGCATTTTATCTCCAGCACCTTGGAGGACAGGGGAGGCAAGCTAACAAGTGCAAAAAAATCAGTAGTTTTCCTACTACTGTAATTAATAATCTACAAATCAACAAACATGACAGCTGAGAGTCTCAGATAAATTCCACTGCCAGAACAGGTTTTCAAATGCAAAGCCTAATACTCTGATACATCTAAAGGGGAGACTCCTGCCAAAAACACCTTATGGTTGTGTAAAACCTTGTACAAGTGAGACAGGATCTGTCCCACTGACACAAGGACTCCTTCAGACAAGATCAGACTCTTGCGTGTGGCTGTTGACAGAATATCTTTTGGTTCTGAGAGCATGCCTGCTATAGAGACCTCCTTAGACAGCAAGAGCAGCTAATTGCTTTTTAAATTAGGTTTAGTAGTCAAGGGTCATTTAGCACTCTCTCATTTCCATAATAAATTACTTGTAGAGAGGAAGGAAAAAAACCCCAATGCAAGTATTTAAAAGAAAGGTTCCAAAACTCCCTTTTTTTTACTTCCATGTAAAGATATTACAGACTATGACCTTTTTTCCATCATCTAATGCCACCTCCCTCTCACATAGTTGTTATTTCCAGCATAATATTTCTTGTCTTTCTATTTGGTTCTTACTGTCATTAAGGAGTGAAAAACAGTGTCTTTGAAATGAGTCTATTCAGAGAAGGAGTAGTTATCATTGACAGAAACCAAAGAAAAATTACTACATTTGGCTGGTAGACAATGAACATCACCAAATCTAGCATCTGGATCACCGAGACACAGAGTTAGTAAAACCATGAGTAAAAATGTATGTGAACCAAAATAAAAGCTGTAGTCTTGTTATAAATAAACCCCCTCTTGCACTCTCACCAGCTCAGCATGTCAGATGCTTTAAAATTTATTATTCAAACCACAAAACCCAGAACTAGCATCCCTCTGTTTTTAACAGCCACAGTACCTGGAATATATTTGCTTTCATCCTGTAACTTAAGACAAACAGCCTCATTTTCTTGGCAAGCAGCCCCTAGCTTGTTAGATTTTCAAAGTGACAGCTCATTACTTTGAAAGCATGTTTTAAAAGACACAAAATTCCCACTCTGCATGTCCACAAGGCTTGCACAGCGAAGGATTTCCTTCCATTTGTCAGCAGACAGAATAGTAAGAGCTTCAAAGGAAGCTGTTAAAGCAGCAGCTATTAGTTTCTTAGCAAAGTTATCTAATGCGACAGAAATGAGTGTTTTGCGATTGGCTCCTTGGGATGGCAGGTAAAATAACTGAGGAAGAGACTTAATCAGAGATTTTGAGTAGTCACAAATAATTCTTTGTTACAGCTACTGATCTCAATGAGCATGATTTAATGAACATTCTTATAGCCATAGCAGAAAGGCATGCTGCCCTTTCAGAGGCAATTTAAAAACTGAACAGCTCTGAGATCCCCTCTAGTGAACTAGGAAGGTTTCAAAAGAAAAAAATGTAGGGGAGAAAACTCTCTGTCAAAAATGACTGTATTTCTGTAAGAGTTACTGTGTATTTATCCAGTTAATTGCTATTTTCTTTCAAAGCCATCTTTCTCTTTTTTCAATCTCTTCTGCATTGAACAGAGCAACATCCCCCTGCCTTTATGGAATTTTTATATGCAGCTTATAATCACAGAATCATATCACAGAACTGCAGAATGGCTTTAAGGTTGGAAGGGACCTTAAAACTCATCTCATTCCACCCCACTGCCCAGGGACACCTTCCACTGTCCCAGGCTGCTCCAAGCCCTGTCCAACCTGGCCTTGGACACTTCCAGGGATGGGGCATCCACAGCTTCTCCCTAGTATCTCATTTCTTCCTAGTATCTCATCTAAACCTATTCTCCATCAGTTTGAAGCCATTCCCCCTTTTGCCTGGCACTACACCCTTGATCTGATGACTCCCCCAAGCCCCATCAGTGCCCCTCCTGCCCTTTATTACTAAACCCATACAACTGCAGAAGAGGCAAGTGCATTAAGTGATGTACTGTGATGCATTAACACCTCTCCTGTGGACTCTACTTACAAAAACCCCACAGTTATTCTGATTTCTGAACAAATTAGCAGGCCTGGATTCAGCCCAAAAGCTGTAGTTTTCACCCCTGTGAAAACTAGCTCAAAGGTGATGCAGGGAAGTGGACAGGAGGGATGGGGGAGAGAAAGGAATTTTACATTTCTTATAATTTCACAGAAGAAAGAGATGCCAATTAAGAGTGAGAAGCAGCAGTATTACATTAAATACATACAAAGAGGCTTCGTCCAGGAAGAGAGGCGAGAGGCCCCAGCAGAGCTGGGTAAAGATCAGGAGGATTAGAGAAAATCAGCTCTTCCTCCTCCTCCAAGGCAGCCAGACTCTTTAACAGGTCCGGAGGAAGCAGAGGGGAGCTCTTGGGGTCCTAGTGACAGAAATGAGCACAGTGAGACAAGAGAAGGCAGAAAGAAGAGCCAGAGCAGGGGAGAGAACAGCAAGAGGAAGGCAGAAGGCAGCATGCAGAGGGTGAGGTGAGAATGGTGCTGAGGCACACACTGAGAGAACTCTGAGCAGAAACAACCACCAGCCACGTGGCCAAATGCTCACAGGGAGAGGAAAACACACAAAAGTGACAGCAGGGAGCTTTAATTAGCCAAGTGTGTGCTTTCCCTTGCGCCCATGCCACATACTGAACCTCCTTCCACATGCAAGGACAACTAACAAAATCTTATAATCATTCTTTTATAGCTGACCTGTGAGTAACTTAGGTTTCAAGCAGAATGATATTTGTATCCTCTTCTTTTCTCTGCTTGAGGAGTTTAAATCCCATGAGACTTATTTCCACTAGCTGACCAGACCCCTGGGCCAGTAAAATCTGCTCAGTGCTGGACATCTTTACTTTTGTGAGCGATGCTTAAAGCACAAGCATCACAGGCATAGCTTCTCACTGTAGCACAATGTGTTGGCACCTTGGCAAGGTTTCCCTTTTAGGAACGAGGACAAGTCTTTGACCTTGCCTCCACCTAAAAACCACAGCCTGACATCAGGGTAGGGGCAGACTCCTGTGCATTGTCTGGCTTTTCTCTCAGAAGGATGAGCCAAGTGGTATCAGCTGATCTCCTCCATATCCTGAGTGCATATACAGAGGCACACCCAAGCAAAGGTTTAAAAGGCCTCTGTTTAAGCCTCCTTATAAACACCACCAAAAGCACTCACAGATGACTCCAGGGCTGTTAATAAATAACAGAGATCAGGAGGTTTATAAACAGCAACATGAAGCACGATTACATTAACAGAAGTATTCCATTATTGCAACCGGGAGCTAAGGAAGCCATTTAGCTCTCTCAGTGTGGTGCAGCCTCAGCCATTCAATTCACTATAGCAGTGTTAGGAGTTCACCTAAAGTGTAATAATTCAACTGCAATGACTTGAGTGGCTTTTATGGTTTACATCAGTTGCCAGACAAGAATCTTCCCCAAAACTATCAGGTGCCAAGTTTCTCGACCTGGCAGGCACAGTGCAGAGATGGATGTCACAGACGCACTGAACAAGACTTACATCTACTTGAAACCAAATCTTCAAGAGACTGATCCTACACACAGCCTACTAAAATGGGGAATTCAATACTTTTAGCTGGAACGCCAGCTAATGATGCTCAGGTCTCTTCTACATAGGTACACATTTACCTACTTAGGACCACAGGACATTCCTGAAACAGGGAAACGCCAAGAATTGCCAGGAACACCAGAGCCTTAGTTTCCCCCGTTGTAGCATGGATTTTACCTCAAAGGTCATCCTGGAGACAGCATCCTGCTCGGAGCGGAAGACTCCGGGCCGCTTCCCCCTGCGGTCCAGGTTCGACTGCTGGGTTATCACCCTGTTGTCCGTCATGCCATAGGAAGAGTCCCAGTAATATTCTGGCACCTTGACATCTGAGGGGTTCTGGTTATATGGCTCCATTGGGAAAGGCTTCATTTTTTTCTCCAAAGGTTGCTGTTGCATCACAGGAGGCTGTAACGACTGTTCAAAGAGCTTGAGAGGGTCCTGGGCCTGCAGGTAATAGGGCTGCTTTACAGACATGATCTTCCCCAGGGAGCCTTGGACTTGAGGGGGGTTCCAGAGCTGCTTCGACGAATCTGTCTGTGGATACTGAGGCAGAGACACAGAATTTCACTAGCAGGGAGGAACAATTCACGTCACCTGAATGCCTCACTCCATCCAAGCTGTCAGCCTGGCTCATGCATGATAGCAAATCAGAATGTCTGATTTCAAATGTGCAATGTCTGTTATTCATCAAAAGCAATTTCCATAGGCATCTAATGCTCTCTAGTCAAGTTTTAAAGCAAAACCCAAGTATAATCCTTACTCTATCCGGTACCTTTTAACCCAAAAGCCTGCCAATTAAACCTTTAGTAAAGTACTGAGCCAGCATTTTGCTGCCCAGAGCACAAGCAGGGTCTCACCACTGGGTCCAGATTTGCCAGAAGGGAGATTTTCTCCAGCACAAGGTGAGCAAAGGAACTAAGAGCTGTAAGGGAACTGACACTGCAACCAGTTAGCCAGGAGAGTGCACGGGGAGGTTCACACAGTCCTCATCACTCACACAAGAAAACTAAAAAGGCCTGAGACAGACATACCACCTCCATACCCTGTCTATATCAGAAACACATAGCAAATAGATGACAGAAAAGACATTTCAATCCAGTACATACCTTCCTTTCACTTACAGCATCATATGTTCACACCCACCAAACTTCAGCTCATTTTCAAATTTGCCCAGAAGTTCACAATCAAAAAATTCTTTAACGACAATTTTGAAGGGTAATCCAGGAAGACAAGTCTTGGATGTTGCCACTTATTTTTAAATAAAGCCCAGCATATAGCACAGGCCAAGTTTACCTGCTGGAATCCGGAGTGGTGTGGCGGGCTCTTCCCCAGGCCCTGCACAGCTTTTGTGGGGGACTGTTGCTGCTGCTGCTGGGCCAGAGCTTGGACCTGTAACTGGCTTGCGGACTGTGCTGTTGCCTGAGCTGGTAAAGATGAGAGGGGTTGCTGGGAAGGAGGTTGTGTTTGCTGAGGTCCCTGGGTCATTGGCCCTGGTCCAGAGGGCCGTTGCTGGCTGTAAGGAATGTGGGACTGTTTCCCACCTTGCACCTGGTTTCCTGCAGGCGAGTGAGCTGTGGGCTGGAGGAAGGTTCCTGGGACAGAAACACCACCTGGGAAGGTGTACCCTGTGCTCATGGAGAAAGCCACAGGAGGGGGCACAACATAGGTTGGAGGAGGAAATCCTGGAAGAGATAAAAAATGCACCTTTAATCACAATTTGGCAGAGCATACAACTCCCTCCAGAAAACTTCTAGTGGGCATTTCTCTTCCTATGCTGTTCATTTAGGAAAGGAGGCACCAGTCTGCACACATGTACTACAATGTCCTTCCTCACGCTGGCATGTGCATGGCTGTAATCACACAAGGATTCTGAGTTTGTTTTGGAGTTTTCTTGCAATATTCCAGGCACTGATAGCAATCAGCCACGCAAGTATCTGAGGGTCCTATGTTTCCACATCCCTGTGTTCCCTGCCCCACAATCTCCCGGCTTTTTTTGACCCCCACCACCTTTTCCTTTCATTGCTCTTGGGTTTTTGATGTTTTACCCCCAAAGTTTTCTCCCCTTCAAACACATTTTCAGGGACTAAATTTCTGAAGGAACAAACAGAAGTAATCAATACACTAAGTGTACTGTCTCCTCTCAGAGAATCACCAGGCTCTGGATCAATTTAGAGAGAGACAGATGGTAACCAAACATTCTCATATCCGTAAGATCAATTCCTTCCCTGTAGTTCACATTGAAAAGCCAGGTTTGGAAGGCAAGCTTTAATTCTGTGTCTCACAGGTCAGATTTATGCTGACTTTGGGACAGGGAAGATGCCCATCTGTCTTATATTGAGGAGCTCCATGTAACAGGTGCAGAGAAGATACAGCTTCCAGTTATTCCATGAGCAAATATGGATAGCAAGGTATGACAGGCAGACTCCACAGCAAAATGGGGGACACAGAGCAGCAACAGCAGCAAGACCACGCAAATAAGTTTGAAACACGAGCACCAGCACAAAAGAAAGTGAGTTTTAAAGCAAGCAGTGTGGTTGATCTTTTTCAGTAATGGAGTCTGAAGTACAGGGAATGCTTCAGAAGCAGTGCTAGCAGAAAGTTTTGTCATGTTCACACTAACTACAGGAAGAGCCTAACATGAAGCTCCTTGATCTCACACCCATTAAATCAGAAGGCAGGTGGCAGATTTCATGACAAACCTCAATTCCAAAGCATAAGGAATCCTATTTATCTCATTTCAGTTCTGCTATGCCCCTTTCTACTACTTGATAATATGTTCAACAGGAAAATCCACATTCATTAATAGAGCCCCTACCTTCCAGAGGCTGTACCAATCACCATTACAGGATTTTCCTCAGTCAACAATAAATGACACTTCAAAAGAATAATGCAAATTACCTGGCCGGCTAGGAAGGGGAGGGAAGGCTCCTGGGTGATGAATAGGGATGAACTGGGAACTGCTGGCCTGACTTGGAGTCTGAGTTACAGGTGTTTTCCTGGCTTCAGACACCGGAGTCTTCCTCATCTCCGTCTGAGATTTCACCTGATGCAAAAGAAAGTATGAAGAAATTAAATCACTTTTGCTAAACTTTCACACGAACCATATCATGTCTCAAGCCAAAAATTAAACTCTCAAGTTGTCTGAGTGGTTATTTTCTTTTCCCTAAGTAACTGAGAGAAGTTTGGAACACAGAGCCCTCCTCACTGACCTCAAGTAGATTACCCTTCATGTCCTCAGGCACTTCTCATCTCACAAAAGCACTCAACGATATTTACTCAGAAGATGCAAGAGGCTCCTTCCCTAGCATGATAGTGAAAAGCAGACATAGTATCTCACACCATCCAAGGAACTTACCATGCTGCTCAGCTGCAGTGTTTAAAAACAGAAAGTGCAGATGCTACTATGCTTCTCCTAGGGCACTTCTTCAACCTAAGTCATGCTACTTACCTGCAGAACCTTAAATAACAAGCACTGCCACATTCTTTCTGGGGAGTTCTCTCAGCCTAATCCACACAGTGATGTATATGCACAAACTCCTCCACACTATGAAATTCTTTGGACCCAGAGCATACAAGACAAACAGCAGAAGTGCTTCACCTCATTCAGTTTACTCTGTAACTGCGGGGTGTTCTGTTAAAAGAGCTGCACCAGTTAAAGGCAGAGAGAAGAATGTAATGTAATGTTTACCTTATTCTGAGTCTCCCGTGGTCTGGGTCTTCCTGGGGAGGAAGACAGAGGGGAAGACTACTTTCCCTTTCTGTTCAGCTCGGCAGAACTGCCTGGAATGCAAGATGGAGCAGGCAGGAAAAAGACAGCAAGCAAGGAACCCGGGAAATACAGAAAGGGCCCAGGAGCAGACCTGACACCAAGCCTCAAAGGTGAGTGAAAGAAAGGGTTGTATCAGGGATCAAATTAAAAAAATCCAAACCAAACTATAAAAATAACCCCGACATCATAATTGTGTGGGGTTTATTTAGACATTTAGTGCTGCTGAGTTGAAAGTAGTTACAAGACAGTTGTTTTCTGCCAAATTACAGTAGTAAAGGGATAGATGCATTCAAATCCTTTCTTAAGTTCTTTTTCAAATTGAATTTCCCCTTTTAGAAATTATGGGAGTGTAGGGCTCTTTTTGCATTTGTAAAATTGGAAGGTTTGGGTGAATTTTTCATTTTCCACTAGAAAAGGTCTGGAGGGAACTCCACCTCAAGGTTCTGGCTAATGCTAAACACCATGAACAATGCAGGCCCTTGCTCAATGCCACATCTCTTCACCCTCCAGCACATTCAGCATATTTAACTTATATTGTGCTGTCCCTTTTCCCTCCACAATAAGCCAAATATTTTCATAACCCATATCAAGCACTATGCATTCTTTTATAGAAATGCTGGAGAACTCAAAGACTCTTCCTGCCATGGCATTTTAAAACTCGAGCTCTATCCATCAAAAACTCAAGTATGCTGTAACTCATTTCCAGAGGACGGCTCCAAAAGGTCCCCTGCATGATTAACAGTTAACTTTATAAAAACTTAAATCACTAATATTGATTAATCAAGACAAATTTCAGTTCCTTCCTTGCTTCTTTTTTATATCACCTCAGAAATGTCAATGCTACCAAATATTTACCCCCACAAGAGCTCCAAGTGTTCCTACACAGTGCTTGAGAGAAGCACCATTTTGTTACAGGGACCTCTTAAGAGTATGCTACACTTTGAGTTAGTATGCACTGAACTTCCTGGGCTCCTAACACTCCCTTCCCTAGAGAGCAGAGCTTCAATCCAGATCACATCCTGTCTGAGCATGCAAATCTCCCATGTATTTGCAAAGCAGGACTGATCACTTCTGTACCACATTCTTCACATTTTTGCCAAGTAGGAACTGCAGCATTTAAGCTTTTGAAGGCAATGAACTATGTAGGAAATAAAGCGTGAAACTGCCAGGAGTGCCAGAGCAGAACACAAACAGTCCACCAAGTGGTATGAAACCTACACTGGTTTCTAAGTGTGGGGGGAAGCAAGCAAGCCCTCCCTCTATTCTGGAGCAGGTCTGGGTAATCAAATCCACCAAATTATACAAAAGGCATTTCACTGGACTTGCTGCCATAAATACAGCTGATGGAGTTAAAAAGCCAAAAGTAATTTCCATTAAAGAAGAGACAAACAATAACCAACATCAGAGCAGATTGTGCTACAGCTGGGTTTGCTGTATCTTAAGACTAAACCAAGCAAATTTCTAATAAATAAGCTATCATGTCTATCCAGAAAGCTAACGTAGTCCTCAGATCTGGTAGGCTTTTATCCACCTGCAGTCTTTATTTTGCAAGACAGGGGCACTAAGATTAAAACTGGGAGTTACGCCCAGACCTGCAATGACATTCAGATGCATTTGACAAATAACTAAGAAACCTGCTATTCTAATTCACCTATGCTGGTTTTCAGACACCAGAATCGTGTTCCACGACTCACAGATGACTGTCCCCTGGTTTCTGTAGCCTTTAAAGGAACCCTTTGTACCCCAAGGTATAGCTCCCCTGCAAAACCAACTGAATAATACTGCCAGTTCAGACATTCCATTTCATAACCATGATGTTTAACAGCAAATCATCAGGAGGAAAACAAGGAGAATAATCCAAAGCTCCTAAACAACACAAGCTGGAAAAACTGAAAGAGATGGTTTGTCTAGTCTGGGGAAAAGACCTCAATTGCACAGGCATTTGGAGCAGCTGCACAGAGGAAGAGTTATTCTGCAGACGTGTCCTGGGCAGCAGTAATGGGCTGGCAAGGGACATAAAGTGCATTAGGAAATAATTTCCACTTGCAAGAACAGTGAAGAACTAACACAGTTTCGCTAGGGAAATAACAGAAATCACCATCACTATCACTGTATTGTTCCAGTCATTATCAGGGAATGACTGAGATACAGCCAAATTGTCCAGATCAGATCAGCCCTGACACTCTCTACCCTCTCATTTACTATGACGTAGTGGAATGCAGACCAGCAAATTCAGTGTTTACTTGATATATTTCATATGTAATGCTCAAAGAAATAGATAAAAAAGCATGCCCCCAAAAAATGTAACTGGTAAAAGAGCAGCTGATGTGGAAAGAAACCATTTTGAGCAAGTGCCTGAGCACAGATTGATGGTATAAGAGCATAGTGGCTTTCCTTACTTTGACAGAGAGACACCTGATTGCACTTACAGTAGAGAAGATCTTACTCCCCATATATATATACAATTTGGTGCTTTTGTGACATGTTCAGTTTGTTGAACATGCACCAGTCAACTGAAGTGAAAATGCAGAGTACCCAGTTCCTTCACAACAGACCCCAGAATGGCAAGAGCACGACTACGAACTGGCCACATGAACTGCCTTGGTGGCCTAAATAATTTGTGGAATGGGTAAAATCTGTTCTTAGGATAGTTATAGCACCTCTCATCGCACTCTTTTTTCTCCTCTCTCTCTCTCTCTCTCTCTTTTTGAGATAGCATCAAGGAAAAGCAAAGAGATGCTAAAATCACCATCACTTGGTCTTTGAGGTAGAAATATTTTATATTATTGAGCATTAGCTGCAGCTGCAGGGCCCACAGCAAGACCTCAGTTCAACCATATTATACACAAGCAGTGACTGCCCTGACACAACATGGCACTGTCTCAGGCACAGTATCCCTCTGAGCTAAAGGCTTACCTGAACTGCCACATTCTGCTTTCCTGCTTCCTGCATCTTATCCAAGCCACATTTCTTGGTTTCATTCTTTCTTTTATTGTTATCCTTCTTCCCATCATTCTTATTTGCTACTATTCCTTTGCTAAAGTCCCGTCTCTCCCTCGCTATATCCTTTGGGGGGTAGATGCGCCCTTGTTCTCTGTTCACCTCCCGGGGCTTGATATTCTCTTTGAAGGTGACCATTGGCTTTTCTCCTGCATCGCAGCTGTTGCTCAGGCTTCTGCCAGAGGACAGCACTGATTTGAGTCCAGGGCTCCCATCAGCACACAGCGGCTCTGCCATGGATGTCTCCTGCAAGGCGAGACTCTCTTTGGCTTCACTAGGGTCCTCCAGTAAGAGCTCCGGGATTTCTGTCACAAACAAGAGCTTTCCTACCTCATTTTCACATTGAATCAACCTGAAAAAGACAGGAAGGAATTAAAAAGCAAGTACATAAACTACATTACTTATCATAATCAGTCTGTGAAGGAAGAGCATGCTGACCCACAGAACATATTACTAGTCTGTCAGCATCTTGTGCCCACATTACAGCTAATTGATGTGTTGGACAGAGAGAAAAATAACATTCCACACTGACACTTGTGTCACCTCAGCTTCCAGTAGCATGGGAAACACAAAGTTCTTGTAATTACCTTGGCTGGTTATCAGCAATCCATTTGCCTGTGAAGATCAGGCGCTGTTGCCGTATCCGACGTTGCTGCCCTTCTTTATCCCCTGTAATTGCCTGGTGGCCTTTGGAAAAATCCAGGTTCCTAGTATTGACACACAAGAGGGAATATTAATTACACAACCACTCTCTGCAATATCCTATTTTTCTAGAAATACAATGTGTCAGCATTGCTCTATTAAAAGCAGTGAATTTTCACCAGACATTATTCAGAACATGCTGTTAAGAGATGTCTGATTTACATACGTAATTCTCATCTACATTAAAGAGGTTCAGTGGAGTCATGAGCAGTATTATAACCTCAAGAATTTCTTAGGGCTACACTATCCATTGCAGTTGTTTTGAAGAGACAAACATCAATCTATACAGCAGTAAACACACATAAATAAGATACTGCAGGGAAGAGGCCAATGTCTGTAGAAGTCGTGACATCATCAAGGGTGCAGGATCCTTCAGCTGTCACCCACCTGAACGAGGGTCTCAGAGCCAGGAATCCTTGCAACTCAAATTCTTCTGGAAGGGGGGTTGCTGACAAACAGACAGTAAACAGCATAAGGAAAGCATGAAAGCATTGAGCACAGTATCACAGCAGATACCTCAGCAGAGTCTCTATATATAGTAAAGCCTTCTATTAACTGGTCCACCCCACAATCTGAGGAATTCAGGAATAATAGAGCAGAGCAGTCTGCTCAGAACAAGAAAAGGCATTTGCAAAGTATTCAAATGAACTAATGCAAGAAGACAACTTGCTTCCTTATTTGCTTTTCAACTGTAATTCCCCACATCAGCAGGAGAAACATTGTTTTTCCCAGTGTTTTACAGTACAGACTACAAGTGTCCTTACCATTATTACTGGATAGATCTTCTTCATGAGGCTGGAAACTATTTAGAAGAGAGATCAGCCAGGGCCATATGCTAAAAATTAGAAAACAGGCAAACCCTAAGTGAAAACTGCAAAATATGGGATGTGTTTGCTTTACCAAAAAAACACTGAATGCTGTTACCATCACAGTTTACATTAATCCTCTGATTCCCAAGGAAAGTTTCTTGCAAAGCGTCAGTGAAAAAACCACTTTCTTGAAAAAATTACTATTGCTAAAAAGCCAACCTAAAGTTCCCAAGGAAGCCAGGCTCTCACAGCACAGTGTTCATTATCCAGCAGGTCAGAGAGCCTGTTGTGAATTTAACCAGACCTAGAGCATGAGCAAGTGCTGTGAGCACCTGTCTGCAATTCATGCTTTGCAGTCCAAAGCTGATGGCTCTCAAGGCACAGTCAATGAATCAGTTTAGGCAGCAAAAAAAATTTATCAAGACACAGCTGTGCAGAAGTACTTCTGCTCCCTGAACAACACTGTACTGTAGTGCTGGAGCATTTACCACCAAGGGAAGAGACTTAGATAAGGGTTGCACCAAGAAAGATCATTAAACTAGAGGTGAACTTGCAGTCCCCTGCCTTGCCCTCATAATACCAGTAACAAGCAATGACAGGAAATTCTTCCCAAAGGCCCTGGAGCAAACAATTTTAAAATCACACTGATCACTGCATAGGTGGTTAACATTTAACTGTTACCACCAGGCTGCTTGCTCCTGTTTGCTAAAAGCTCCCACCCAGAAGTCCAAAAATCCTTTTGCTTTAGTGATGGGCACCATGGAAACAACAGAAAACTATTTCAAGATGCCCACTGTGCTCAGTGTAGGAGAAATGAATGCGTCCTCCTCAGCAAGGCTTTCAGCCATCATCCAGCACATGGCCTGGAGAATGCACCATGCCCCCAACAGCACTGTACACCCTCAGCTGCTTTCCCATATGGCTGCAGGAACAGACAGCATGATCTTCATTATTCTCTACACTACACTGAGCAACAGCTCCTTCCCATGACTGACATGGAACAAAAGAAGGAAAAAAACATCTCAGAGGTCTTCAATGAGGCAAGTCAACAATATGTTGTCCAGAAAATGGATTCCTTCAGAGAATCCCAGAATGGTTAGGGCTGGAAGGGATCTCCCACCCTGTGCCAGGGGCAGGAACAGCTTCCACTACCCCAAGGTTGCTCCAAGCCCCATCCAACCTGGCTTCGGACACTTCCAGGGATGGGGCAGCCACAGCTTCACTGGGCAAGCTGGGCCAGGGCCTCACTGCCCTCACAGGGAAGGATTTATTTCTAACCAATCTAAATCTACCCTCTTTCAGCTTAAAGGCATTTACTCCATGAATTACTACCTGCATGTCCTTTCTGCAGGGACTACTTGATATCAAGTAGGTATCTTGCCTATTAAAATACAGGCATAAGTCTTCCTTCAGAATGTGCAAATGGCAGTAGTTATTGTAATCTCAAAACCATATCTGAATTCTTTTCCTTAATCTTGCCTTTAGGAATTCTGTGGTTTAAATTCCCAAGACTCCATGGGGTTTTTTGTTCCTTATTTAACAAACCAAAGTTACAAGCACTCCTGTTCTACATGCATCACACTGCTTTCCTTGGAGTGCCCATCTTAGAAGCAATAGTCATCCAGCTGCATCAGTAATAGTCACTTTGATCCTAAGAATCACCTTACAGAAACACTTTATTGAATCACAGCAATTCATGAAAAGTTCACAGACTATGTAAAAAAAATTGTGAGTTTTGAGCAATTTAAGCCCTAATTTGTGAGATCAGTGACAAAAGTGAAAAATCAGAGCAATAGTCCAGAACAGTTACGCTTGCATTGACATTTAAAGAGCCATTCTACTAAATTGAATTTAATTCCTAGATGACTACATTCCAGCACTGCCCAAGTGATGGTTTAGTGCACGAAATTAAGGCAAGTATTCTCCAGCCACTTCCCCCAGTAATCTGAGAAATCATTATACTAGATAAGACTACAAGAACACTCAGTAGTTATGCTCAAACTGGACATTATAAAATGGATCTCTCTGTTTTTAAAAAACTTACAGCAAACCTAAAGACAATTAAAACAGTCAATTTGCTCATTTAAGCAACAAGTCTCAGGTTTTGCTTTATGAAATTTCTAGCACATACATTTTCTATCATTTTGCTATCTATAATTCTAAGTTGCATGATCACTTTTTCCATGGCTTATTTGTGGATCAACAGTAATTAGGACCTTCATGCCACAAAATGTAACAAGAGAAAGATTAACACTCACTACCGTCTTTCATCAACCACTGCCTCCTGGAAAACACTGGGCCTAAGTTTCAGCCAGTCCATCGAAACCTTCACAGCTGGAAGAGGATATGCAGCCCCAGAGTCCTCCTGGTAGTCATTTTGTAAAGGACACTTGCACAGAACTCCAAGAAATGACACTAGAAACAGAGTAAGAGGAAAAAAGAAAAGAAAAAACTCCATGATGTGGGAATGACACTTCAAAGTTGACCAAATAACGTAATCAAACATATCCACCCCATGATCCCCTACTCTAAGAGCTAGTTCTTTAGAACAAGGCAGCCTAACTATCTCATCTTAAACAATCCACCGACAGATCACAACACAGGGCTTTTTAATGGTTTTCTACTATGCAGCAGAATCTTTATATCTCTTCAACTGTTACGGCAAGTAATTTTGGTAAAGTTAAAAAAATCGTGTGAGCCAAGCTCAGTGCAAAAACATCACTCACCTATTTATTAGAAATTATCAACTCAACTACCTACCTGCACTTTATTCACTTCAATCAGCAGGCACACAAATGCACTGGAGCTCTGCAGGCAGGCACCCAGCCCAGACCCCTTAGGGCACAGAAGCTGAGAAAGAGTAACCACACCAATGTGACCATGGTGCCTTCAGAATCAACTCCAGGCTGGAATTTGGAGAAATCCAGCTATTCAGAAATTCAGGTGTTGACAAACAAGGCCAAGCTGATAACAGGCTCAATCAGATTAAGCAAATCAGCGTTACGAGGCTAGAGTTTAAAATGCTCTGCACTCTCACTTATCACCTGCTTGATATTACCAAAGGCAAAGAAGTAGCTGAGGTCCTGGTTGACTCAATTTCAACTTCAGTCCTGTTGAATCAGAACCAGTTCCATTCAAAGCAACCCAAACTGTATGCAGCCAACTGGGAAGCAGCCCCCAAAGAGGAGTACACTGCTCACTGCCAAGCTGGATCCAGTTTTGTACCCAAGTTAAAATGTTCTTTCAGAACCAGGAAAATGATGCAGAGTACTGTAAAGCTTCAAACAGACCAAGTCTGGACACAGGAATCTAGTGTTAGTCAGCTGACATAAATGATCCTGTGTGGCCATCATCTCTCACAACTTTCTCCCTAATGTCTATTCTCAGCACTTACCTCACAAAGCCATTAAGCTAAATCCTGACAGGAAATTACTAATGGATTCCACATTAAAATCAAGAGAACTACAAAAATCAATTAGCTCCCACACTTACTGAAGAGAGCCAGGAGCTGTGTCCAGCAGAGCTGCTCATCCTGGCTGTAGCTGTGCTGCTCTGTTTCATTGCTGAAGTCTCGCAAGTGGTGCAGTTGGAATAGGTTGATCACAGTAATATGGACTAACTGCTGAGAGTTGAAGGCCTTCTGGAACAACAACCTCTGCAACAAAGGGTGTATGTATTTTTAGATGGCAAAACACATGCTTGAAAGGATTGGAAGTTGCTCCTTCACTGCTTGACTAAGGTTTCTGCCCTTAGGCAACATTCAATCTGGATTTATTTTCAGGTTATCCCTCCTAGCACAGCAGTGGGCTTCCCAGGAAGACTCCACTGTTAAGCACAAGGTTTTTGCTCGTACATCATCTCAGACACACAACAAATCAACATCCCCTTTGCATATGGTTCTCTTCAGAGCAAGTGCAACTTCAAATGTGCACTGACAGCACTGCAAAGGCCTGTGGATCCACTGGGTTTGTCTGCCTTTCAAGGAACCAGCATGGAGAATGTGACATTTAAAAAAAACACCCCAGGAAAATTTAACTACTGCATGGTTATGCATTAAAGACTAATTCCACACCTGACTTCATGGGTCATGGAATGCCTCGGCGGACTAAAATAGCGAGAGCTATTTACAAATGTCTTTCAGTAACTGTGCTAGAAAAGACACCTCTCTCAGGACAGGAAAAGAGACTTCAAGGCTTTTTGTGTGAAAAAAAAAGGAGCCAACATATCTTCAGACACAACAATCAGGGAATCAGGTAGATTAACTAGTGTAAGCATCAGGAAAAGGTTTAACCTCCATGTTCACCCTTGACTCTCTCATTTAGGGCATGAAGAACTGTACAGCTGACAACTGAGACTGACAGAGCTACCAGCAGCAGCACCCAGGGCCTGATTGAATGCTCCCAATCCTGCAACTGCTCTCTGAGTTCAGAGTTAAATGAGCCACAAAGTTAAACCATATTCACTACCATACAGCCAACTTCACAACTCCACATTCCATTTAACTTGTTGAAGCCAAAAGAGTTGCTCTCTGATATATTATGCAACATAAAGCCTAATTTAAACAAAAAAAGGCAATATAAGCAACTAAACAGGGCTTAATTAGCTGTTTTAACACTCTGGATCAGTCCAGAAAATGAAGACTGTTTCACATGCCTGAGCAATGCTCATAACTATTGATTATAAGCACTGCGAAAAAATAGTACTTGTTAAACAGCCAGCATCACACATGGAAAGAGAGATATAATTATTTCATTTTGAAACAACATAAACTGCCTGCGTTGGAGCAGCCCAAGTTAAAAGTTAATTCATAGCAAGTTCTGTGGTTTTTAAGATTTATTTTAAAGACAGAGTGAACCTAACTGTAGCAGCACAATTCAAGACAAAAAAGTGTAAAAAGACACTGTAAAGAACATTTGTGATTTTTTTTTATATTGCTCAGACCACATTCCTCTTTCCTATTTTTGAAAAGCATCCACTGCTCCACTGAACATATCCATCCTCCCTGTTACTTTTCCACAAATTAGGAAGCTGGAGCAGAGCAGTTTCCAAAAGGCATTTACCAGTTAACACTATGTCCTCTCTGAAACTGTACTACTTTGCATAAATACCTTACAAAATTCTTTTGTTTTGATCTTTGCTGTATTGTCCAACATAATGAGCTGGGTATGCAATCAGTGGGACTCCTAGATTTTCCATGGAAAATGTGCTCTGCATAGTTCTAGTCTGCACAAAGCAAGGTTGTATGGGACACTTTTCAAGGGCAAACTGTTGACAGGAGAGGCAAATTTTCTGAGGCAGATTAAAGGCAGCCTTAATAACCACTGGGAGTGAATGAAAGCCATCCAAAAAATGAAGCTCTCAAAATTCCTCAGGCCATCAAGCCAAGACTACACAGATGAATCAAGTCCTTTTCACAGGTATCCGAGAATCATCCAAGTTAAAGAGCAGAGAATCAACAGTGGTCACTGATTTCTCCTATATCTCCACCAAAAATGGACCATGTGTCAAATGGGAAAAAAATCCCTAATCTTGGCAGAAGTTACCAGAACTATCCAATGTTAGCTGCAATGCAAAAGTTCCCTAACTGGCTACTTGAGCTTCCTGTATTTTATCATGTGAAAGAATGATTACTGGACTGCAATTTCAGAACTAATGATTACTGGACTGCAATTTCAGAACTCAGCTGCTAAAAAATATTCTCCTCAATATACTAATTAATATGTTGTTAGAACTAACCTTGAACTGTTCTTCCAGCTTTTCTCGAAGAGGGTTCAGCTTCTCCAAGCTCTTGCTCAGGTACACATGGCCATGAAATTTAATAAATGCCTTGATGAAATCAGACACACTCCATCGAGTCTTCACCTCATCACGACTGCATTTAGAATAGAAATACCTGATTCAGTCTTTGGAATTACACACAGTTGCACATAACACCACAGAATTACTCCAAAATGAGGGAAGAATGTCCACGCAAAGCTACTTTTCATGTTGGCACAATATGCTAATTTCCTGCATTGACTAATCACAGTCAGGAGGATCACAAACTATTCTTTGTTCCATACGCCTGTAAGGACGCTCTGACTGGACAAGGACTGAAGGATTTCTGTTTCCACTGCCTAATACAAATAACTTCTACCAAAGCAGGTACTTTTAGAAGAAATATCTTCCAATTTATATGAGTGGCAATAATTTACCCTTAGTCTCACCTTTCCAGTGCTTTAGAAAGTGCTTTTTGTAGGTTAGTGGAGGCAGCTGGGAAAGGAAACTTCACAGCAATGCTTCTGCAGTAGTAGAAAATTGTGGTCAAGTGGTCTCCTTTGGAGGAAGCTAGGATAGCCAACTGATTATAAGGCTGACCTAAGAGAGAAAAAGACAAGTTGTCCAACAAGTTGTCCTGGGGGGGAAACATGCTAGATTTCAGAGTCCATGTGGTCAGGATTTTCCATTTGGAAAGGGAGCATACAGTCCTCAGTTCTTCAACAGACAAGGCTCAGATTCATCTGCTGACCCTTCACCCCAGCATTGGATGGGGGTACCACTTCAGTGAAAAAGCTTCTAGGCTTCTAAATTTGTGGTGCATCAGATCTTTGGGGGGCTTTTTGTGGTTTGGGGTTTCTTTGTTTGCTTGTGGGTGTTTTGTTGTTGTTGTTTGTTTTTTGTTCTGTTTTGGATTTTTTTCTGTTTTTGTCTTTTTTGTTTGTTTTTGTTTGGTTGTGGCTTTTTGTTTGTTTGTCTGTTTTGTTACCTTTTTTTTTTTTTTTTTTTTTACTTTGGATGGAGAAGGATTGGGTATGGAGGTCTCTGGTTTTGTTTGCTTGTTTGTTTCAGGGGATTGAATTTTTGTTTTCTTCAGTTAGAATGCAACTGGTTAAAAAGTTGAATTACTGGTTTCAGCAGCCCAGCTCAAAACTGACTTATCCTTCTGTCACCATCCCTACATTTCGGGCCACCGGAAGACAATAGCTAAAAAGCTAGATTCCTGAATTAAAAAACTCATTAACTCCCATCAGCAACTTGAAAAATCCAATCTTAGCTACTAAACTTTATAAACTGGCATGGGAATAAACAATAAAAGCTAAAAAAACAATGTTGGTGTAAAGCAAGTTTTCATTAACTGTACTTTATAACATATGAATGTAACAGAATATAATTATATACATATATAGTTGTTTATATAAAAGTGAAGCCTTGGAGTAAAGCTGTGTATTACCTTCCCTGCTACAAAATCTGCACAAAAAAGAAGTGACACATTGTGCAAATAACCATTATTTAAATGACTGACTGACGTGTGAGGCTTTATTGTATGGTTGTGCAGAGAATTTGGAGAGCGATATTTACATAAAAGCCCAGGTTTTCAACTGTCACAGAAGAAAACAATACCCCAAATCTTCCTTTGGAATTATGAACTGAAAAGGCACTCACCATTAGAAGGGACAAGCTGAGCTGCATGTCTATAGTAAGACTCTGCCTGGCTGGTCTGATTCCTATAGCGAGCTAAGAAAAGAGCAAAAAAAACCAAGCTGAGGCCCAAAATTCCACTCCCTTGCAGTTACTTTCACAAAATGCAACTTACCCAATGAGCATTTGACTACTATTTCAGAAATAAGCATCAGAAGAACGTGCAATTACACCAAACAGCACCAAGACACATTTCACACTTTCCATTCTGAAGTGGCTGTTTTGCCTCAGACCCAAGACTATCTTATGGACAACAGTGCCAAGAACACCACATATTGAGTGCTAAAAATATTTTTCATAATATTTTATAATCTTTGCACAATCACCAACTAGATCTATTTTTAGGTTCTTCAAAAAGGAATGGCAGATTCCTGTGAAAAGAGAACTTTCTACAATACAAAGTTTCACTGAAATCAAGAAAGAAATAAACCTGTTGAACTTAATGTAAAAAGAAACCCCATTTATGAAAGACTGGATTTCTAACTGGTACCCTCGTATATAAGATTGTTAGTGTTCTGGAATGGAGAAGTGTGCTAGCCTGCTGCAACAAGCTTTTGTAATAGTTACCAGTTTCAGCACTTCCCTGTGCCTGCCAGCTAGAACATGATTAGAATGCCAGGAGACAGACTCCAGCAGATCACTAGAAAGCCAGTGATTAACTGCATCCATGTGTTAATGTGTAACACACACTAGGTAAGTCTGAACAGAGTTTCTTTCCAGATCTTTCCCCCTACAGCAAGCACCATAGGCACAATCAGCAACTAGCTACTAAAAAGTGGAGTACACTTGCTCCAGCAGCTGCCATGACACATGCAGATCCCTCTCAAGAAGATGAACACAGACAGAACTCCACATCCCAGCCTCTTCCTTCTGAAACTCACCAATATCTCCCAGGTGGACAAGGCAGTGCTGGCAGATGTAGGAGCAGGAGCTGGACTGTGGCTTCACAATGGCGCTGGTGTGCGTCTGTTTATTGCTAATGATCCCCAGCTGGGAAGACTTCACACGGCACGGCAGGTCTACATTAAAAACTGTGCACAATTCCTGTAGTAACTGCAAAAATGGGGCTGGGTCAGTAGCACCTCGAGACAGGCATTGAAAAGGCACCAAAACAAGTCACAAAACTAACAGAGCACCACTTGGAGGTGTGCTCATCACAGATAAGCCAAATGTATTTGAGGTGAACAAGTTCGAGTTACTGAAAGTGAGACTTTAAAATATATTCTTCATTTGGAATTCACTGAGTTCCACTGTGTCCACTGCATTCATCTGCCAGTAACAAAAAGCTCTACATCCCAAACCAGTAAGCAACTCAATCCTCATGATATTTAAATCACCAAGGATTTATCAGTGAACATTGACTATGTGAGGCCTACAGATATTGCTGGGTTTTATGCTTTTGCTTTGTCTTTGGTTTGTTTTTTCAGTAGGACACTCAAGAGGAACAGTGGGTTTTATACCTTGACAAAGTGACGCTGTTCTCTGAAAATAATAGAAAGGAACATCCCTCACCCTCCAAAGCAGCTTGTTCCAACATAAGAAACCACACTATTGCAACTTGAACTTTAGAAAGAAGCTGGAACATAACCAAGTTTGTAAGCAATGCAAGGCAATACTAACAGCTCAGTGACTGAGGTATCAGTCTCTTTGAAGGAACAAGGCATCAGCTACTTGATCAAATATTTCAAAAGCTGATTGAAAGGAAACCTCAACTCTGCCATTCTAATTAGTGCTTTTGATGTTTTCCTAACAGACTCCAGCAAATACTCTGCAAAGTAACAGCAAGCAGAGAGTGGAGAGTGTTCATTGGACTGAGGGTAAAAAATGCAGACTTTCTCCCAGCTGGGAACATGCTCAGTCTCCAAATAAAACAGACCTGCAGGAGGGCTGCATTTCCAGATAAAGGCACAGAGAAAGCCCATGGCTGACAGAGACACACACTCTGTAAGCAAGATGTGACGCGATGCTTTTGCTTGCTGCAGAAAGAGGTTTGTGTTACACTTCACTCCCCCTTGGGTCTGTCTTTATACAGTAAACAAGAATCCCTAAACAAGAGAGATCTCACAAATGAAACCTGGATAAAAGAGAGCAACTTGACATCTTCAAAGACGCCAAATTAAGAAAATTCACGCTCTTGTTCAAAGATGTCACTTGCAGAAGCCTCACACCTGGAGAACAGGTACGCTGGCTGAGCCAAGGCTTAAGAATAAAAATGTGATTAACGTCACAGCAAACTGAGAAAGATAACCCAGTCCGTAGTATCAAATTCAGAAAGTAAAATTCCCTGATCCACCTCAGGAAAGAACAAGGCTTTTGCAAGACAAATAGTGTAGATGGTAGAATGCCCTTGGCAACCATGACAGCCTGTCAAACTGGCCGCTTCCAACAAGTAGCTTTACAAAAAAAACAATGCTGAAGGGAAAAAAGGGGCAGCCACAAGGGTACCCTGGAGTTGGCATTGCAGATGTCTGAAATCCAACAAGGAAATGATACAGTACAAATGACCTACTGGTAAGTGCTGTAAGCTGAAGATAAAATTTACTCTGAACATAGAGAGGATTCAGCAACCACAATGTTGTTAAAGAAGACACCAAAAGAGAAGAAAAAAGGAAAGAAAGGCAAGTTATCTTTACTAAGGCCATTATCATACACTGGCTCTTATTCTCCATAATTTAAAGCTGAAATCTAATGAAATCTACCATAGTGTAGGCAAAAATATGCCAGTAAGAAGTATATGAATAGGAATCTCACTCCTTTGGCAATTAACTGAAAACTCTGCAAAAGATTCTTAGCCCAAGAGCACTCAACAATATAGTTTTGCTTTAGGGGAAGACAAGTTCCTAGAAGTGAACTGATTGTTCTAATTGTTGTAGAAAATACTTACACCTCAATGCTCATAATTGGTGTTAGGAGTCACAAGAAAGGGACAAAGAACAAAACCATTAGGCCATCACACACATCCCATGCATCTGCATTTTCTGCACGTATTTCTGTTCCTGAGTAACTTAAACCAAGAACAAACTGATTATCCTTGTTTATCGTCCACTATACAGCAAATGAAAAGGAATGAAAGCAATGGCCCACAAACACATACATAGGAATGAGAAGCCAAATGGGAATTTTTAGAGAAACAGCAGAAAAAAAAGAACTAAGAGTACAATGAAATCATCAGCTAACTCATCCACTAGGCTTGAGGTTTTCTGTGTCGTCATTTCTGTAAGACATTACAATTAAAAGACAAAATTCTTCACCACAGGTCACTGCAGAGACGGTGTAAATGGCTTTAAGAGGGACTGGAGAGCCAGCAAAGGCTAGGCCTTCTAATAGAGGATTCACACAGGCAGTAGGTCAAGAAGGCAACAGATGCACAGTGAGAAGGAAAGAGACAGTGCAAAGTATCATTCTACCCTCTCCTACTGCTTTATGATTGCTCTGAGCTGTCACAGCAGAGCACAGTAAGAAACGGACCTTTGACCTTACTCAAAACAGGGGGGTTTAGATTCTATTAGAAAGGAACCTAAATTGCACCAAAACAACTACCAGATGCACAGAAATTTCAGCTCAAGACTGATCAAAAGAAAGCCCATCACCAGCTCTGCAGACATCTCCTGCTGAGAGCACCACAGGTAGCAAGGTGCACTGCTCAATCCATTACAGCAGCAGTTTCCTAAGCTAAGGGCAAAGAACAGATTTTGCCCACCTAAAACTGATCCTCCACCCATCCTCTACTTTGTGTAACTCACCTGTGTGTAGAAGCCACTAGCTGCCTCTAAAAACAGAGAAAGGTTCGCCTGAACTTCGCTCCGATTCGGATTTGCTCTGTTTTTCGCCTGACCCTGGAGTGTTGTGATCTGATTTTTAAAGGCATGATTCCAACTGAAAATAAAAGAGGCATTTATCTTTTTACTTTGGAAGTGTCTTATGCAGATGGCATAAGCAACAGGAAAGAACTGTTTAATTACATAGCATCAGACATGAAGAATATTCAAATTCAGTCAACATTCAGATGATAACAAATGTTAAATACGGAAAAACCACCTTTCCTCACCTCTCATATCTAGGGAAACAGATTCTGACAGATATATATAGCTAACATATATGTGTGTGTATATACATATACATATATATGGCTAACACTAATATCATTAATATTTGCTTGCAATTGTTCTATTTTAGGCTGCACAGAAGTCCCTCCCTAAAACAAGAAGTGGGGTACAGAAATGAGGGTTAAAAATCCTTCAGTAACTGGAAGCATGGAGAGGAGAACTCAGCCAGCCTACTCATCTGGCTTCCCTCAATGCTGAAAGAACCACATGCTTCCGTTAAGTAAAATTACTACAATCAATGTCTGCACCTTAAATAACAGGGAATGGATTCATGGCGTGGAGAAAACCCAGTTGGATCTTTCCCTAATTTGTAAGGTGTCATGAGCAACCCATTAAGTTCTCCCCTGATTACTCCCCCCTCTGCCCAGCTCTACCTCACAGGGCTTAAAACGAGCTCTTCAGCAGCTACTCAGCTCCTCTTAGACTTGCTCAAAGTTCCAGGTGATTACAGCAGGCAATGTCCTCCTTTCCAGAAAATGCAGACTTCAGCCCTTCCCTGATAGCAGAGCAGACTAGTGCTCCTTAGCTTCTCCACCTTCATCTGGCTCTCCAAAATCCACTCCTGCATGACATGGCTGCTTCTGAATTGCCAGAGGTAAAACACTAACCTACTGAATGCTCTTTATGAGCTCTGCAGTGCATTCTCATGTTTCACCCACAGCACAGCTCTCATTTTAAAGGAAATAAGACAACCATTCCATAGGATACAACTGCTTTTCTGCAGCTCTCAAGGTTTCCTGCCCCTCAACCCAGATTACATATATACATTACATACATTACACACAAATTCAGTGAGGTACTTACAGGTCCTGCTCCACTTTTTTGTCTAAAGCGTATTCCAAATCAGTCACTAGCATTTTTTGATACAAGTCCTGTAGAGCCTGTCTGGATGTCCAGACTTCTGCTGGACCCAGCTTTGAATCTGAGCAACAAGAAAGGAAAAAAAACAAACAAAAAAACAAAACTCAAAGACACACAAATTTATGGAGTTAATCTGATTTTTCACTTATTTAACCAAATGAAAGAATAGAGCTCAGCATAAGATATGCACCACCTAGCACCTGTTTTTATCAGTTTCCTCAGAAAAGTGAAATACAAGAACTACAGAGGGGTTGAGGGTTGAGTGCTCACTGATTAACTGATAAGTCTCTTACAACACCAGAACTAGACATGACCAAAGTTAGCGGCTGGCAAGTTAAAAAACAAAACAGGAAGATGTGGTTCTCTGTAAGTCATTAAACTGCAGAATTTCTTGCCACTGGATGAACTTAGAAAAATTTCCAGTGTAGCCTGAAAATAACTAGCAGACAATAAATAATGGAGGGATGCTAAATAGGACAGTGCATGGACACATGCCGTTGGTATTTAGAGAACACTGTGGACAAGTACTGCTGCATGCTTGCCATGCTCTAATTCTTCAGTAGTCATCTGCTCTCCATCCCAGAGGGGGAGTGCAAACATTGCTCCCTGCTATTGAGTTAGAGAGTCCAATTTCCCATGGCTTCTACAACTACCTGGGCTGGGGCTGCAGGAGCACAAAGGACAGGCCCCACCCCCAGGGAAACCATCCTGATGCTGACAGTGGAGCCACTCCTGTTGGTTGGGTGGGTCCAGGTGGTTTTAATATTCCTATGGGGACTACACCAGCCTGCTACTTTCACTACACCAAGCTGGCAAGCACAGCTGAGCAAAGGTTCATGAGGGAAGCTACTTTCACTGCAGGGCTGATTCATTAATATAAACAAACCATTTCCATTTCCCATTAACAGACAGAGCTTAAATCACAACTCATAGCATTTCACTGGATCTAGGGCTGCACTTTCACAACACGTGGTAATGCTCAGATCAGCATTTCCTCACACAGGTTCCTTAAAACCACCCAAATCCTGGCTAATCCTTAGTACAGCAGTTCCTATGCTAGTCTGGGCAGGAGTCTCAGAGAGAAGTAGACATGACCTGCATCTCCAAATGTTTAGAACGTCCAAAGTCAACTTAAAAAATATGTATTAGGTGCAGGCAAAAGGGGCACAGTCGTTAAAATACTATTTATTTATATACAGAGGACAAGCCTTTAACTTAAGGTCACACACTTTCCAGAAGATTCTTAAGAATGATAAGCAAAAGGAGCACAAAAGGAAAACAAAACCATGAATCAAATATTATTAATAAGCTAGATCAACTGTATAAAAAAGGCAATTACCTGTCATGTCAGCCTTCAGGACTTCTGCCTGCCTGTAAGAAAGCAATAAGACAATAAATTAGAAACAGACAGATCAAAATATCATGCCAAAGCACATTCATGCAATGGTGAATCTGCTTACAACTCACTCTGCTCTAGTTCACCCCATGCAGGATTTGAGCTACTGTTGTTCAACAGTGACTGCTTTTAGTTCATCCCATAACAGTAGTTAACTGTTCGCTTTTCCCTGCTTATGCCTCTTTCTGAACAAACACAAACTAAAATGCTTACATTACGGTTTATGTTTTAAGCTTTATGCGGCAGCAGTGTCCTGCCAACATTAATGACAATTACCTGGGAACTTGATATCAACTCTAAGTTGTCACACGTGAAAGGCAGGAGCCAGCAAAGTCAGAGCAACACCAACTCCCATCAGTGTCTGTCAGCATCTTAGTGCAGCCCTCCTGCCCCCGTGCTACACAAGTTTTTTGTAGGGAGAAGGGATAAGACTATGGCTTCCCCAATTACCTCTCTTCCTTGAACTGCATCCCTAAAATAATGCTTTGATGAGGCTTCCAAGGAAAAAAAACCACACAGTACACACAGAAAAAATGGCAACTACAGGTGACTATCTACAGCTCCTGCACTGAGAATTCTCTGCAAATCCCCACTGCTGGTGGAGGATGGCAAATAGCTTCTCAAAAAGAGGAACACTGGAGCAGTCCTCAATAAAGAAATATTTCTGAATGGTCATTGCCTGGCTGGAGCAGGCAATGGAGGTGCTACAGCTAAGCACTGTGTCAGCAGTACATAAAGCTTCAGAGCAGCACTGCTGGCCTGTCTGATGGACACAATTAACCCAGGGCTGGCAGAGGGGACACAAGGCTGCCTGGTTTGGCTGGGTTTGGATGGGACATGTCCCTCTGCTCTTGATGCACTCAAGTGGTGATTTAGATTTGGAGAGTGCAAGCTTTCCACACCAGACATGGAATCCTCCCAGCATATGAAATGCTCCCTTCACCTGCCTCAGGAAAAAAAAACAAAAAACCACAGATGGAAGACACACTGTGCCCAACATGAATGTCATATGCCAGCACCACCTTATCCCTAAAGGCTCTGCAGAAACCAGCATATACTTTCTCTTGCCAATGTGAAGTTGTGGTAACTGTAAAGTTTTTCACTTCTTTCTGGGATCTACGTACTGGCCACAAATTATAGGGAAGGTTTGGAGGTCCACATGAGAATTAAAAGGTATCAGAATAGGATATACATTACTAGGAAGACGTAAATTGTTAGGTCCCTTCACAAAATTTCTGTTTATTAAATACAAGCATTATCTGTAACAGCTCACCATAGCCATCCAAGAAGCAATGAAATGAGCTTTAATTGTCAAGAACAAATGTCAAAGACAAAAGTCAAGACCATCTTAACTGGTGTCAGAAGTGAATTTGTATGTTCCTCACCTAATCCAAATTTAATGCCTTTAAGACAACTTCTTTCAGTTTATTTATTTCAAGAAGGTGTTAATATGTTTTTTTAACTTCTAAAAGCAGAGAACACTGGAAGAAGAGATAACAGAGACAAGCAATGAAAATTTTAGCTACTGTATTAGGAGATACAGTAAGCCCAAGAAACGTTTCTTCCTCATCCACACAGAGGTAACAAAAGGCACCTAAGTGATGGCTCTCTGTGGCTCCAGCCAGCAGGATGAGAATGAGCAGATCCTGCCCCCACAGAGCCAAGAAGAGACAAGGAGGGACAGGAATCTCCTCTGCATGCTGTGATGCCTTGGCTTCTAGCTTTTATATTTTTTAGATTCTCTGCTGCTTGGTGTGTAACTCTGAAACTTCATATTAAGTCAGTTCTCTTCACAGGGTAATTAGACAAAACAATCCCTTCCCAGCTTAAGAACAAAGGACAACCTGTACCCAAAAAGCACAAACAATGGCTAAGGGAAGGGGGCAAGCCAGGGGGCTGAGACTTCATGGCCTAGGGCTATGGTTGGACAACTGACCCAAATATGCAGATGAACCAAAACTTGTAAAAGTGTAAAAACTCATGACCAGGATCCATCTTGGATCTGACTTGGGTGTAGGCCCAGCCGGTGTACCTTGCACTGCCCAAGGTGTATCCTTTCAATAAATACCTGTTTTATTCCTTTGGCTCTGCCTATTCTCTGTTCCAGGTCAGCCTTTCCAGGCATCACTGTGCCTTGGCAGCCCCTGCACTGCTGACCCACAAGTCCAGTCCAGCACAGAGCTGAGCCAGATCTGTGGTGCTGGGACTTGGCTGCAGCGATGCCACCACTCCCAAGGAAAAGCTGACTTGCTCAGGTGCTGGAATCTCAACTTTTCTGAACAGCCAGCCGAGTTCCTACAGTCTGGGTCATGCTTCAAACATCTTCCAGTGCTGTGAAGGTCTCCTCTGAGCTGAGAACACAATCTGTGCTGCCAAAGCCATGAATGCAGAGAAGCTCAGCTTCAGTAGGACACACAGGACTGCACCCACAGATATGAGCCCAGAATTCTCTTCCAGGCACAAAGGCTCTGCCCTTTAAAAGCCAATTTCCAAAGTTCCTCTGGAAATTAGTTGTGAGGAACTACCTTCCACTAAGTATACTCTCTGAAAGGGGAAATATAAAAGCACTTTTTCCCTCAGAAGTTTGCCCTCACTGCTGCCTAGAGAATTCAGATGAAGAGAGCCTCAGTCTCTACATCAGTACTGACAGACTCTTCATAAATGCACAGACCTAATCATATGGCTATACCCGAGCTTCTACCAAAAGGGCTTATTTAAAAACTTTTTTGTTTTTTGGAAGAGAAGACTCATAGGCTCACAGAACAAGGGACTTCAGCACCAGTTGCTTCATCGGCCATAACACGGACTGCCTTGTATAATTTATAATATTGCAACAAGCAATGTCACTGTAATTTTTATTAAAATGTATAGAAATTATTTCAATACTTCCTAGAGGCCAAAGGAATTAGAAGAGTCGATCTAACATTAGTATGCTGCTTCTCATTTCCACCTAGAAACAATTTATTTCAAATAGCTGCATTCTAGCCAGGATAAGATGGGGTAGCTTGGGTACAAAACTTGTTCTGCATCAGTGGCAAAATATTAGCAGCAAGAGCGAGAGCGAGAGAGATATGCATTGCCCGAGAGAGATATGCATTGCCCGTTCCTTAAACAAACTTCATAATGGGCCTTTGCTGGTGCTGAGGGACTCCTAGTGGGCACCAACGAGTTCACTGGTAACAACTGATAAGAGTTTCTCACAGTGACAATGGCTCCTTCTATCACCCAGCATTTTTACCAAGCTTTTCTGGTCATATATTTTATTACACCACCTCATACTGAATTTACATTAGAATGACTCATTCTGGGGCAAAAAAGGTTGCCTGCTAGAAAACTTGATAGTCCTTGTTTACATATTGTATTATTTCAATAATATTCTCAAGTACCTACTTGGCCAGCTGGATCAGCAGTTCAATCAAGCTTCCCTAAGATTTTTGGTCCAAAATAAATAAAAACAAACCATACTTCAAAAAAATTATATTTCAAGTATTTCCATACACTACCTGGATATATCATAATAGCTACTCTTTATCATTTCCCAACCAAATATGTAGATTCAGCTCTGTGCTTTAATCAAACTTTAAACTGAAATACAACAGCCTCTCATCCAATTCAGTAAAAATATGTGATAGCTAAAGGAATTTTCATTTTATTCATAAAACTGAAAAGCTTCAAAACTTTAAAACACAGTAGTCAGGACTATCTCTCCAGGTTCTAAAGGTGTAAGATAAATAAAAATTTAAGCCCCCACAGGAGACAAAAACCTTTTCTTCTCTTCAGAATCAGAGAGTATATAAAGTTCTGTTTTGCTGGAACTCAAGCGGCTACATTTAATCTGGAATGAACCACTGGACTTGGCAAAGACAAGAAAGACACATTTCATTTTTCCTCTTCCAAGTTTTTACCATTCTTGATCAATTAAGTTTTCCCACAGCAGAGTAAGAAAACAAGTTGTTTCCCTTAAGCTGGTAAGAATTACAGAAAGAAAATCCCGCAAACATTGGGATATCTCTCCCGTATGCATATTTTGATGTCTTTACCCCATGACACTAAAAGATACATAAGCAACAAGCTTCATTATCAAGCTCAGATAAGCCAATAACATTAAGCCCAACTTCTCAAAGCAGCAGTTTTGTGTTACCCAGCTCACATCCTCTATTTCTGGAAGTCAAGCTTCACTTGCACCACACCTCTCTCATTTCACAGTGAGGATGTGCCAGGCATGATCTGCTGTGACATGTCAAGTTCTACAAAAAACGTGGAAAACCCCAGACCTCACAAAGCCAACACAAGAACACAACACTGCTTTCACCATTCCTGAAGGGAAACTCCACCTGGTTTTCCCCTGACAGCCCTAAGCACCAGCAGCTGTATCAGTTCCCTCATCAAATCTCAGTAACACAACCCCCCATAAGGAATTGAGGATTTACATGACTAAAATGGGCAATAAATCCAAGCACCTGGGCTTATAAAAGCCATCAGAATCCAATCACATGTTCTGTGATTCTAAAAGCTAAAAAACATTAAATGGGCAGGAGTTTCACTCCAAGCAGAAATTCATACTCCTGCAGTTCTCTTTCCTGGAGGTGTGTGCAAAAACTGTGCCACAATGAAAAGCAGCTGCAGCCTAATGTGCCTTAGCTGGAGGTGACTGATCCCAAGGCTCATCAAGGGCACTGCCAGAAATACAGAAAAATATAGAATAAATATGGAAAATCTTTCATTTTGGGTAGAAAAGGTAAATTTTCTATACTAGCATACTAAAAGTCCAACACAATATTTAATTAATATTAAATTAATATTTTAATTTCATTATTTCAATATTTGGCAAGGCTCACACCAGAAGGAACCTCAAAGCAACAACCTGCAACTACCATTTTAGATTTTCCTCAAAATAACAGTTATCTTCAACAAAAATTTATAATGGTTTTAATACTCAGTGTGTTTTTTGTCTTCTTTCTTCAGGGCAGGTGGAAGCAGTAGGAAACACTAACAGCATGGACACTGACTATTCCGCAGCATATTTAGGGGAGATTACATGTTCAGAAGCCCTAAAGTACTGCATCCAAGACATCATTCACATCTGCAGTGAGATGTGAGGAAAACTTGCTGATACAAGTGGTTGACAGTTTTATGGAAAATAAGTATTCTTCCTTCATTTCCTAAGGGTTACCACTAACACTTGCTAAAACTGAAAGCTTTCTTTACAGTTTTTAGAGACTATCTAGCTACTAATCCTTTACAGCTGGTACACTTTGCTAAAGGTTGGGTTCTGAAACATAACTCTGACTTCCCTGAACAGATCTGTAGACAGTAACTGTAACTACGACCTGTCAGAAGGAAATACTTTTGCAGCAATCTTAGGATTGCTAATAGACATAGATGGTTATGCCTGAAGAACAGTAGTAGCAAACTTGTGGTTAAACTTCATCTTTGATTTTTCCTCCACCCATTAATTCAACATCACCTAAACACAAGAGGCTTCAGACAACATCTGTTAACAGCCTCACACACCATTTCCTGAAAGGGCAAATGGATGGAATCAGGATTTTGCAGGGGTATATAGCGTCCAACAAAGATTTTACTCATTAACTTGTCTACAGACTCTACCTACTCGTGCCTCAGACATGTACTGTTAAACAACTTTAACAGTTTTACCTCTATAGAACGAGTTCTTAGTGTTTCAAACTTTCAAAGTGTTGCCACCTAATTTAAATGACCTTAGTTTGCATAAAGTTCTGGAATCACTTGCTGTGGGAGCTGGCAGGTTTAGGTGATATCAGCTCTTACTGAGGGAACAAGAGATCTTCAGGCTGGGGGTCATGGAATGAAATATTACATGTGCTGTGGAAGGATACTGTTAACACACACCAATGAAAAAGACCTTCAACAAAACAATCTTATTGTCAATTTTATGTGCTAAGTAGTTTAAACCTTATTATTCCTCTTACAGGCAGCTGAAGCCAGGGTACAGGTAATTTTCTTGACCGGCAGTTTAATCAGACTATAGCTGTAGATCAAAGCCACAGAAACAAGTAATTCATCACCAGTAAAAAAAGCAAAACAAAAACCCTACACTTCTGCAAGCAGATATTAAAGTAAAGCAATCACCACCTGAATACAAACCCCCTCCACAGGGAATCCTGCTCTATTCCTTTTGTGCTCTTAGGGCAGCTGAGAAGGATGTTGAGAAATGGGGACACAGAACACTGTTTTTCTTAATCCCATCTTCCCTCCTTCTCCTCTAGTAGAAGCAAGTCATAATAATCATCCTCAAAACACAACTACTAAAAGCAGCTCCTTCCAAATCTGATCAGAGATGACAATCCTCCTCCTTGGATAAGGGTAGAAGTACCCTTACCGTCAGCTTCATTCAAACTCATTTTCTTCCTCCAGTTTCATGGAAGTCAGTTTCTTTGTCCCAAGATTTCAAAATGATGTGCCCCAAAGGTAAAACCACTCCTAAGGGAAGTTAATGTGTTTTTAATATCTGATTTAATCTACAGAGAGGGAAATACAAATCTACACTGCTCAGGCTTCTGGCATTCCACTGCCTCCACTGGACTTCCTGCTCTCCCTCTCCTTACAACCTGGAGTCAGAATGGGAGCTAAACACCTCAGAAATGGGGTCCAGCCATTCAGGATCAGCAATACGCCTGGATCTGTTCCATAGAACTCCAAAATTTGAACCAGGAGACTAACCTGAAAACTATATATCCAACAACCTGTAGTTTCCAATTCAAGCAAAAATTGCTGGCAATAAATATAGTGCTAGGACTAGCTCAGGAAAGCTCAGCTGCATTTTCACAGTAATTTTTAAAAAATACTATGCTGTTATTTAACCTGTCATCTTGACCTACTAGTTATGTGGAATTTTACTAAAGACAGCAGGGATAAAAATAACTTCGAAATGGATGCTGCCCAACAAGGGCACAAACACTTCAGTCACCTTTACCTTCTAGGATCTGACAGTATAGCTCCATAGGTAACCCTGACACTATTTTCAGTATTGAAAAATTCTGGTTTAGTAACAGTAATAAGAATTGATTAGCTATAAAAAAGGCATGCTCAGGAAATTATAAATGGATACTTAATATGTGTGGTGATTCAAGACATTGATATATTTTCATATGTTAAGGAATACCTTCAAAAGAAAATGTCTAATAGTAAACAGTAAAAAAGTAACAATTTTATGGAATACCCTGGCACATCGACACAGTACTGCATTTACTGCACTGGCTGACAATATGTCAGCCTTGCAGCTGACCTGAGAACAAGTGAAAGTCAAAATATTTAAGATCAAATATATAAATTCATCTGTATATCTACTCCAATCTTTTTACCATCCTTTGGACAAGCAGATTTTTCAAAACTAAGGCAATCTTAAAGGTACAAGTGCACAAAAACTTCAAGATTGACCTCCAATCCTCTCAGCCATTGACAGCCCTCTCCCTTAAAGGAAGATAGACACCAAAACATAAAGAGGAATGGTCATGGAAGGGCAGTAGCTTGGGCCCTGTTGAGATTCTTAAATGGAACCAAACAAACATAAAAGGAGAGAGTTGACCAGAAGGGTGGATTTTAAGTTCAACAGTAATAGGGGAACAGCATCTCTGGCACATCAGGAAGCACTTTCTTAACAAGACAGGAAGTACCCCTTGCAAGAGATAAAGTCAGTAATGGTGAATCCCCTCTTTGGGAATCAATAGAGTACTGGGCCCAGAGAAAAACTGATGAAAAGGATTGTGAATATAATAACGAAACCAGATTCTTCCTATGTGATGATACAGGTAAGAATCCTTATGCTTAAATCCTTGAGATATCCAAATTTTGGGAAAATATGAACCAACAAAGTAACTACTATTGGAGAGCACCAAATGGCCTATTTTGGATAAGTGGGAAGAGAACTCCCTCCCCCAGTGAAAAGGGAGCTGTACTCTGGGAATTATACATCCTGGACCTTTCCTCTTATCTGGGAAGGATGGGGATGATTTAGGGGTACTGGTTTATGAGGATTTAAAAAGAGATAAAAGGGAAGTAATTGAAGGATCTCAAAAATGGGGAAATGAGGAATGGCCTCCTGAACGAATATTGGAAATGTACAGGCCAGCCACAGGGGCACAAGATGGAAAGTAGGAAAGTAGGGGATATTGAACTCTGATCTAGATGCTAAATCAAATCATAAGACTCCAAGCACTTGTAGAAATAGTAACTAAAAAAACTGGTTTAGCATTGGAATTAATACCTAACCAACAAAGACAAACAATCCACTGCATATCAGAACAGTCTGTCCTTGGACTGCCTATTAGCAGAGGAAGGCAGTGCCTATGGGAAGTTTAATACATCTGACTGTTGTTTGAAAATAGATGACAACTGGAAGGCTGTCCTGGATATCGCCAAAAATATCAGGAAAATTTCCCATGTCCCAGTCCAAAAATGGAAATCAATACTAAAAGCCAGCTGGTGGGACAACTTACTGAGTATGGAGTGGTGGAGAAAGCTAGGCTTCCACCTCATGTGTGCAGTGGCAGGATTATTTTTTCTTCCTTGTATAATTTCCTGTTTCATTCAGCTAGTCCCAAGTGTAATTCAGGGTATGCCGATAGTGGCAACGCCTAAGGACCAAAAATTGGCTATACCCGAAACGACACAAAGAGTAATGGTGCTGAAGAAGCAGAACAAACTAGAGGACTCCTTCAAAGAAGCCAAATTGATCTATGAAAAGCATAAGTAGATCCCCAAAGGAATCGAAATTGTCACTCAAGCCAAATAACTTATAAAAATGGAAAAGAAGGGACTGTAATAAATGGATAGTGTGATGTCAGCTCTTGCAAATGCCCAATGTATGTTATTATGTTTAAAAAGTTCTGTTAAAATCTGGTGGGTTTTTTATATAAGTTTTGTAATATTGAAAATTGATCTCCAGCCATTGGGAAAGTCAAAACAAGAAGGACTGCACAGACTCCAAGAGGCAGGATGAAGGAGCTGGGTGGGAAGAGTGACATCTGCACGAGCGTGGGGAGGGTTGGCCTGTCAGTAGCACATGCAAGGATTACTATGGGTGTGGGCAGTGTGCCTCTGGGTGCAGCTAAGCACCCATCACTTTTTCCTTATTCAGTCCCTTGTTGTGGTTCAATAAACCTTTTAAAATTTTAAGAAGTGAGGTGTCATTTCTCACACCTTTTTTTTTTTTTTTCATTCAAACCCTGATGAGAACGTACCCTATCAGGTCTCAGTGGTGATAAATGTATAGTAACACCAGCAGTAATTTGCTATATTACAGTTCCTGACTTGGTAAAACCACTTGTTTTAAGAGGCTGGAAACTGCAGACAACAGATGTTTGAACAAGTGAACATTACTTCTTTTAACAGCTTTTGCACTAGGAAAACCATTTCCAGAATTACAGAAAATGCAGATATATGAGCATTGAGATCAATTTCAGATGGGTATCATCAAATCAGTTTCAGAACATTCTGCTCTTCAAGTCAGTCCTGCAGAAGCCCGATCAGGTCAGGCAGCAGATAACCAGCCCTCCCTGGACACTGCATGGGATCTCCCAGACAAGCGTAGAGAATCCAATTCAAAGGAAGGAAATTCCAGTCAGTTCAGTGCCACAATGCAATGCAGACAAAATGTGCCTTCTCACCTGCCCACAGAGCTGGAGAGCAGTGACACACATGTCCCTCTGGAAAGGCCACTCCACTTTGCATGAAGAGGGCAACAACTGCAGCATTTAAATTCTGACTTTTAGCTCTACAGGTTTCCTGCTGCCTCCAACCTCCACAAACAGCTTGGGATATAAAACTCAGATCTCTTACTCATTTTTGGTGTTCCCTACAGAACCCCTCACTCTCAATCCCTGCCTCAGATTACTACCCCTTGCACAGTGGCAAATGCTGACCTTTCTGCTCAGTAAGGGTAGAATGACTCCAACACAGAGGAAATGATCATTTAACAGGAGTCAGTTACTGGGAACTTGAGATACTGTCTTCATTGCTAAGCAGCAGATGGGTAAAGAGCACATCCATTAGACGGTACCATCAGAGGTGGCAGAAATAAAGCACAAGTAATCCCTCATGCTGTGTTTGTAGCAAGTTAGCTATGACAGATAAAGTGAAGTTCATAATTTTCAACATGTGCTCTCCAAGTCCTAATATTAAGATCTATGCCTAGATAGTCAAGGCCTTGCAAAACATAAGCCTTAAAGCAAAATTATTGATATTTAAATATTGTGGTCATTCTGTAACTGTAAACTGTTTTTTGCCAATCCCATTAATTTTATAAACTTCCAATCACATCAACATCACACAAAACACACATCTGTGCCAAATATGACATATTCAAAAGTTTTAAACAGCTTTTCATTATTAAGAGGTTTGAAAGGACACCACATGGTACAGACAAGCCTTGACAAAAACACTCAGATTACATCTGGGTATGATCCTAATTGCAAGCTGCATCTTAGAAATTATTTTCAATTCTCCATCTTGAAATTACATGCAAACCATACTCTGAAAGCACAGTAACGGCAGAAGGCTGAACACCAGTCAGGGAGAATTATATCCTCCATTTATGATAATTAAATGGGTACTCGGTACATCACTGCCAGTCATTTACAGGTCTCATTAGCTGCTCCCCATTCTCTATCAGAAACACACAAGCAATGCTGTTCTGAGATAAACTTACTTTCCAACTAGAGAATATTCAAATATTTTCTGGCTTAGAAACACACGACTCAACTGCAGTACTCTGTTGTTAGTTCTCCTAAGTACCACAGTGGCTCATCCAGAAGGGCTGTTGGCTACAATACCCAAGTCCATCACCAAAACACATGTACTCCTGGGAATATGGGAAGTCACTCTGTTCTGTGTTCAGCTGAAGGAGAAACCTCTGACCAATCCAACCAGCTCAGATAAGCAAACGTTATCAGTACAGAAGATGGGAAGCAGATGGATACACTGCTACAAGAACTGTCCTCTCCAGGAAAGGTGTAGCTTGAAGTTTATGAGGCCCATCAAACACCAACAGGTCTGGAGGAAATCCAACCTGGTTGAAGAGATGCAGCTCCCTGGCCCAAGTCCAGCTGACCTGTGTAGCTCTACTCCAGCAGGCCCAAACTGCCTCCGAAGAGATCTGCTGCCACCATTGCCCCACTGAGCGCTCTCAGGTACTCCCAGTTAACCAGTAACCTCCTTTCCTGTTTTGAAAACTAATGGATTGGTTAGGAGGAAGCATCTGAGCACATTTATAACTCCCAAGGTTAAATCTACTTGTGAGGACTAAATATTTTTATTAAAACAAAACAAATAAAAAAAAAATAAAATTTAAATTTCAAGACCTAAAGACAGAGTCCTTTCTAGTTCTGTGTCAGAAAAGTTCACATGATGTTCAGCTGACTACAAATCAGTATTTGCTTTGTGAATCATATATGGAAAAACGTGGCAGACCTTTACTAAACATAAACTGTAAAAAAGAATAATGTGAATGCAATTTTCCAGACCGCAGTCTCCCCTTCAGCAGTCAGACCAGAGCTCACTATCTTCTGCAAAGGCTGAGGGGAAGGCTCCATAGCAATGGATTAACACACCCCACCTGAAGATCAAATCATAGGCCTAGAAACACCCTCAAAAGGTTATACAGCCCATTCCATCACCCTGATGTTATTTCTGACAAACATTTAGTTGCTTGTTTTTGAAGGCCTATCAAGTCACCTCCATAGCCCAAAGCAACACCCCAGACACTGCCAAACCATTCCCACATGGCATTACCTCTTGCCTTCAGGAACTGCTGTGTGCCCTGGGTTCACCTATTCTGGCTCCTGCCTCCCACCAAATCCTGTAGCAAAAATCACCAGCCTTGCTCAATTCACTGCTACTTTTGAAACATGGGGAAGGGCTGTGACTGTCCTCACTCAGAGAAGACATTTTCTGAATCTTTGAGGCATATTAAGCAAGAAGAGACAATGCCATCAAAAGATTTGACACGTGACTACACAGTCACTAATTATTAACTCAGTATTTGTGTGTTACTCGGGCTGCCCCTGCATTCCACTTTGCAATCAACTATAGATTTGATTTCATAGTCACTTGTTTTGTGTAGTATACCAGCATGTCCAAAAGAATTCTGAAAACAGAATAATTTTGGCACTGTGCGTCCGCATTTGATAATAAAGCAGGAAAACCAGGTGAATCATGCTGCTTTAATACCAAGATCTGAAATCTGTATGTTCAACAGCATTTCCCATTATACACAAAAAACTTCCTGCATCTGAGTCCTTAAAGGCCCAAAGGCCTCATGTCTTTTGGATCTGTCCTTCCGGAAGACAAAATATTCTTGACCCACATCACCTAATGCCCCAGCACAGCAGTTCGCAAAGAATTATTTCAGGAATTAACAGAATCAGTTATGCAGGACAGAAGATATATTTTTGTAACCATCTTTAATCAAAGAGTACAGAATTTTAACTGATCTTGAATGAGTATCCCCAAATTCTTACCACGTAACATAATGCTACAGGCAGACACAGGACTTTTTTTAGTGCTGACTTCTGACTGGTCACCTATGATGGAAGCAACCAAAATAGTCTGTACTTGCACAAGCAGCATCAGCAAGCACTTGAGATCTTCATTAGAAACACACTGGAAATATTCTTCTGGGTACTTTCAAGCATTAGATATTATTTTAGTCTTTGATATCAAAACCAGAAAACAAGTACTTCAGCTGGAGTCAGAGCAAGCCACAACTCCCTACAGATGTCTTCGCCCCAAGCTCCATATCTCCTGCCATTTACCTCAAAACAAAATAAATCTCTAAATTAAATAGTCATGGTATGTTCAAGTTGGGTGGAAAACCTGCCAGATGTTCATGCCCTGGCATAATCTATGTGACAAGATCATAAATTAAGGCCTGCTGTAATAATCCAAATGCATGTTACCAATGCATATTAAGGATTTTACCACTTCTTTTCTAGTTAAAGATTTCATGTATATGTTCAACATTACATCTATCAATGGTATTAGAACAAACTGAAACACCTTCTAGATTTTTACTGCAAGTTTACTCCGTATATTTTAATAACTTAATTTACAATCATTAACCAATACAGAAATTTTTCTTGAAATAGAAATAATATTTCCTTTACTAGTAACTGAAGCAGCATGCTTGAGCTCTAAGAGCTGCTACAGTTTTCATATTTTTATACACTTTTGTTGGGTCTGGGTCTTTCTTTAATACTTATAAATGTGGTTTAAATCCTTTGAACACTATTCTTACCAACAGATTGGCTTTTTCCAGGGAGTATCTGGATGGATCAAGTCTCTCTGCTCAGAAGTTTGGCCATGGCATTGTCACTGATATGTATTTACACTACTTCAAGACAGACAACTTCAACAGCGAGAAGACTTGTCCCATTCTTCCTTCTCCATAGGTATAGAGGATTAGCACTCCTTAGCAACATTTTTTTAATAGAGGATTTTCATTTTCAGTTATTATTAGGCTAGTTTGGAAAATCTGCCCTAAAGATCCCTCATAACAGCTCAAGTGTACCTTGAATTAAGAGCAGGAATGCCCAAAGGCCCAAAACCAGTACTGTCTGCAGAAGGAACCAAAGCTGTCAAAGGTTGTTTGGGTTAAAAAAAGATTATCACACAGTCACAGCTGTTTGACACATAGCAATACCCACATGCTTTCTTCATATCACGGCGAGACCAACACAGGACATGGCAAATCAAATACCAGGAGAATTTCACTGCAACAGTCAGTAGAACAATTTACAAGATTATCATAAAACAAAGGGAGAAAATGGTCTGCCCAACAGATTGATCAAAAATTCATTTACTCTTCACACGTAGGGAAGTTAAGATGTGGTAAGTAACAGCACACACTATGGGGGTCCAGGGGGCCCAAAACAGGCAGGCTCCAGACAAACTGCCCTTTGCTGTAACCTGACCAAACAGGAACAACTCTCAAGGCCTCATTAAATCAAGGCACCATGAAATACCAAAGTCTGAAATAAAGATGCTTAGTGCCCAAAAGATCTGTTTTTCTGTTTTCCAAACAAAAAAGTGGTTTCCTTTAATTAGTTCAAGAAATGTTCTCCACACTATTTTGGCAGAATCAGTCTTAAAGGTACCACACTCAGAATTAATTTCTCATTTTCTAACAGCTAGAGAGTAGCTCTCACGTAATTCAGCTGTATGATAAGCAGGGCCCACACACTCAAAACAGACAATGCTTCAGAGGAGAGGAGGGGGAGAAATAAAATAAAAATCAGCTTTATCCATACCACCATTTAGACAAAGGAGAAAACTATTCAATCAGGCTGAGCACTAGAAGATACTTTCAGCACCCAAACCAATGAAATAAAAAGATGAGAAATAGACTGCTGATGTATTCAGGACATTGTAAGTACTTTCAGAAATATTATCTGTCTTTTCCCTGAAGATGGAAGAGAATATTAATTCTAGCAGGACTCCTAAGTACCTCAAGGGTATCTCTGATTTGAGTCCCATCAGTGAAATTCAGTCTGTCACCCACAGATCTGTAACAATCCCAAGAGATTCAGAGACTCCTCATCCTTCTGGTTCCTTATGATAATCCCTTGAGTGTAGAAGCCAGTGTGAATAATCCAAGAGACTGGAATACAGAAAGAAGAGAAAGCAGACCTAATGTAACTCAAAAAAGTTTATTCCATCTCAGCTCACAGGATCACACTGATCTAAACAAGTACCTGCTGATTTAACTCAGAGGAATTTAACTACTCAGCTTCAGAACACTGTTTAAGCCATTTCCCCCTCATTTGGTCATCTGGGAAGTCCCCAAGTTTACAATGAAAAATTTGTCTTAAATTCAAATGGGAAGAGCACAGTGGGCAGACAAGTCTAGAAACATGGCCCAAAGGCAGGAATTGGAGCAGGGCTGCACAAGTGGCAGCTGGTGATGACTCCAGTACAGCTGTAATGCTTCCAGCAACACCTTGTCCAGTGCAACAACTCAAGTTCTCAGCAGACACACACAGACAAAGCCACCACCCCCCACCCTGTATGGAATCATAAGAAACGATGATCCAGAGTCCTCATGTCACTTCACAACAAACAATCTGTTATTCCTCTGTTCTTACAGCAGTAAGATATCCCTCCCTGAGCAGAGGAAAACCTATGTTTTCCCAAACACCCCTGAAATCTATGACCTCCCTCATAATACATTAAAAAGAACAGAATCAAAGTGTGCATCTGTGCTAATGATTTTAAGGAAAAAATCTGTGGGTTTATTCCCCTCCTGTCTGACAGCAGCTGTGCAGTTTTCCAGTAAGATGAGGACAATCCCCAAGTTCAAAGTAATGAAAGCAACAACTAGTGTCCTCCCACATATATTCCTAACAAATTATAGCTGCATTCTTTAACTGCTCTTCTACCAGCCCACTGCTGTGAGTGAATCTCTGCTACTGTTGTGAAGATCTAACAGCAGTGATGAAGAACCCTTAAACCTCTACAATCCCCAGCAGCTCCTCATCCAACAAAATCAGATCCTATAGCAAATTATCCTCTCTTATCCCCAGCCACTATGCACCTGAACTGCAATTATTCTTCTATATTCATTTTTGCTGGCTGAGCAGGGCAGGGAAGATGCCAAGGCATTTATCCATCAAGTCACTGTCTTCTCCCATCAATCCAACCTTTCTCTCTCCAATAGGAAGCATTAAGACATCTGAAAATGCCCACAACAGCCCACGTGGCAAACTAAAAAAAAAGCAGGGCAGCTTCAGTTTCCAGATAGATCGATTTAAACAGAGCTTTAAGTTGCTTAACATAAAAGTTTGTGATACAATTCAGTGCCCAGATCAGCTTATTTAGAGGCCAAAATCATCTCCCTGGACCAAGCTATGGTTACTTGTTGTGACTTCTTAGGATAGAAGAAACAGATTTTATAAGTAGCCAGAATATCACAGTATACTTTTCACTGAATACTTAAATAAAACAGCTAATTCACCAAGAAAATGTACCTTCTTACCATGCACTGAAATGAAGAAACTGAGGAAAAAAAAAACCCCAATCCCCTAAACTCAGGGACAGGGACAGCCTTCTCAAAATGCTTTGGTGCACTCCCTCACTACCACTTCAGACAAGTGTCACCTGGTTTTACTGCCACAACAGAACTTTCTCTTTTCCAATAAAGATCAAACTACATAGGAATATGCAGGTTAGAACAAGAACTAATTGCTACAGGAATCATCCTTGCCATAATAAATAAATAAATAAATAAATACAGCTGTAACCTTACTTACACTAACCTGCACTTCTAGGTCACTAGAACGCTGCTGTACAAGTAACCTCCTAGCAGAGCACAGAAAGTGCAGTAACAGCATACACTGTGTTCTGCAGCAAGGGGAGACTCTCAGTCCAGACTGGAAAGAGGGGTACAGTTTGTTGACAGTGATACCAGGATGATATTCTATATAAAGTTACAGCCATATTTTAGGAAACAGGACACTATTTAATAGGGTTCTGGGTCAATGAGCACTTTAATGGTAAAGAGCACCCCAAGCAGCAGTCCCACCCTGCTCTTAACCATTAGTGCTTCAATCCTGTTGCACACAACTTCACCCTTTTCATCAGCACATCTGCAGTAACACAATGAATGGGATGAGGAAACCAAGTCAGACCAAACCCCATGGGTAAAAAACAAAAACTAAAGCAGTTTTAACCTAGTGTGGTTCCCCAGTTCAGCTTACTTTAGACTTGGCCATAAACTTATGCCATCACATCAGGGCTGAGGGTGAGGGAGAGTGAGAAACTTCTGTCAAGAGCTGTTCAAGTTTAAAACCCACCATTGGTCTATATGGCCAAGCTTTTGCCAAGTGCTAAGCAAGTCATGTTCTCTGGTTACTGCAGCCCTCTTCTCTCTGGCACATATTCACCTTCCTGCCAGTCCCTCCAGCAGGAAAATATGCCCAGCACATACTAACCTGCACAGGCACTCCCATCCCTGCTGTCACCCCCCTAGGGAGCAGCATGCCCAAATCCCAGCACAGAAATGAGCACACTACAGCTGAGGGGAAGTTCTGGAAGTGCTGCTTTTCCCCAGTTGGACTCTGACTGCACACTCATTTGGATCACCCAGACATGATCACCTAACCAGCTTTCACAAAATTATAATGGCGGCAACCAAGTTCAGCACACTTGAACAAGCCTTGTTTCCTTAGGAATCTAGGTTTGAAAAACAAAAAATTATCACAAGTTTGATAGTGACTTTAGCACAAGTTGTCCCTGGGTGGCAGGAGGATGCTCAATAATTCGGATGTCCATGATAGGAAAAAGGGAACAAGTAATTGCTGTCCAGACACCTGAGGAGTATAGTGTGTATCTTGGGGCTCTCAGCAAGACGTTTTTCCTTCAGCAGAAAGCTCAGTGGGGAATTGTTTGACTCTTTTTTGATTGTGATTCTTTTTACTTCATAGGTCACCACAAAAAGCTCGTTGATCCTAAGTAAATAACAGCCATCATCAATCTTTGCCTTTTAAAATCATTACTCTCACCCTCAAAGAAGAATACGAAGTGTTGCTTATATTAAATATTGGCAGAAATTCTAGTTATCAAATGGTGGAGTCATCTTGTATAGAGAAAAAATAAAAAGAGACAAAACTAGAAGAGAGACTTTATGTTCCCCCAAAGAAAACATCATGCTATGAGGTGTCTCCTGGAAGGCCAAAGCAGGGCCCACTACATCTCCCCTAGTTAAAATTCAAGAGTAAACACTGTATGAAAGCAGCATTAATCATTACAGAAAACAAAAAGCTGGAGGGAATACTTTCCAAGACTGACTTGGTCTTGTTCAGATACCAAGACAAATCAAGAAAGCTGTAGAACAAATGAAGCAAGGCCTCCAGAGCAGTCAGGGCTGGAGCACCTGCATTTGGAGAAGAGGCTGTGGGAGGCAGGGAAGGCTCCAGGGCACCCACAATTGTCACATGCCTGCAGGGAGGGGATTGAGAAGATGGATCCAGGCTCTCCATGTGGTGGGAGGACAAGAGACAATGGGCATAAGTTAAAACAGGAGAGGACTGGATGTACAGAAAATCTTTTCCACCACGAGGACATCCAAGCTGTCCCAAAAGGCTGGCTGTCTCCAGCCCTGGAGGTTTTCAAGCCCTAGGCACTTGCTCTGACCCCACAGCTGTGTCTGCTGTGAGCAGGAGGCTGGACAGGAGCCTCCTGAGGCCTTTCCTCCTGCCTTGTGGTCCTGCCAACTCCAGGAAGCCCACTGCAGGGACACAAGGGTCTCTATTAAGAGTTACTTTTACTAACCTTTTCCTTCATATACTCTCAAGATAATTAAATTACTGACTTAGTCTTGCTGAGGCTCATTCAAACAGTATTCTGGTTGGTGCCTTTCCAGCACAAACAAGCATCACTTCTACATCATCCGGACTAGGAATCAGTACCAGAACATGCTCACACACAGACTGCAATTACCTCTGCTCTACCCTCATCCTTTAATAGTGAAGGAACACTGCAAGAGATGTGTCATGGGCCAGCAGACAGCAAAGGAGCAACCAGGAAGAGACAGCAGATGCAGAAGCTAATGGAGCTACTGATGAGTCTTCAAAAAGAGACCCACAATTTGAATTATTAAAGCAGTCAAACCCTTAATGAAGTTGGTTATAGCCCCATCATATGGCTACAGGAAACTATCTACTGGTTCACCAGCACTGGAATTTCTAAGCAGCGTTTCAAGCCCTGTAATTCAAGCACTTTTTATTCTACATTTGTGCTTGTGCTAAAAGCCACAGCTTACCAGGGCAATGCCACATTTTACTGGTAACTGAGCTCACATCTTTTTGAAATACAATTAAGACAGTCATATATCAAACTGCTAAGCTTCTGAATCCTAGTTAACTCCATTTTGAACATGAACATACAAAACTGGCATTGAAGATCATTTCTCTAATGTGAACAAACATGGACTAAAGCTCAACACTGGCTTATAAAATGGATGTGCTTTAAAGTTTCTGTGCTATTGTGTCAGAAATCCTATCAGTGATATTTTGCTTAAAAGTGACTTCTTTTATATCTAGCAGGATACATGAAATGTCTACTTTAAGACAAGAGCCCCGTGAGATTAATTTGATTTATGGGGAGTACCTGTAGATTCTTCAAGCAACACAAATAGCATGGATACAAATTTTCAGCCAGACGCAATGAACAGATTCACCTGAACAGAGAGACTTGAACAGTGTCCCTGTTTCCTAAAACATCTTTTAGGTTCTTATCTTCTAAAAGAACCTTCAGAAAGGTCTACTCACCTTACCAGATGCACTGCAAATCTTTGAGAAGTGACTCAAACAATGATTCCAGAGAATATGTAAGAAACTAGATTGGAGAGAATACACTCCAATACTCTTGACAGGTGACTTTGAAGAGGATAAGACTGGGAAATCAGAAATCCCAAAAATCTATTGCAACATAGGAAGATGACTTAAAAACAGACTCTCCTGTAACTTTTCAGACTCAGTACATGAAGCCTGACCTTATTCACTCTTCCTGGAAGACTTCTGAAGGACGCTCATGTGTTCCTCAGTTCTCACAGGTTGATTGAAGGCGCACAGTCCTTCAAGGACAGCATTTTAAAATAGCTGATTCATACACATATAGAAAGCAAGAACCTAGAAGTTGAAGAGTTAAGGTAGTCCAGCTAAAAGTCCCTTCTTCCCTCCTCATCTTTTCAGCAGCTCGATTCTTGCAGAGTCATTATTTCACTAGATATTCAACCATTACATGTTCACCTTAGAAATCTGTCTCACTTCTGTCTAAAATTCAAATACACAGAAAAATGATTTCTCACACAAACTTTTCTGTCCCTCCTTAGTGATAAGACAATGAAGACAACAGAGACTAATTGCCTCATGTCTTCATTTGGCACAACGTTTTGTTAAGCTGCCCTCTCACATTGTTAGACTTTGGTCTATTCCTTCTTCACTGTAGTCAGATTGAGCCTGTCCTGCCACAGTAAAAAGGAGGATGCCTTCCTCCTTAAAACAGAGGACTAACAGAACTGGCTCCGAGAGTCTGAGGCTTAATTCCCAGTTCCCTTTATAAGCTTGGGCTGCCATAATCTGCAGCTGCATTTCTGCCCTATGCAAATCAAACAATTTAAATGTACACTCTGTGGATGTAAAAGGCATTTCATAGCTTTTCAAGGAAACCTTCCCCAAGCATACCTTCAACACAGAGAACAAACCCAAATGGCCTTTAGAGATGGAAGGAAGATGAAGGACTACAGAGTGCTTGAAAAGTCTGGAAAGGGGACTGCCCTGTTTTAGGAAGGGATAAGATTCTTGGTGACAGAGACACTGCCCATAACACATTAGTGCACACATGCTTCAGTCCTGTTGCTTCGGCACAATATAAACAAAGCAGCCAGGAAAAAGCAAGAACAACCCAGGATGAGCTGAAGTGTGGGAGGAACAAAGAAAGGAGAAACAGGTGATTCCTGCCCACAGCTTGCAGGAAGAATTTCCAGCTTGGCACAGCAAAATGCTAAGGAAGAGCCTAGTGGTGCAGGAAGGTGACAGGGGCAGGGACATGCCTGACTTCAATGGTACAACCTCCCACAACCCAAAGCAGCCAAAGGACACATGCAGTCACAAGAAGGAACAGGGAGCCAGAGGTTACAATATTATTAAGATACCTCCTACAATAAAAAAAACAAGTCTTCTACTGGTAGAAGATTGCAAATAATAAAGCATTTAAGAACTTTGTCAATAAAGCATTTAAGAACTTTGTCATAATGTAAGAGGAAAGAAAGAATGATGAAGTTTTATAACAGCATAAGTATACTCACCTGGAAGAGAAAAAGGTCATAAACTCACTATTAGATAAAAAACATTACATTTTTTTCTTTTTTGAAGAAATAAACTTGAGGTAGGATCTGGGATAATAGAAGGAAGCAGAGATAAAAGATAAGATGAGGAGGAAGGGAAAAATTTGGAGAACCAGCAAGGAGAGACCACTGAAGTGTTTCAGAACTTTGTATAGAAAGTGCTTTTGAAATGTAAAATCCTTATTAAACTCACTCCTTCTAAATCCTTCCCAATCCCTGAACTCCTCAGAAGGAATGTGCATGCCCTTTTGGCATACCTACTCCTTTTCCATGAGGTGTTCTGGAAGCATCAAGGGTGACACAACACGATCAACCTGGACATTTAGTACTTTACAGCTACTGAAAAGCCTGACTGCTTTCCAAAACCACTAGAGAAGGAGCATTTGAGAGTAAGTTCACCCAAACGGTAAGTTCACCCCAAAGCCTATCAAAGTTCTGCTCGTATCAACGTGAGGTATCTCGTGCTCTCGAACTGAGGGACTCGGGAACGGTGCTGTTTCAAAGCACAGCCCTAGCAGCCTCACTCCTCTTCCAACTCCTCTGCTGACCGTCTCCAGCACTGACCGGCTGTGTCTGCCGTGACTGAGGACTTCCAGCTGATGGCGAGGACTGAGACACGACTCCTGTTACTCCCGTTCTCCCAGAGCACCTCCTGGGGCTGCGAGCACTGGTCCCACTCCATAGCCGGGGTCAAACTTCGCGGTCGCTCCGCAGCGGCGGGTTACCCTGCCACCTCCTTGGGAAGCGATGGAGAATTCCGGCAGGAAAGCCGGTGGACTCTCCTACCCTCCCCGCGGCTCCAAGGCACCGGCGTGACCTTGCTGGGGAGCCCTGGGCCATGCGGCAGCCAAGCCCGCCCGCCCGCGGAGCTCGGGAGCGCGGCGGCCGGGTCCCGCACACGGCCCCGGGCACGGCCCGCTCACCGCCCAGCGCCCCTCACTGCCGCTGCGAGGCCTGAGGGCTCCGAGTCCGCCCGCTCCCCGCCGTCCCTGGGCCGCCCGGCCGCGGCCTCGCCTGCCCGCCGCGCTCCTGAGGGACTCACCGGAGATACTGCGCGCACAGCAGGC